>OY986060.1:2048509-2648509 GCA_963920205.1 Stenodema calcarata | reverse complement strand
CGGTTCAATGACATTTCGAATTGGGATGCTCTATCACTGAGTTCCATGTCACATGGACAAGGTTTCTGAAACCACGACTCAAATGAAATTACACGGATTTCGTATGTCACCCGCTCTTATACAAACGTGAAGGAAAATCCAAATAGGGAAAACGGCCAATTTGTTCGACAATCTGAGACAAAATTCCAAACTTTTTCGCCTAGTTACTCCTCGTTTACCAGTACCTTAAGTACAGCATGGGACAACTCTTTCCTCTTCTGATGGCAGACTTTCAAGAGAATGGTCTCCAGTTTGACTGGTTCTTTCGTAGCTAGATCTGAAACAAAGGGCCAAGCGAAGTATTTACCAAATTGAATTTGTATTCCACTACCTTTCTGGTCGTGGAGGTGTCTTATTTCACAAGGATTGGAACAGCAACCACAATGTAATGCAGTACAACAGTGAGCTTCCAAGTTCAATGGATACTGAAGATAAGAAAAAAAATCCACAGTCATGCAGTATGGCTGTAAGAGCGAATTTTCGTAGAAATAACTGGTTTAATGTAAAATGTCTCCATTGAAGCACATGATGTCCATAAAGAACATCTCAAGTATCAACCACGTTTCTTCATCTACAGAGTGCTACAGTTTGAGATTGGAATAAAATATCGCAATTCCGATTTCACCATCGTGTTCAGCGTAAAAAAGCCCTTTAAAATGAGGGGTCACTTGTCAGACTATCTCATTTTGGAAATTTATGGGTAATTCCCCCCCCCCCTGCCAACTCCCTAAACCCCCCTCAGCCTATAGATTTTTCAACGCTGAACATGACATTTAAGTCAGAATTGCGATTTCTAATTCCGTTATCAGATTAGAGCAGACTAACGATGAAGAACACCACGTAATTATTGGGTAATTTCCCCCCTAAAAATCCCCCCCCCCTTAGAGTGGCCCGAAACTGCCCACCTACGACCTTGGCCTTTCGATTGCCAGGACAGATTTTTTGTGCAAATTTGAACTTTTCATCTCAATTCTATCGAGAGTTATCGTCCAGAGTGGTTCCAGGATGGCTTGAAACGGATTTTCGTATGAAAAATTTTCGGAAATTCAAGTTTTAAAATTTTTGGACCGAGAACAATAGCTACATTTTCTTCGAAAATTCGCGAAAAGAGTCAAAATTGAACATACTATTTTGATTGTAGAATCCTAAATACGTCAGAGTGAGGTAGCCAGAAGTCCTCAGGTCGTTGCTCTTCTGCTGAAGCTGTTTCGTTTGGACGATTTCCAGCAGATTATCAGGTGAGATCTTCTTCGCATTCTTTTTCCTTCGTGTCATGCGATGTTGCATGTACGTCAAATTACGCTGCAGGAAGTAAGGCTAAGGACAAACTCGGGATTAATGAACACATTGAGGGCGAGTGAGGCGTTGATAGCAACCTTATGGTAGGTGATATCAATTGTGAAAATTTGTATGGCTTACCTTTACCAAGCTTCTGTTCCTCATGTACCTGTATATCTGAGTGGGCTCTGGGGGAAGAAAAAAAGTTCAATAAATTACAAATTGCATTTTATTGTAGGTGGCAGGTTGAGGTCACGTAAAGGCTGAAAATCCCAACAGAAATAATCGACGATCAAAATCAACCATCAATAGATGTTTACCGCCTTTTGCAGGATTCACTGATTAAAACCAAATTATTTCCTATTTCGCATGATCGGATAATTTCCGAAAAAAAGACTCTAGAATTCAAACAGAAGGCTCTGAACGCGCAAAATCATCTCCAGTACTTGGCAGTGACCCGTGAAGGCATTGTCGTACATGTAGTGAGATTTATGGATTTTCAATTCAGTAAATGGGCGGTATTCATAGTCCTCCCTCAAGGCCGAAAAAACCCGAAGAAAGCAGCAGAAAATGATGTTTTTCACTTGCTTTTACCATTGCATTTCTGTTCATAGCGTCCCCTAATTTAGCATTCAGATTTCATTTTAGTTCGCTCATTTAATAGTCAGTTAGTTCGTTTAAATAGTTAGTAACTAACTAGTAAGCTAACTAACTGTTAGTTCGTTTGATAGTTAAGGCCCGTTTAGTATAGTTTACTAGTGTTCTTTCATTATAGTTGTTTAGCTAGGCAGTTAGTTTTCAATTTTAGGTTCATTCGTACCCACGAATAAAAGAGTAATGTTTTCTGAGGGATTGTTTTTCGAAAACAAAAGATTTGTTGAGTCAAAGAAGAGCGACGCTGTTTCTGTTATTGAAAAGAAGAAATTTTCTTCTTTTCAATAACAGACATTTACATTTAATGTAATACAGAATGCATATTGAAAATGTTACAGAATAAAGAAGGAGACGCATAATAGCGTAGTGCAATCAACATTAAATGTACAAATTACAAATTTTGTAACAGCGGTGGAAAAGTTAGGCCTCTGTTTGAGGTAGTATTTTCCTCGGGAAATGCCAATGGTAAAAGTATGTTAACCACTGTTTCTTTGTGAAAACGAAATATATTCCTGAATTGGATCACACTGCACTTTTCCAATGGATTTTGGGAATCTCGAATGTACTTTTCAGATAAAGAAAAACAATGAAGTTGACGAAAACGGAGATAAGGACCAGTAGTACATAAAAAAAAATAGTATGTAAGAAACTAACAAGGTGGCTCATACAACGAGTAGGTAAATAATATTATAAAATACGAGGACTATAATTTGCAAACATGAACTTGACAGTACCTATCGTTTAAGAGCTCGAACCACCTGACAGTCTTTTAACACATCATCCCAATCGAATATATGAACAAAATCCATGATAAAACTCGAAACTAGTACTTAGATGGCAAGCAATGTCGAATCAAAAGAAATGAAAATGCACAAGATAATCCTCCCTTGAGGGTTCTTTTTACGTCCCTTGCTCAGAAGGTGCATTTTAGCTCGTTGACTCAAGAAATTTCGCCACTCAGCCCGGAAAATTTTTCTAAGAATAGGAACTCGAAATGATCCCTCAAGGGTACCCTTGCGAACTGAGCACTATGAATAGGTTAAGGGATTGGGATGTCCCATTGAGGGTACCCTCTGCTCAAACGCCCAAGGGTACCCTTGAATACCGTTATGGGTGCATCCACCCTCGAGTGACATGTTGGAGAGTACCCTCAGCCTTGAGGGGCGACTATGAATTCCGCCCTTATTGGCCCTTAGGATCCGACGCACATCATTTCATAATATAAAATACTTTTCGTAATTTCCGCTCCAATGTGTACCCGCCTTAAAGCTATAACATCCCGCAAACATCATGCTACCTTGCAAAACCCTTATCATATCCATATAAATATCCCAACCCTATTTCTGCAACACCCAAAAAACGCAGCCTCACAGCCCGAAGAGCACTGCATTTATTGATATTATGTGCAGGTATCGTGATGTTTGCGGGATGTTATAGCTTTAAGGCGGGTACACATTGGAGCGGAAAGTACGAATTGCGGATTGCGTAAGATGCAGGATGTGTTTCCCAGTTTTCCCAGTTGACGCCTAATAGTGGCACCCCCACTCAATGTTTTCGCCTGTTCAGTGACAAAAGTGACACGATCGGAAAAGGCGGGAATACTCTCATTTGACCAGTTATTGTTCTCAAATGACCTAGTGGTTGAGGGATCAAGCTTTTTCAAAGCGATATGTAGAAACAAGTAATCAGCAAGGTTATAGTATTTATACGAATTAGATCACTCGCGACGAGGTTGTGGAAACCCATTTCAATAAAAAACGGAGGTATAGAGTGAGAGAGTCTATTTCCACGAAAATAATGAGTACAATTGTTAAATCGATTTCGACGATTACCTAGGTCATCATCAGTAACAAACATGAACTGAAGGTACATCATGAAATACAGCTTATATAGTAGCAGAAGTGAAAGGTATCATCCAATCGGATTGAAGCAGGTTACAGTGAAGGGAGAACTTAAATCCTATTGGCTCAGAGAAGGGAAGGGGCGGATCAACAAATGCAAATTAAGGCAGACAAAGTGAAAGGGAGCTTAAACAATGGTGAGGGGGGAGGGGGGGGTACCAAGCTATTGCAGGAATGAACCTATTAACGGTGAAATATGTTGAGGGATCACCTCATTTAGACATTTACCAGACTCCAGATTTACCACTCTTAAGAATCTCGAATTTTTCAAGTACATCCAACATACCTCCCTTTGGGCAAAAATGAGGGAATTCTACATACTGTCTATTTGTTAGATCAAAACTAAAATCATGATTGGATTCGCTTAGGTGACTTGCAAAAGCAGAATCACCCTTGTTATCCCTGAAATCTTTTTCACTCTCTCACTCTATACCTCCGTTTTTTATTGTTATAGCATTTCATCTGTTTCAATGCATTTACGGGCTCGACAACATTGCAAAGAAATCATATAGTTTACTTCCATGACAATGACTATCTTCTGAGCTAGGCTGAGATTAGAGGAAGTAGTCGATCAGATGAAACATCGTTAAATTCGACTTCTCGACGCCTCGACTTCACTATAGCCAGGTCTAAACTTGGCTTTCACAGAAAGCCTGATCAATCTGAGCGTATTCTACCTACTGTTCTGGCGCCAGATACGAAACTAACAGAATACAGTTCGGACTTTTATCGCCTGATCATACAGGTTTTGAATGCGTTTGAACAACATTAAATGAAATTTTCTTTCTTTTTCTGTAAAACAGCTAGTGTGTTTTCCTCAGCTGAGGTGGACATTGTTACTTTAGTAATGAAAAAATGAGCGGATATACAGGTACAAAATTGAAAGGGAGATTGTCTAATCGGACGTAAACTTTGATGAGCTGCAGAGTTTGAAGAGAATCAATAGTGAGTGATCTCTTTACCTAGATAACTTATTAACGTGCAAAGCAATACTGGAACTAGAATGTCTGAACCAGATCGTCTGTCTCACATCAAAAGTAAAAGGTTACTTTAGCGAAATGATCGGATACCTGATGGGAATTGAATAATGTTAGAAGTACCTACGCTATTATTCCTACTACGTATAAAATATGGGTATGCAATTATTATGCGGTAGGTATGAAATTATTGCGTATGGACTATGTGTATATGGACATAACAAAGGCGGTAAGTCCGTATCGGGAGACCTCTTACGAGGTAAGTAGTCAGAAACACGAATGTGAATACTCATGAATATTCTCGATTTTGAAGACAAGTATTAGACCATATTTGATACAAAATATTTTATCTTAAAAACACAAGGTGAGCGCCTACTAAACTGGGTGGTTCATTCTTGCGAGCTGCCTGGATTGAGCATTTAGAGAGAACGGTTCATTACTGTGATAAATGGTAAGTCGAATAGTGTGAAGGTATCAGAAAGGGGGAAATGGATGGGGGTTTGCAGAGCAGCAAGATAAACTGCATTATAGGTTAGAACGTTAGCGGTAAAATCTATCATTGTAGGAGTACTAGGTATGGTGAGGACGTAAGTAGGGACGCTGACGATTTCACACTGTGAATTCAATACAATCAAAAATTTAGGAAAGTTTGATGGAAAGTGGAAAACTAAGTGATGATATTGAATACTGCTAACTCACTTTCGAAGGCGTTGAGGAAAAGTTCGTGGTCTCCGGTAGCCTCCGTTTTGATGTTTTTGGAAGCCTCCACTTCTTTCTCCCGTCGTTTCGGAGGCATTTCCAGACGATATTTTCAACGAAAACACAATTTAGGTTTGTAAATCTACAGTAAAGCCGCAGTGAACAGGATACCGAAATGAAAACTGAACGAGACACAAAGCTTTGAGCGCGTTTCGATCTTCAAACAACTGCTTCCACGAAGCCCCTGAAATGTTATAGAGTGAGGACGGAATGGAGTGAGTAGCGGTGGATAAGCTGAACCACCGGAGGGGGTTCCGAGTGTAGAAGGCCGTGGTGTAACCTACTGGAGTTTAACCCGAGGGACGTCCTGTGATTGGTCGAACGTCGAGAAAAGACTCCCTAAACGAATTCAACCTTCGTCAGACCGTGGAGCGGGGTGTCAATCGAAAACGTTCCCGAGGCAAAAGCAACGGAAATCGTTGACGCGCCAACCATCTGATGGGCTGACGCTTTTCCCGCCAACACTGCAGCCAACGGACACCCTTCACAAATCCGTTGGAAGTTTTTTAAAAAACCGTAGAAAACTTTATTCACGAGTTGATAAAGTTTTATTGATTGACAACTATAGTTCGTAGCTTACTTCGCACATTCAGAAGTAAAAAAACTCTGCAAATTCTTGACACAACGGTTTATTGAATTGAATTGTTTGTTTATTTACCTGCGTAGCTTCGGGCTTAGCAGCCCGCTCTTCCAGCTATGCAGATCACATCTTTACAAAAAACTCTTCAAATTCTTGACACAACGGTTTATTATCTTCTTTGTGCAGAAATTAAACGATAGAGATGATGAATTAATTACAAAATTTGTAATTAAATTTATTTAATAAAATGTACCGATATAATTCTGGGGTTTTTAATTCCACCTACCTAGGTACCTACGTCAGCAATAATTTTTCCATAAAAAAAAAGTACCTAACAACAAACATTCGAAATTTCCTTTATTCAGTAGCACGAAAATTACCTCAGAACAAGAAAATCTACATCACAAAAACCATAATATTATGATGTTCCAAACAGCTCTTTAGTATGAACATTGACCTGTATTTCAACCGTTTGATTCTCGATCGTGTTGACAAGTTCATATCGCCTCAACCCTTGACGATCATTGTGGAGTTGGTCCGAGCTCGTAAACCGAATTTCGTAATTTTAGCACAACGCTAACTGGGCAAAGTGCCGCAGACGGCGGATTTTGGTTTATTATTATCTTCAATAAAGAACCATTGGAATCGCCCACAGAAAAAACATTTTAACCCCCTCAAAATTTGTTGGTTTACGTTTCAAGATAGGTACGTAGATTCAGAAAATCGAATAAAATAACCTCTGCTAATTCTTGACACAACGGTTTGTTATTTTCTTTATGCAGATCACCCTTCTGTGTAGATCACTAAATGATAGATTAATTATTATTACGAATTATCATTAACTATTAATTTTTTTTATCTAGTAGTGAAAATTATTATTACCTAATTATTGTTAGTTATTAATAATTGTTATTTATTATAATAATTACCTAATTATTATTATGATTAATTAACTCGAAGTCTGAAACCATGTGCTGTTCGAATCAGCTGGGCCAGTATGAACAATAATAATAATATTATTGAACCGACAGGCGCCCTCGCGATTCACCATCGTGTTGACGATTTTTGATCTGCTCCAACTTTGAGCCCGCATTGTGAACGAACGGCCGGTCCTACAAAGCTGTGGATGGTCTTAAAAAATAAGCTCTATCTATACCGTTACATTTGAATTTTCCGAGTTTTGAAATTTTCAAAATTTCAAAATTCGTTTTGAATCCCTTCCTATTGATCTAGGGTTATGAAAAGCTTCGACGATCATTGTGGGGTTGGTCCAAGCCCGTAAACCGAATTTCGTAATTTTAGCTCAAAGCTAACTGGGCAAAGTGCCGCGGACGGTGTACGGATTTTTTTAATTCAATTTTCGGAATCTACGTAGGTACCTACCTACGGAGATTCCGAAAATTGAAACGTATCTTGAAACGTAAACACACAATTTTGGAGGGGGGTTAAACAATTTGTTTTCTTTGGTCGATTCCAATGGTTCATTATCTTCCCTGTACCTACTCTACACCAGTGACCTACCTGAAATCAGTGGTAATACAATCGCCACTTTGTCTGATGATACCGCAGTGTTAGCTGTGGGGGAGAGCATTGACGTTTCTATGGGCAAGCTCAACCGATCTATTACACAAATCCAAAAATGGACTGCTAACACATGGAGAATACAGATGAATGAGGCAAAGTCGGTCCATGTTAATTTCACGAACCGCAAAATCAGCTAAGTACTTGCCCGCTTACCCAGGGGCGGCTCGTGGGCTCAGAAACTGGTGGGGCACCAGGGCAATATTTAGGTGCATACCTACCTATTAGGTACTCACTATAGGAACTAAACTCAAACTACCCTTACAGCTAAACTGCTTCATAATTAGTGGTATGCAGCTCTTAGCAAGTCAGGAAACATCGTTCTCCAAAGAGTTCTCTTGAGGAGAGGGAAGGTTACTGACCAGTATCCAGGATCACCGACGAGGAGGTGGCTGCAAGGCAATCCCACCTACCCACCCAAATAATTATCTTCAAAATGATAGGAAGAATAAAAGAGAAATTGTGACTGTACGAGTACTATTCAAAGAGTACATTATAAAGGTAGTCAAAAAATTATATTATTGGAGTTTCTATTACTGGGGTTTTTAAAAATTAGCAATCGCGACCATCTGCTTCCTAGCCGAGTGGTACCTTGAAAACCCCCTCTAAAAATGTCCTCTTATGCCCAGATTGCACCTACGTTTTCTTACCCAATCGTATCAAAACATTTTGAACGATCACAGAACAGCAAGATTGATTTCAACTAGTTCGTTGGTTAGCTCAAACAAAGCTCGAGTCAACGAAGTCACCATCAGTTTCAGGGATAACAAATAAAACAGTATGCTCAACGGTTGGCTGAGCTACATAATAATATTATGTATATTACTGTTATTAACTGTTATTAACTTACAGAATGTAGAAATCAACAAATGAGATTCCCTTGGGCGAATAGTGATCCACTTCAGTCTTGACGACTAGCAAAGCGTTCACGCGTTGCAAGTGAGATATTAAATTTCAATGTTTAGTTGATTAATATTAGAGAGTTTTAGCAAACCACTAATGGAGATAATAATTCACTTTTACTATGATGAGTAAAAGGCAACGTTTTGATATCATTCTTATCGAACATGGAAGAAAGCATGGAGGAATGAAACTCCCTTCTTCCTTGACAAGGAACGATTCAACGATCGATTGTTTTCGGCGTTCAAGTTGATTCGATATTTTGGCCACCGCCCGGAATGGCTCCTATCTCGGAACACAGGGTGCCTTCCCCCACCCCAGGAAGCGCCTATACCTTCAACATTGAGACTGGGGCACTTCTGGTCGATCCAATAATCGACTTTTTTAATCGATAAATCGAAACAAAATGCGTTGAGGACACGACTTCTATCGAAGTCAGACGAAATAGCCGCCCGCCTGCAAGAGCTCAGTGGAAGTGGGTAGTCATGGAAGAAGGGAGATCTCCCTTCTTCCATGGTGGGTAGTAGTAGGTAAGATTTTTTTCTCCTTGTTCTATGTTTTTTCTGTTTTCCTTTGCAAATTTTTGGGTGGGGCGAGGGCCAAGGTGGCCTTATGGACGAGCCGCCACTGCGCTTACCTCAATGGCAAAGTCATCCCTTACGCAAACGAAGCGAAATATCTTGGGATGACGTTAGATGCGAAGCTGCGATGGAAATCGTACGTAAAGAAGAAAAAAACCGAACTGACTCTCAAACTCAGAAAAATGTCGTGGTTAATGGGCAGGCGATCAAAACTGTTTGTGCAAAATGAACTAACCCTGTACAACCAAGTCCTAAAACCAGTATGGACTTATGGAGCGCAGCTGTGGGGCTGCACAGCTCAGGGCAATCGGAAAATTATTCAGCTCTTTCAAAACGGTGTGCTCAGGAGCATAGTTAATGCACCCTGGTACATTCAGAATGATAGACTTCACCATGATCTAGAGGTGGAATCTATCGAAGAAACTATCAAGAAAATTGCCATCGCCCACCAAGAGCGACTAAGGGGTCATGTCAACATCGAAGCTGTCCATTTGCTGGATGTAAGTGACCTACTGAGAAGATTGAAAAGAAGGAAGCCTCACGAACTAACACAGTGAATATGAAGTAATGAATAGTTTCACAGTTATCTGACTCGACAATTAACAAGTTCTGGATCTTGTATCGATGGCTACACGTAGTAAATAAGATCAAAACCAAATTGCTAATAAGTTGTAAACTTGGTGTTTTAAAGGGGGAAAAAAATTAGGGTTTAAAGACAATTTTCGGATTATTGGATCAATATGTTGTGGTGAAACAAGATGTATATCATAGAGCGCATTTCTCGTCAAAACAAGTGAAACAAAACGACATTCAACTTGTTCGGTAGGAATCGGCGATTGACATTGGTCGCAAGATAGTGGTGCTGCCATGATAATACATAAGATGATACATAGTTGTAGAAGATTATGAAGGTGAAAATAACGGCTTATCTAAGGAAATAGTGAGTAAGTTCACAAACCGATTACTGGTGAACCTTACTCCTGTATCTGTACTTTCCTTTGCAAAGGAAAGCTTCGAACTCGGAATTCGTCGAAGGAAATACGACAAAAAATTTGCAGAAAATATACGCAAAAGGAAAAAATCCACAGTCATTCAGCATGGCTATATCAGCGAATTTTCGAAGAAATAATTGGTTTTATGTAAAATCCCTCCTTTAAAGAACATGATGTCCATGAAGAGCATCTCAAGTATCAACCACGCTGCTTCATCTTCAAAGTGCTCCAGTTTGAGCACAGAATAAGATACCGCAATTCTGACTTCCCCATCTTATCCAGCGTGTAAAAACCTTTAAAATGAGGTGTCACTTGTCAGACTTTCACTTTTAGGCCCCCTAACTGTTGGACATTTCAACTCTAAACATGACAGTGAAGTCAGAATTGCGAATTCCCAATCCGTTATCAGATTAGAGCAGACTCAACGTGAAGATTATATCAAGTAAAAACCATGCTTCATCATCTTCAAAGTGGTCCAGTTTGAGAACGGAATGAGATATCGCAAATCTGATTCCACCATAGTGTTCAGCATAAAAAAACCCCTAAAAATGAGGTGTCACTTGTCAGAATGTTTCATTTTGGGAATTTATGAGGAATTTTTCTCCCCTTAGACTGGCCCGATTCAGCCCATCTACGAACTTGACCTTTCGATTGCCAAGACAGATTTTTTGTGCAAATTTGAACTTTTAATCTCAATTCTATCGAGAGTTATCGTCTGGAATGACACATACATAAATATATATATAATTTTTGGTCTTTTGGCAGTGGATTTAGGATGGTCTGAAAATTCGAGTTTTAAAAATTTTGAACCGAGAACAATAGCTACATTTTCTTCGAACATTCGCTAAAATACCGGGCTCAGATGTTGGATGACCAACACCGTTTCGTTTGTTGAGTGAATCCTGCTCTCGGGGAGGTTAGGAAATTATATCCACCCAAAGGGTTGTCCGGACTGTATTCACACAGCCGGCCACCCTCTAAGCGGTGGATTCAAAAACTCGGGAAGGTACACTCAGCAAACCATTACAACCTAGAGTTACCTACGAAACTGTTCAAGGATCATCGTGGTTGTGGTCTAAACATGTAAACCAAATGTACCTACTTTACTCTACGAGTGTTACGAGATCCAAATGCCACCAGTAGATCTTCAAGATTTCCTCACCAAAAAAAGCAGAAATTGGGAAACAACAAATCACACTGCAGTTCAACAATTTTTATTATTTACCGATAAATAACATGAATTCGCTGATGTCACAAACTCATAAATGTTGCATGATCAAGTAGATAAACTACACGAAGGCGGAGGTCCACCATCACACGCGTTTGAGATAGAATAATCATGAGACTATGAGTTTCAAGTATTGTATGGCGGAAATTGCTTATACTCGTAGCTTTGTACATCATTAATATCACCAAATTGTAACTACGTAACTATTTTTATGAACGATTTTGAAAATACCTACATTTCAACCAGATTTTTACAAAAAGTGGAAACCCATTTCTAGTTCTATTACGATTCCTGAAGACGTAGCTGAAAAAGTATGACATTTGATAGATAGATAAAAGGCTGCTTGAATAAAAATACCTTTCTCAATATACAGGATTAACTAACATTTCCAACAATTACTAATACTTGGCCAATAATCCCAAACGGGATGTCAAAAAGGTGGAAGGATTTTGTTTTGAAAAGATCGACTTACAGAACGAAGCAAAATAGTCTTAATTATTTCCCGACTATTACGCTATATTCAACTATAAATACAAATTTGAAAGTCAGCTATGCTGTAATATAATATATTATCATAAATACTCGTATATTTGGATGGGTTTTCATGGAATTCAACAGTAAAATTATATTCACTGAGAATAGAGATAAAAAACAATGTAGGTGCCTTATATTGAAATAGCGTTCAAACTGTTTCTATTTATTTAGTTTCAACATTCTGTCTGAGACGTGTCAGGTGTGTTACAGGGTGTCTAGTGTAACTATGTAACAAACTCAAGAAACCAATTTTACAGGTAATTTGCAACAAGATATTCCTCTTAGAGATTTTTTCTTACTCAACTGAAAATCCGACTTTTTTCACTTTTAAGATTTTTTGCGTCTTCTCGACCTTGTCTCTGTAAAACGGACCTAACCCCGTTAAATTACTACGTAAAATGAATTCTGAGGATACTGTTGAAAAGAACGTTAAATTTCCCTATCTCTTTGATACATAATCTGGTTGGAGATTTGTATGGGAAAAAACGTGTATTTTCAGGGACATTTTCCCGCTGAATCGAATGGTGACGTACCCAGACCTCCCTAGCAGCGAATTAAATGAGTTTTCAGTCGCAATTATCTCCATTTCAGGGTGGAGAAAGTGTCAAGTCAACGGCATTACTTAGGGAATTTATTTATTTTTGAGGGAGGGCCTTCATAAAATAAAATTACATGAATTGTTCAAAATGTCCCCCGTGGCCCTATGAATGCCCTCTTTCAAAAATAAATAAATGTCCTAAGTAATGCCGTTGACTTGACACTTTCTCCACCCTGAAATGGAGATAATTGCGACTGAAAACTCATTTAATTCGCTGCTAGGGAGATCTGGGTACGTCACCATTCGATTCAGCTGGAAAATGTCCCTGAAAGTAGGTACACGTTTTTCCCCATACAAATCTCCAACCTGTTTTTACCAGTTAGGTCACCCTAAAAAAATTTTGTATCAAAGAGATAGGAAATTTAACGCTCTTTCCAACAGTATTCTCAGAATTCATTTTACACAGTAATTTAACGGGGTTAGGTCCATTTTAAGAGACAAGTGAAAAAAGTCGGATTTTTGGTTGAGTAAAAAAAACCTCTAAGAGGCATTTTTTTGTTGCAAATTACCTGTAAAATCGATTCCCTGAGTTTGATTCATAGTTACACTAGACACCCTGTATCTTTCAGAAAAACAAACTCAGCACGAGATTACAAAGCCAAAAGTAAATTTCCTCATAATACGAAAAAGTGAGTGATTGCAAAAAGAGTAATATTTGTTGTGTAATATTTAGTCGGTTTAAAATTGCTGTAAGCAATTTCAGAAAGCAAACTTGGTATTGCCATACAGCAGTAGCTAGAAATGCCTCCATTTCTGCGCGAAAAAAGAAAATATATTCGAAAAAAATTGTTGGACACGGTGGAAATACACAGTTTTGAGGGGAAAAAATACACAGGATGGTGAAGAAATTGTCCAAATCCAAATCCGTGCAACTAAAACTTCCCATGACCTGTGATATTTTTGAAGAAAACAATAGAAGAACTGAAATGAAGGAGCAGCACCAGCTGATCCAAGATTCATAATGGAAGGTGTAATGTCGCACAAATGAGTAACTGACAACGTAACTCGAGCAAATTGAAGTGTAACTAAAATGTCTTCGCATGAAATAGAGAAACTTGACTTTAAATAACAGCTCGAAATCACTGCCGAACGAGGAATGCAAAATTCGAGGTTCATCCGAGTGAAAACCAGACTAGACAGCAGGATCTCCCCAAAGCGTCTCTCCAGATCGGAGGTCGGAAGGCGGTCGTCAAGTGTTCTTGAAATAAAGACCCACGCAAGCTTCTTGCAGCGCTCTCAAGCATCCGATAGCAGCATCGAAACCTCCCGCAGTCTCGTCGATCGTCGTTTGCCTCACGTGCATCAAATACGGCCGCAAGTTCTCCCATTTGGGCGGAGTCGGACCTTCGTAAACAAAATCTGGCGAGTGGTACTCGAACAGAGGACCTTCCTCGATTTTGAAGAACGGAGCGAACTCTGAGCTTCCTTTGCCGAACTTGATACCAGTTGAAAACTGCGTTGTTCGGTCGGGTATTTTCTCCTGCTCTTTTAGCTCTTCCTCTAAATTATTCTGGAATGTATTGACTATGTCTTTGGCATCGCCCTGTGAAAACATGAGCTCATCTATCATGGCTTCTTTGATTTTCATCTTCTTCTTCTTACTTTCAACTTCCTCCCGCATTTGATCCATTTTTCTAACCTCGTCCATTTGTTTCTCGATTTCTAACAGCTCCTCAAGCTCCATCTCGGTTCTACCGACTTTCATTTTGTTCTTCATGATAGTTTCTTTGTTCTCTTTCTTATACTGGTCGATACGCTTGTTGGTCTCTATAGTGTTGACGCCGTTAGTTAAATTGTGGATGATTTCTTCTATCTCTTCCAAGTAGTCGTTAAACGCCTCCAAAGTTGCGAAATCTTCTTCTTTTTTGTTGTAGTCCTTCAAAACTCTTTTACGAATGTCTACTTCCTTCTCGACGACGGGGTCTTCGAAGAGCTGAACTCTGAAGTTGCTTCTCCTCAACGGGACACCGCACTCAGGACAGGAACCAGATCCTGAAATGACAAAGAAATTGTAAACAATCAAAATAATAATAAGGGAATCCCAAACAGCGCAGCTGAAACAGGTTCAGTCTCAATAGGGAGGGTCTTTGTCTTCCAAGCCTTTCAGCGCATAATAAATTGCTTTATGAATACACAAGACTGAAACCAACTTGTTTCCAGTAGTGATTTGAGTTGGTGGATCGGGAACAAGAACACTCACAAACTTATCTGACTGAACCTGTTACAGTCAGATACGTTTTCAGAATAGTCATAAATGAGTGAAAATATGGTGCACATTGGGTTAAACGCATACTAGCAGCCACCCCTGCATAAGTGCAAGGAGCGATAAAAACCTATCGTCACTACGGTTGTGTAGGAACATTGAATGAATATAATAATAATATTATTATATTATAATATAATATATTATATTATATTATATTCATTCAATAAGCGAGGAGGAGAAAAATCTTGAGGAAACACCTCAAGTGGTTTTGCCTCCAAACTGATTGTTTACATCTCGAAGCGAATGGATGTTTTCGATATATCAGCATGATCGATATGACCTAACGTTAATATCGAGCGGCAATACGTATTCGTAACTCTAAACTGGAGTCGAGAAATGAAGGGGCAAGCTGAAAAACCTAGAGGCATTTTTTGGACGTCAAAAGTTTTGCAGATAAGTGATTTTTCCTTGAAACGGCAGAGCAATTCACACTTTGCCACTAGTCAAGCTGATCGAAAACTTTGGCAGGCTCTAATGTAAAATGTCGAGAAATGCACTTGATCACTTTAACCTCCAACCCAATACATGTTATGTACCTACCTACTGTATTATCAGATGGCTTATGTATTGAGAAACATCCCATGTAACTGAACGACGTTTTCCAATTGCTGCAATCGGTAGAGAAGGCTTGACGAACTGACGTTTATAATAGTTCAGTGATGAATTTATCAAAAGTTTGAGAGGTCCTTGAGGAATACGTTTAAAGTTATGAATGTATCTTACGAAACCAGACTTTGTTTTGATTGCCTACTGTGAGGAAGCGACACGTAGTGAATAGTTAGTTTCACAGGAATGTATCATAATTTTCAGTGAAAATCTGAACCCACATTCAGAAATGATATCCAATGAAATTTTCGAAGATGTGGACAATTTTAGCATCATCAGCATGGACGACCCAGTAACTTGAACTCATGAAGTTCTCTCACAAATGAATGAGGTTCTTAAAAGAGTAAAAAATACCTACATTACTTACTGTTAAACTCAAGTTGTACCTCGATCAATTTACACTAATAGCATGGTCTGCTGCTTCACCATAAGTGAATTAACGAATATACCTATGCATTCTAGATGTAGAGACGGCTTGAAAGGGCTGTCAATTAATGGCAGAGGAATAAAGGAAACGTTCAATAACTCTTGTCCGAACGCAGCTAAACAGCTTTAGTAGCCGTCGAATAATACTGTTTATTTACCTTTGAGAAAAAGTAGATCGACACAGCTTTCGCACAACGAATGCCCACACACGTTGACCATAAGTTTGAGCGAAGGGTTGCGATACTTGGTCGTCCGACATCTTGGACACACTTGATCTTCCATTTTAGTATTAATTCATAAAGGTGAATGACTCCAGAGGATATTGCAGCAGAATTCACGACATTTCAGTGAAATTCGCCCGATGCATGGAGAAAAGGCACATTATCTCAAAGAACTCATAATACAAACAGAAAATGGTAAGGTTATGTTGGGTTGGATAACCTACTTCTTCTTCTTCCTCTCTTTTCTTCTCCTGACGGGAGAAGACAATAGTTGTTAGGTAGTGTTTTGGTTTGTATTGTTTTTATGGTTTGTGTTTTTTTATTTGTATTAGAAGATGATCAAATTTTACAAATTTTAAAATTAGAATGAATTTAAATTAAAAAAAATTTAAATTTAAATTAGATTGATTAATGATTTACAAATTTTGTAGTTGTAGGAGTATTTCAGCTATCTGTCTCATTTTCTCTGGTAAAGTATAATAATTCTGTTTTAGGAATTGTTCGATGGTTGTGTCTGGTCCAATAATAATTATAATATAATATTAGTTCCTAAAAATTATAATATAATTATTAGTTCCTGTATGAGTATATTAGTACGTCGGCAGTCCTTGTGTGGAGTACAGTATGGAAAGTAGCTGAAGTCAGTCTTTTTCATGATGTATTTGAACTGTCTCGTATTTCCGTGTCCAAGGATGATTCGGTTGATAGAGGTTATTATTTTGGGAGGCATGTTATAGACGCCTATAACCCGTTATAGACCCGTTGGACACGTTATACACCATGGGAAGGACGGTGGTTGGCCAATGACGTTCTTGGTCCATCTTCCCACGGTTGCTGTCATGTTGTCGTACTCCTCCATCCACTTTGTGCTCATCAATTTGATGATGGTGGCGTTGAAGACCACAAATGGGGTGGTTGTGGTTAGATAACTTACTCTATTGACACAGAGAAGTTAATAGAGTAGGGGACCTAAGGTATTCAACATCCCCCCAAAAAACACTCCGTGTAAAAATCACCCCGCCTAGCAAATAACATTCTTCAGAGGCCGGAAAAAGTTATGATATCCACTTTCCCCGCCCGCCCTTTTCCTCATTAAGGAGCTAAGTATAATGAAAAGCTTAACCACTTCACAAGCACCGTACCCCTTTCGAAATCTCCCCTTGGCGCTATTGCGAGACGTTTTTATTACTTCCACAAGCAACTAATACTTGATGGTGGTTAACGTTTTATACAAGCGAGGCGGGGTGATTTTTACACGGAGTGTTTTTTGGGGGGATATCACATCTTTTTGTTGTTGAAGTGGGTCATTTTATAAAGAAGGTCTATGCAAAATTTCAAGTCGATTGGTCCGGTTACCCAGGCTGTAGACTCGTCAAAGTTGCCAAAATTAGCCTAAATTTCTGTTTTTTGTTTCTAAAAGTTTTTGGGTTGAGATAATGGGTTAAACCTTTCAAAAGGCACTGTCTGATGTTGAAACGAAGCTCTGTGCAAAATTTCAAGTCAATCCGTGAAGGTGGAAATGCCTAACTGATTAAGGAGAAGAAGAACAGGTAAGGGTGAAAAACCGGGTTTTTGAAGTTATATAACTCGGCTCCCTTTAAAGATATCGACTTGAATCTTTCAAAAGGCACTTGCTACACTTGAAACTAAGCTCCGTGCAAAATTTCAAGTCAATCGGCGAAGGTGGAGAGGTTGTAGCCTTGACCGACTGAAAAAAGTAGAAAAACATGGTAATTGGTTTTTGAAGTTATATAACTCGGCTCCCTTTAGACTTAGCGACTTGAAACTTTCAGGGCTTTCTATTATCCACACCAAAAAGATCCATACCAAATTTCAAGTTGATCGGTCAACTAGGAGCCGAGATATGGCCATAATTAGCCTTAATTACCCTAAATTTCAGTTTTTTTTGTCCCTAATTTTTATTTTGGGTTGAGATAATTGCTTATTTCGTTCAAATGGCACTGAGCCATGCTATAAAGAAGATATGTAAAAAAATTCAAGTCGATTGGTCCTTTTACCCAGGCTGTAGACTCGTCAAAGTGGACAGAATTTTCCTAAGGTGTCTGTTCTTTTGTTTCTAAAACTTTTTTGGGTTGAGATAATGGGTTAAATCTTATATAAGGCTCTGTCTCAAGGTTAAATGAAGCTCTGTGCAAAATTTCAAGTCAATCGGTGAACGTGGAGAGGCTCCAGCCTTGCCTGTCTGAACAAGGAGAAGGAGAAGGAGAAGAAGAAGGAGAAGAAGAAGGAGAAGAACAATCTAAGGCCGAAAAACCGGGTTTTTGAAGTTATGTAGCTCGGCTCCCTTTAGACCTATCGATTTGAAACTTTCAGGGCTTTCTAATATACACTCAAAGAAGACCCACACTTTTTTTCAAGTTGATCGGTCAAATAGGAGCCGAGATATGGATAACCTCGCAAACGCGTTTCGTGACGTCCGGTAAACATACACTCGGCATCGTTCGTTTTCTCAACTTCTTTGCTTGGCGGGGCGGAACGCTACCGCGTTCTTAGATAGGGAAGACGACATGCAAATCAAAGAAAAAAAGTCTGCAAATTCTTGACACAACGGTTTATTATCTTCTTTGTACAGATCACCCTTCTGTCTAGATGACTAAATGATACATTAAATATTATTCTGAATAAATATATTATAAATAATTGATATATCAATTATTAAAATTAGTGTAAAGTACCTACCTAGTGTAAATTATTATTAATCATTGTTGCTTTTAATATTATTCATTAAGACTCTGCCAATTCTTGACACAATGGTGCATTATCTTCTTTCTACAGATCTTCCTTCCGTCTAGATCACTAAATAATAGATTAAATATTATTCTGAATTACCATAATTTATTGAAATTATTATCAAGTAGGTAGTGTAAATTATTATTAATCATTGTTAGTTTAAATATTTTTTATTGTTTATGTAAGATTCTCACCCGCCCTCCTTTCTCTTATAGCTCAAGACTTGAGCTAGTGATCTATTGACAACTGAAATACGTTGAAAAACTCAAAAAAAGAATTGAGGTGTTTATGTGAAATCAAGTGGACCTTCGACAAGAGCAATTTTAGACTCAAGTAGTACGTTGAAGAACTCGAAAAAGTTGATTTCAAATCAAATCGAGGTGTTCATTTCAAATCGAATGGACCTTCGAGAAGAGCAATAGTCAACTCAAATACGTTGAAAAACCCATTCGATTCAAATAAACACCTCGACTCGATTCAAAATCAACTTTTTCCGATTTTCCGACGAATTCGAGTTGACAATAATTGCAAATTATTGCTCTTCTTGAAGGTCCATTTGATTTCAAATAAACACCTCAATTCGATTTGTAAGAAGTTGGGCCGAACCCGTAAACCTAAACCCCAACTTGTTCCCTCGCGTAATCAGTGTCTCAGTCGCTTCGGTTTTCTGGGCTTCGGTTTTCTTGGCGGGCGGGACGCTCCCGCGTCCCTAGATCAACATTCCTCAACGCTAACTGGGTAAAGTGCCGCAGACGGCGTACGACGGACTATTTTCAATCTTCTGAATCTACGTATCTTGAAACGTAAACCAACAAATTTTGAGGGGGGGTTAAAAATTTCTTTTCTTTGGTCGATTCCAATGGTTGAAGATAATAAACCTAAAATTGATTCCTTAGTTAAATTTGAGTGATGATAACGAAGACAATAATATTATGAAATGAACCCAACAAATAATTTTTTAACTCATCCTCTTATGGTGCTATTTTTTTATTTTTCTTCTCATTCGCTCTTTTTTTATTATCTAAAGTCATAGAACGGCCACAAGTAATACTAACATGGTCTTTAGACACAAATATTATGATAATACCAGATGTTAGTATCAATATTATTGAGTGGCATGCACTCGAACCTACTTAGTTATCTTCTCTTGCCGCGAATGCCGCGGATGACGCGTCCATGTGAACCCGCCTTTACTGCACTTGGCATAGAATTATCATAAAAGTGGCGTACGAGGAAGCCATCTGAAAAGATAAGCTATCGTTATGGGTCGTTCGATTATTAACTTTTGCAATGTGCTCTACGGTATAATGGCAACAAATAAACAAACAAACAAAAAAATAAACAAATAACACCAACAAAATGTGTATTTAATACACATTATCTAATAATTAGATAATTAGATTATACATTTTCGACTATAATTATTATAGTCGAAAGTGTATGATCAAAGAGATGAGGTAGGCTATAAAAATAATGTTAAATAATAATGTATACAGTGGCATAAATTGGGCTGCTATTGAATTGGCAGTCCCAAGACTCAACACAAATGCCCATATTACCCTGTTCGTTTTACTTACCTACTATTATACTAGGCAATAGGGGGGGGGGGGGGGACAGTGATTTTTTTTTTTTCTGAGAAGAACTCACCTTCAGAATAATAATTATTCTGACAGTGCTAAAATTAATGTTAAGGAAGTACTTATTTTTCTGGAGAGGTTTGAAGTCGTATTGAGCGGGAAGATGGCATCAATGTACGTCATCTACCTCCCAGGCCAATCAGAGAGCAGTACTTAGACCTATCGTAAACCGCTCTCTGATTGGCTCCCGAAAGTGGTACATGAAAGCCTCCCCTGCCCGCCCCTATCAGCCGCTGTATCAAGTACAACCCTGTCTGACCACGTTGAGCGGAAAAAGTTGAAATTCGCCATTCTTCAGTTCGATCTGGTAGTTAAACAAAAATGTTCTCGTTTTAGATGTCTTGTGAGTAACCAATTTTCTATTTTTGACCATCAAAGAATTATTGTCTGGCACGCTGGCGTTCCCTATTGAATAGTGATCCAATTTATGCCACTGTGTATCAATTTATAAGTACGATACAAAGGCTTTGTACTTGACCAGGAGCGTAAACGGCAGTCGACAAGCCGAGCGATAATCTCCCTGTTTTTTTTTTACGTTGTTATTATGAAGAGAGATTTGTGCGGTTTGTTGCACATACAACGAGGGCTCTTCCCAAATTGTAATAATGCAGCATAGGAAACTCTCGTATGTGAGAATTGCTACAATGGTGTTTTTGAGCAGCTTCTGACAAGTTTTAAATAAGAAAAGCCACTACATCATGATGTTTTTCAGAGGGAAACAAAATCAATGGCTGAACTACACCCTGATAATCACTGTGCTCACGGTGACGAGCCTTTGAGATCTGGCACCTGTCGAATTTTTGACTAAAATGCAGCGACCTGAAATGTTCATTTTAGGAAGATAAAACTAAACGAACGACTAAAAACTTCGACCAATCAAACAACAGCATGGATATTGACAATCGATGGATAATGTCAATCCTCTGGCCTTTGCGTTCCGTCTACTGGACCCGCTGCCCCGGTCTTTATAAAACACTCATGTGTGGGGGTCAGGGTACGCACGCAGTAGATTGACGTCATGTGCATCCGCTAGAATCTTGCGGTTTCCCTGTGCCCTTCAACTGGAAGGTGGTCACTGCAATAAGATATTTTAATTCTTTTTCTTCTCCCTCTTCTTAGATGTTTCGGCTCCGGCCATGCCAGTCATAGTAGTGGGATTCATGTATCAAAACAACCATCAAAGGTAAGTAGCTGAAGGTAACTGTGGTATAATGCGTGGGCGATTCAAATTTTCTATTGGATGTTTTACTGTTGATTAAATATTTTGTTTTTCTTAATGTTTTCATCATACAAGGTGGACCTAAATTCTTCATTTATTGTGGGGAAGGGTCGCTTTCTGCGCTTCCCCTGACGCTACGCCCCTGACTATAATTTACAATGCACCGGTAATCGAGGTACCTAGTGATAAGAATTCACGAAAACTCCCGTAAGAAATGTAAAAATGTAAAAGTACCGATAGAATTAGTGTCTTGTCAAGCTTGAAGAGTCCATATATTGTAAATCGGTGATTCATATTTCGGATGATGTGGAGGTCAGCGATACTCTGGAAATTGTTTAAATTATCATTATTGGTGGTGGGTCTTAATTACAACACTCATTTCTAGTGAAAATAAATTTTCGATTTAAATGACATGTGCATTATTGGCAGTTAAATTGTGCTGCATCAGTATCGTTCTTTTCTTCATTTGTGTCATTAAATTTTTTTTCTGGCTGGTAGTGAGTACCCCTACTTGAATTACGTTATGTTTCCCAAATAAAACTCAGCTGAAAAAGAGAATGTTTAGACACAGATTGCGATGGATATTTTTCGAAAAATGAAAATTTCTTACAATTTCTGTGGACGAACACTTCTCTTCGAGTATTTGTTTGTAGAGAGTTTTCGAGAATTCATCCATCTGCAAATAACGGAATACATCAAATGTAAGCTTACAATATTTTGTGTTACATTCTAGGTCAAAGTAATTCGTTCCCTTTATGGACTTTATCTATTGTGTATCAGCTAATTTGCAACAAAAAGTGCCTCCTAGAATTTTTTCACTACTTTTTCCATTTTTAAGATATTTTTTGTGTTTTCGACCTTGTCTCAGTGAAACGGCTCAAACTCCCTTAAATTAATATGTAAAATAAAAGTTGAGGATGCATTGGCAATTAAGTCAATGTAGTATGTTTTTAACGTCCATCCCCCTCACCCCATCGCAATTAAACAAACCAGCCTGCTCATAGTAACGCTAGGTTCCGAATATCAATAATTGATCAGTTCGTGACTTGTCACATTATTGTGTTTCATTACTCATCCACTTGTCACATGGCAATTTTTTCGACTCAAGAATATGCCGATGTGCTGATGGTTTATGGTTTCACAAACCAAAACGCCAGTGAAGCTGTACGGGAATATCAGCGGCGGTTCCCACACAGGCGCGTACCCAGCAAAAACGTGTTTTCAAGGGCACCTAACCGGCTGACTGTGCTGTTCATGTTCTGTGTTCTCTGTACGGCACTAACAAAAAGAGGTTAGGTATGGAATTTCGGTCAACGGATTTCAAATGAAAGTATCGAATCCTCCCTTCAATAATTGTGTCTTCCATCTACTTGAAATGCTAATGCTAATCAGCTAATGAGATAGGTTAACGTTTGTTATTCATATCTTTCAGTTTTATGAACTGTTATTTTGTTTTGCATCCTACATTAGGCGTTAAGCTTTCATTTTATTTCATTTTACTTATTTATTTTTTTAGTGAAACACACTACATTGACCAAATTGCCAAGATAGTAATGTTTAGCTTAGCCTACCTAGTCTAACCAAATTACCATACAAATCAACAGAGATTAAGACAATTTTTGAAAAGTAAATTGATTAAGATATCAGTGACTGCTTATTCGAGAACTCAGCGAGACAAATATTGCGTACAAGATTGCCGCCTAACTCATTTTACGGTAAAAATGTCGATTTTCGCGAAAAATTTTACTTGTTGATTTTTACTGAAAGTTCTACGGTTATTGGCAAGGAAACGAGGATTTTACACCATGAGTTCACTGTAAACAATGTTTTGATCATACCGTTGGAAAGCTGAGCTTTTGGGCCAACTTTTGGGGTAACAGCATGAAATTAACCGGTAGATTCAGTTAGGCGTACACACGTTTGAAAAAACTGTACATTCCCAAATTTTTCGAGACTTTCCTATCCGGGCTCCTTTTTCAACATCTGCATCTTCTTTAAAATGTTTCATTTAGTACTGCGGAGATAGGAAATTTAACGCTCTTTCTACATTGGAATTTTTACTTGAAAATGTGGGACTTATGGCCATTTCAGTGACTTAAGGTCGAAAACACAAAAAAAAAAACTTAATAGTGAAAAAATTCGTATTTTAACCGGTATTAAAAAAAAAAAAATGTACAGGATACTTTTCATCAGAAATTAGTTGTAGAGTCGATCCCTGGCCGGAGGTACAACCTTAACGCTTACACCCTGTATAGTGGGTTTAGATACAAACCTTTTGCTGCAAACCTTCACAAGATGATGTGATGTTCATTAGATACAGAATGGTTTTAAGAAGACGGGCTACCATAGTAGATAGAAATACCCCTTGCTCTCCGTTTACACAATCGAATAACAATATCTCAGCGATGCGGTGCAGTGTAAGAGGAGTCAGCATGAAATGACTCAAAAGCTGGAGAAACAATAGCTGTTGGTACGTATCATTTAAAGCTTTATGGAGATTGGACACTTCCAAACCTAATTGAATTAATTCATGGGTAGCTCGATTTTGTCTATGAAGTAAATTGTCGAGTAGTTCGTTCACCGTGAGAACCGCATTTCCGAAAATACTTATTTCTGCGCTCCCCAAGTCCATGACGAAGAAATACAACGGAGTAACTACTTCGTGTAATGGAGTCGCCCGGGGATATGTACCAAAATAAATATAAGAAGATTTACAAATCAAGAACCAAGTGAGACAAATTTGAACAAGTAAATACTTGGCCGATGTTCCAACTTCAATAGGAACACTTGCGCTTAAAGATGTACTTGCGTAACAAAAGCGCAACATTTCAACAAAGCGTGAAATGCTTTTTTTCCGAGTGACGTAATAGATGAATGTCATAATGTACGTTACGAAAGTTGTGATAATGGCTGAAATAACTATCAAATGGTACAATTTGGTCACATGACTTGGAACAGGGCTCTTATCGGCGACGAAAGTAAATAGTGACAATATGAAGAGTAAAAGTGATACAGAAGGTACCATAGCCACTATTGAATAATTCAAACGGGAATCCAATGGGTGTAAACCAACGTTCCTCATGACCGTAAACGTTTTGCACAGAAGGGATTCGAGGTTGGTGAATTTTATGCGGAACATTGTATATTGTGAACACGGTGTAACTTGCACGATTGCCGATTATCTGTAGGGAACAGAGCCGAAGAAGCTAAATGTATTGATGAGTATTTGAATAATTCGTTTGATATCGTGGATAATCTGATGAAGGTCAATGGACTGCTATCTTGATTCGCTCAACAGCTCATCCAAAGGAGGTTTCACCGTTTTGTCAATTTAAAACCCTTCCATGTCTCAATCGATAACACTTTGGTGACTAGTGCACATAGAAATTAATCTTGTTTAATACTATGAAGACAATAATTAATTGAACGTATTGAATTAATTATAGTCAGCCCATAATTAAATAATTAGTTTTAATTAATTAAGGCCCCTACACACGATCAAACATGGTTTGACAAACATTTTCTTCAAACATGTTTGAAGGTTTGAAGTTGTATCCACACGTTCAAACCAACCTTCAAACACACCCATCTTCACCAATCAGTCGTTCAGTGTTCAGTCGTGTTGCTTTCTTTCTCTTCTTCTTTAAAAACGTTGTTTAGTTTGGATACAAGTATGAATATTCACCATTTAAGTTATTTATATTGCCTCATCCGGAGTGAAGCAGCAAAAACAGCGCGCACGAAAAAGAGGAGCTCTTTGTGGCCGAAAGAGTGGCTGTTGGGAAGAGCAACTTTCAGCCACGTTAACCTCTTGGAAGAACTGAGGTGTGCTCCTCAAGATTGGCACAACTACATGAGGATGTACGAGGATAGCTATCTGTATTTGCTCTCCCTGGTTTCTCTTTCCAACGGTATAATCACATATGAATTTTGACTGGAAAATGAGGGACTTAGGGCCATTTTAGTGTCTTAAGATCGAAAACACGAACAAAATCTTGAAGGTGAAAAAAATCGGATTTCAACCGGTATAAAAAAAAGTTATAGGATAGTTTCCATCAGAAATTAGTTGTAAAATCGATCCCTTGCCGGTGGTACGACCTTAACGGTTACAGCCTGTAGATTGGCATTGATGTCCCAAAAGATAGTTAGCTAACGTGTTTAGGTTCACTTGTATATTTACGCTTGTTAAAATGAGGTGTCACTGAGAATTAATAGTTGTTTGATTGTCGCATATCGTCGGTGAAACAGCAAAATGCTATAACTCATTTTCCCCAATTTTTCAGGAGAGACAAAAAACTGTTTACGAAGTTTACGTCGTCTTATTAGTTTAGTCGTTGACTCGCCACAACTGCACTATAAAACAGCTGACTTAGCATGTTGGTTTTTAAACTGAATTATAGCCTGTTGGCAACACTGTCAATAACTTCCCAGTTTTTTTGAGAAACTGACTTCTCCAGTCGAAATATACTTACTTATTACCTTCACATGGTGCTCTTAATTTGAACGGAATGATACGAGTAATTAATACGAGTTATAGAGGTGTACGAGTATTTCTTTTGCTTGTAATGATCTCAGAAAAGGTTCAATAGTACGTTTTTTATACATATTAGATAAGTAGGTACCTTATTTTGCAACCTCTCACACGATGTTGTAATATCGAATAAATATAAACCATTTTTGATGAGTCGAATCAGCGATAGTAGATTTCCAACATTACAAAGTTCTCCATGATTTATAAAGTATCCAAAGATGGCATTGAGACAAACTATTGACGAACAAAAATTGTCAAAAATATGGAGAAACAACAAGTATTTAAACATTCCATTCAGCATTTCATGAAGTCTGTTTATTTTATCGAGTACTTTTATCGAGTTCACACTCAGCATTCGAAGCACGTTATACGATTGGTTGGACGTTTCAAGCGTAGCTGAACTCAAGATGCTGAATTCACTGCATATAAAATCCAAATAGAAGTGTGCTATTGGTAGTATGGCCATGTATAACGGTACACCTGGGTATTTATTGTACATGTACATGGCTATCAGATGGTACAAAACCGACAGAAAGAGATTTGATAACAAATAAAGCCCTGAAGTACTGACATCTATCTTGACGCTTTTCAAATGACGTGTTAAATCGTTTAGCAACGTGGTAAACTGTTGAAGTTTTTTTCGGCGAGTCATATAACAGGCATAGAATCCAAGGTATGACAACGAAGTTGAGAACACTGTTACACTGATAATAAATTGGTACAAGTCTGAACTGGTGTTCTGTTGGGGGGTTACAACTTGGCCGAGAGCAGAAAATGGAGTTAGAGCGAGGAAAAACAATACTATCGACGGTATTTTGTAAATACAGGAAGAATTGTAGTGATTGTCGTACGGTTGTAGACCGAGGAGTCTGGCGACCCAAAAAACTGAATGAAAGCAGGAGTCGAGGCTTGTGAACTTCAATGACACCATCGTGCAACCTGTGACCAAACTGAGTACGATACAAGTGAACACGGTCGATACAGAAATACACGAAGGTGAGAGGAGGAATATTGAAGGGAAAGGTAATCGCTTCAACCGATCTCTGATGGATTCCTCAATAATCCTCAAGGATGACACTTCTTACCGGTTCTTGTGAGCTACACGCTTTTTTGGCACATGAAGAAGAGAATGGGAGGAAATAGTATCACAATAGAGAAAATGAGTTGCAACTAATGCAACAGCCAGTTGTCTTTTAAGGTTAGGAGGGATGAATTTACTAAGTTTGCTAAGTGGGTGGAGAGAGCTATAAATTCTTCCACAGATTTGCCCAGTGTGATGGTTCCAAGAAAGGGTATCGTAAATGACTAACCCATGGCTGACGACTGACGTTGAATATGGAATGACAGATCCACTCACATTAGATAAAGTTAAAGGTGCTTTAATTCGCGCTTTAACTTAATTGGTCGATCCTCATCGAAATAAATGTTAAAGTACCATTAATGCACATTTTCATCTGTAATGCTGACCTGCAGATGGCCTGGGAGTAAGCATGACCAGATCATTTTGGACCACAGCCGTGTCCGGGCTTAGATGGAGAGTGAGATTTTTGGTCACGCCATGTGGATGAATGAAAAACATGTTTATTTATACATTAGTTTGGGGCAATAACATAATTTTGTTGTTTATAAACATGATATGTTTTGGGCCATCAAGACCCGTCAGCAGAAGTTCCGTTTGTTCCACAAGTTATATAAATATACGCCTGTGGAAGGCACATGGAGATATTACATAGAACATTAGATAGCTACGTAGAAAATGATACATTTGGAATAATTGCTATTACTATTATTAGCTTAGTCATAGCGATAAGCGTATTCATTTTGGTTTATTATGAACCATTGGAATCGACCAAAGGAAAAATCATTTTTAACCTCCCCCCTCAAAATTTTTTGGTTTAAGTTTCAAGACTCAGATTCAGAAAATCTAATTAAAAAAAAAAAAAAAACTCTGCAAATTCTTGACACAACGGTTTATTATCTTCTTTGTACAGATCAGGGCCGGATTGAAGCATAAGCGCGCGCCTATAGGACTCGCACGACTATTAAAATGACAAAATAACGTCACTGATGTGTTATTATTGTTATCAGGCAAATAAATTGTTTATTTAACATGCACCAACAGAGTATGAAACAAATGATAAACGACAATAAACGGTACTCGGAATCCTGAGCTCTTGTCCTGTGCTGTTCTCTCTTCTGGCTTATGAAGCTCAGAAGCATTGCACCTGCATCGGACCTCATGACAGAATCCTCAAGGGACGCATGGATACAGAACCAACTGCCAGCTCCTCCCCCACCGACCACCCCCGCTCTTTTCTCTGCCACCCACATTCATTTAGCGCCCACAATTTCAATGATAGACGGACAATACAATTTATGATGTTGAGGGATGTCAACATCATTGTTACTGACGGTCAACAAAATCACACACACTAAATACAATTTATTTTTATGTTTATTTTAAATTTATTTTAATGTTGTGATGCATTCCCACACAGAAAACAGACGTCTACTAGAGCTTGTAGATCATCTGACTGTGGTCTACGTGATCTTCATTCGTCTACAGACATGATTTAGACCGTCTATTGTTTCTATAAACTTCATTTTCTCCGTCTACTTCTTCATCTTGTTCGTCTACTCATAAAATGTATTGTTGTGATGCATTAATAGTCTACCCCTTTCCTACTCCCTCAACCTTTCCACACGTCACCACCAACTGTCCGCTCCTACAACGCCCTCCTCCAACCGCCCTCCTCCCCCGTCGTCCTTAAACCGCCCTCCTCCCCCGTCGTCCTCAAACCGCCCTCCTCCCTCGCCGTCCTCAAACCGCCCTCCTCGGTATGAGCGTGATTGTTTAAATAATTGTTTACACACAGGTACGATTTCTACAACAATGAAGTACGAGGTACGTGGTACGTGGTGTGGGTGTGTAAGGGGGCGCAAAGACTTAAAATGTCCCTCGTGGTTGCGTACTCGTACGAAAACTGTACCCACTTTATGGTTGCTTTAAATCACGAATCCAATGGCTATGACTGGCATGTCTGAAGCCAAATCATCTAAGAAGAAGAATTCAAACAAACACCTCGATTCGATATGAAGTCTATTTTGTCTCCTTAATTCACCTCATCCACGGGCATCTCAGATAATATGACGTCGCAACACAAGCGACCAACTACGTCAAAAGATATGACGTCAAACAGGTGCCGCCAAGAACACCTCACAGGATACGTGGACCGGCAGGGGGTGGATGACGTCAGACAAGTGGCTGGTAAGAACACCTCACTGGATATGACATACGTGGACCGGCAGGGGGTGGATGACGTCAGACAAGTGGCTGGTAATAACACCTCACAGGATATGACGTACGTGGACCTGCGGGGGTGGATGACGTCAGACAAGTGGCCGGCAAGAACACGTCACAAGATATGATGACGTACGTGGACCGGCAGGGGGTGGATGACGTCATACAAGTGGCCGGCAAAAACACCTCACAGGATAAAACGTACGTGAACCGGCAGGGGTGGATGACGTCTGACAATTGACCGGCAAGAACACCTCACCGGATATGACGTACGTGGACCGGCAGGAATGGATGACGTTCGTGGACCGGCAGGAATGGATGACGTTCGTGGACCGGCAGGAATGGATGACGTCAGAGGGGTCAAGGGGAGCCAAATATTTTAAACCTCCATTTCTTTCTTACTAATATTAATAAGCATTATGTAAATACGGATCTTAATCTTGAATCTACTTGTACCAATCTAACAGTTCCATTATAATATAAAATATCAAATAACCGTCGAGTTAAGTATTTTTTAACAATTCCTATTTCATCCTATTTCATCCTATTTCCATCATAAAAAAATTGTTTCTTCATACAAAAGTTGCTTAACTCAACACTTCCTTCGTTAAATACATTTAAAAATAAATTGTGTCTTCTTTAAACATAAAAGTTTTAAAGATGTTGAGGGATGTCGAGGGTCGGTCAAATGACCGACCCTCGACATCCCTCAACATTTGACCGACCCTCGACATCCCTCAACATCCTTCTTACTGACGGTCAAACTAAATCACACACAAACAGTTTTAAAATAAAGCTTTCTAATGGTATGGTCAACTTTGCAATTTCTTATCGATTTCAAGGAGAAATTCAAGTTTAATAAGGAAAACAGTAGGCACCTACAACAATACGAGTTATTTCTTTCAAAAATGGCATTTTAACCTTCTCAACTGCCTCAAACTTCCCATAGCCTTAGTACTGTTGCCATTACGTTGCCATTGCGTTGATTCCTGCAAGTGCAACCCTTGCCTTTTCTTCAAAGTGGTTCTCCAGTCGTAGGTTGTAAGAGGGTGAGATGCCCAAATATCGGTATGCTCCAACCAATGGTGACGCCATGTTGCGGGGCGAGCCGGTGATACATGATGACCCCCCTAGAAAATCACACGACTCCAGCTGAAGAGCTGTACAACGAATCCCAAATTCGGATCCGAAATCCTGTGGACGAACATGGCAAGGGTGAAGAACCGGGATTTTGAAGTTATATTACTCGGCTTTCCACTTGGTATGTGATTAAAGGGAAAAGTGAAACAAAATGAACACAACGCTAGTGAATAATTTTAGTATTCGTCGAAAGGATGTAAATCCCGGTCCTTCCACGGGATTTCGGATCCGAATTTGGGATTCATTGTACAGCTCTTCAGATGGTACCAACGTATTACTGTCGTCAAGCACCGAATTACTGTCGATGCTCTTGAACCTGAATTGAAATAAAGAGAACATCCTTCGTAGTGTTACACAAGTCGTGCCCCAATACCTACAGTAGGTATTGGGGCACGAGTTAAATACCTATTGACAACTTTTCACTATTCTGAGCAAGTTTCTTACCTTCGAAGAGCGCGAAAGTTTTTGAAGAATGTTTCCCACTTGGGCTTTCCGTGCTTATCTGCTTCGGCCATCTCAAATAGGGGAGACAGCTGTAGTAGAGTTTTGTGAAGTAAATACGAGTTATTTCTCTTAGTCTGTTGTCCGTCATCTGCTACCCATTGGCGAAGGATGCCTACTGATACTCTATTAATACAAGCGCTGATCATGTATCTCACGGAGATGATGATGATCATAGCACCCTAAAAGCTGACTTCAGCCTTTAGGTTTAGGTCATCTGCACAGCTGCAATAATACTTATTGCAGCCGTGCAGATGACCTAAACCTCAATTATTATTAATTATTAAATGATTTAAGGTAGCTATTACGAGAGATGCACCAGATATGACGTACGAGAGGCTGTTTCGAAGAGGAAACCTTTTCAAGACTAGGCTCTAACAAAACTCTCTACTGTTGGAGAGAAAGTACAATCTAAGACAAAACGAGAAATGAGGCAAGTAAACCGCAGGAACGTGGATTTTTACAGTAAACTCACCTTCAATCATCTGTGTTTGTATCTTGAGAACAAGAGCTAAAAGAAAATGGTCATATTCGTGTTTCTTGACCCAAAATGAGTAAAATATGGCTATCCAGATCCCAGAAACTACCAAACAATATTTCTTTGTTGGGCAAAAATAATTGGTTGTTTTGCTTCTATTCTCATTCCTTGATTGTGCTGCAGTCTCTGGATTGTTTCTGGAACCATCCCCAGCCACCCCCCACCCTTCAAAACATATAGGTAGTTCAACGGTTGCGAGGCAACCAGGGGAGGCAACGCCCCTCCGCCTTGTAGTAGCTCCAGTGACCAACCTACCCCAGTTCACAGCCATCAGTTGGTCGGTCAGCATCAACCGCATAACAAGGTAAGGGCTCTCATATTTGAGCGCATTTTTCTCCACTGGCATATTGTTTTCTCGAGTTGACCCCGATTTAGCAATCAACACGTCTAACACATCTAAAACGCAATCTGTTTACGACACAGGGTATTTCGAATATGGGCGGTTACAATGTACTAGTTTGAACCGACAATAATGTCATCGTGGAACTTCGCTCATCAGAATCGTGCAATAAATTGATACTCCTTGAAATTGTATGAGTTAATCTATACCTACGAAATGACACTGCAGATGGCACTGAATTCAGAACTGCAACGTAGTCATCCGTGCATTTTGTTAGCAACCATGTGCAGGTTTGTGCACCTACGGATACAAAATAGTGGTAGTAGCTTATGATCAGGCGAAACAGTGTTAATCTACCAAATACAAGCCCTCGAAACCATCATTGATATCAAGGGACCCCAATGGAAAAACATTTTCTTCGAAAATTCGCTAAAAGGGGGAGGATTCTTTTTATATCATGTGCAGGAGCCTGCTACTAAAAACCTACCACATACTGTTGGGGTAAAATTTAGGTTGCCATTCATTTAGAAATGTATTTCATCTTCTTTTGGCACGGCAGGATCAGATGGAACGGTAGTTCAAAGCCAACTGACCAATAAACAAAAGTCAATATCCAATATGCAGTATACACTTGTCTGTTGTACTTCACTGATTTAATTGAATTATTTGATTCATCATAATATTATTATGATTTAATCATTATTATTAAGTACACTGTGGTTGAAATGCAACTTAAGGCAGGCGGTCACGACGCGACTTTTTGTTGCGCAATTCTCTAGATCTCGTTGGGCGACATGTAGTTGCTGTCCGAAGGATGGAACAGGCACCTGTCGGCGATATGTAGTTCGCACCTCAAGTGCGCACCGTCGAAAACAAACGAAACTGGTGGGCGCCAATAACAAAATAATTGCCAACTCAAAGATAGCTCGCGTTCGCATGCCTTTTAGGTTCCATATGTTCAGCAGCTTAGTGCACTTTCGTTGAGGTTTGCTAATTCGATCGTTGAAACTTGATTGTCAATATAAAAATAAACGAGTTACGTCGGTGTAAGCAGGCGAATTCGAGTGATTGAGGGTCCCAAATCCTAATTAGCCAGAAGCTTAAAAGGCGGATTTCCCCCGGATTTAATCATCTTTATAACAAGAATAGCGCGTTGATCTGATCAATAGCTGGCCATTAAATCGAAAACTTGATTAAGTAATTAGTTCCGACCAAGGCGCGGTAATTCACTTACGCTATCCGTGTAATCCAAGACATTTTATGATAACACTGGATAATACGATACCGCATTGTAATTCTCACATAAGAGTATATTCCAAATGTAATAGTATTTCTAATACGCCGTACTTAGTATTGATAACTAACTGGTATTATTGAATTTTTTTCTTAATAATCGATGTATATTTGGCATACCTGTTAATAACATAACAGCCTCAGCCCATCAAGTTGATTTCCTATAATATTATAAACTGTTTGTTGAGTTTTTAGCCCAGTGGCTATAACTCAGGAGAACACTCAATCCCTACACTTGTCACATTGTCACATCACAACATCAAGAGGTTTTGTTCTATCAGGGTGACGTTGCTGTTGTCTAGGAGTCGAAGAACTTCCGGATTCATGTTTTCATGGAGCCGCTGTTCGTGTTTTACTTCGCTGATAGATTCCATCTTGAGGTCTCGATGGAGGTCATAATTCCTGATGTACCAGTGAATCTACTATGAAAATATGTTAAATACTCACTCAAAATTGGGTTACTTCGTGTTCTACTCAAAGAGACACTGTAGTTCTATAGTGGTATTCAAAACCTTCTGATGAGTGGATGTTGCGTACAGACACTCTCACGTTGAGGGTTATCTGTACTCAGTAATGGATCTAGAAACTTCAAAAGGGAGGGGGGGGGGATCTGAGCGGGGTCTGGTTGGGTCGGCGGGGGTTCTCCTCCCAAAAATTGATGAAGGTCAAATTGCACAAGTCGGTACCAAGGGGCGTTGTCAATACTCCTAAGTACTTTGTTAAGGAAAGTTTGAATTGAGTTTGAATTGTAGAGAATATTTTGTTCACTCATCATGACTGGTATCGTTCTCATTAAATGAACGGAAATTTACCCATACCAACTTCACGGACGAGAAAATTTTTCTTGTTCGTGAAGTTGGTATGGGTAAATTTCCGTTCATGAAGCTTGAGGCGCCATTTTTTGGTCCAGTTCCTTACATCCTCAACAATGCTGTAGTTTCCTTGTCGCTTCCTCTACTGCGTCACCAACCGCTAGTATGGCCTAATCACCAGCAAAGGTTGCAATAGTCGTGTTCTCAAAATATATTCAATGAGAAACGTTTGCGACTGTGTGGTGCTATCAAAATCCCAAAGGTATATTTAAATATAAATGCGAGGGATATGGCTAAAAAATGATGTCACAAGAACATTTCTCTAGCTAAAAGTTCAATTTCAAGATCCAAACGTTCCACTTTGAAAAAATACTTGGAGTATCTAAATGACGATGAAAGGGATGATACAATCTAATTTGGCGTTACACAAAATTACGAACAATTTTTGAGATTATTACACAAAACGGATCTGTGATGATTTAGAGGAAATTTAAATTCGCTTACCTACCTCGTTTCAGCGTGACTGAGTTAGAAATTCGTATTACATCGGCGATGAAAGTTTGTACACGTGTAAGTGGGACAATTTCACCAGTGCGATATCTCATGGTAAACAAAAATCGTGTCCTAAAATACCCTACTGCGTACCATTGGTAGAAGTGAAATTGTTTCTAAGTTCAGAATTTTCAATGTTGGGGTCGTAATTTAATCAAGGGCGTGGATGATTGTCACTGACGGATAATAAATGGTCGGAAATTATGATAACTTAGGAATATAACGTAAGCATTTCATTTATCACTTTCGGTAGGTAGGGAGGTATATCACGCGAAAGTGGTCACGCCAACTTGGCGAATTCAATTCTTTCGTTTTCTCTTCGACTTCGCCACTGTATGTAGGTACATTCTCCAAATAAATATACTGTAGGTACCTACCCCAACTCCTTTCGATTTTTCCAGACACTTTCTGTCAACTGTACAAAAACCGTGTTCAACTGTGTTTCAAAACTTGTGTACCATCAGAGTCACTGTACGGGAAACCACTCAAAATTAGTTTGTACGCCGCGCTGAAATTGATACCTTATTGATGGCTGAATTGCTGCTTTGTGGTCAGGAGGCTTCTTATCATTTCTCTGCATATACGGTACCTCAAGCCCTTTTGATTTTTCTAGGCGACTTGCTTCAACTGCCGTTGTTGGCCATCAGAATCACTGTACACTAGGGATGGGATATCGATAATATCGAATATCAATGTTTAGGGTCCAATTTCGATATTTTATATCGACAATAAAAGTTCGATATTGTTGGGATATCGATAATTTGTTCCGATATTATCGATTCAACAAAAACTTGTTAAAAAATCTAGGGAAAAACAGAACAAACTAAATACGAATTGAGAGAACCAAAACCAGGACAAAGAGTTTAAGACAGACACTCTCATTCAATAATGAAATTACTATTGATATTTTATTGATATATTTTAATAACAACAAAAAACTACCTTAACATACAGGTATAAAATTTCGACCACCAATAAAAATACTTTCTAGCTCAAAAATAATTTTCTAGTTCAATATAATAGATATGTTATGTTATGATATGATATGATAATTATGTTATGTTATGTTATAACATATTATGTTATGTTATTGACATGCCAAATATATTAAGTATATCAATAACATAACAACTGAGCTTCAAGCTTCAAATTTAATTTCCTATAATATTCCTATAAAAATACTTTTAACAAACTGCTTTGTGGGCAGGAGGGTTCTTATACTAATTATTTCTCTGTACAGTTTCCAAATAAATATGCTGTACCTCAATTCCTTTTGATTTTTCTGAGCACTTTTTTTCATCCGCCCGATTTAAAAACTTGTACACTTAAGGCCTTCAGAATCACTGTCATCACTGTCTATCAGGGAAACAACTCAACATTAGTTCGTACGCCGCGTTGATTCTCTATGAATGACCGAATTACTGCTTTGTGAGAAGGAGGTTTCTTATAATTTCTTCGCACTGTATATTATGGCTCTCAATATTAGCTCAGACAGGCTCATTTTATCTAACAGATTATGGGGAATAAACAACAGATAACTCATGGATCAATATTATTATGGGCGGAGATAGAAAGTTATCAAGCCACACAGGTAACGTTTCATAATGATATAATATATGTTATGTATCTATTATATATTATATTATAATGATATAATATATATATTTATATATTATAGTATATATTGTATACGAACACGCTCACGATGTCAACATTTTCCGAAATTCTTTTGAACCTTTTGACATCCTTTTGAAGGCTCCAGAAAAGATTTGAATAGTGTTATAAATTGACAACTTGAATTGAAAATTAATTTACCTCTTGAACATTGACAGAAATCAGAAGTACCTATTGCTAACGAAAAATACCTACAATGAAACGAAGTAAAAAAATCTTGTCAGTTATATTAATACATTGTACAAACACTGACTAGCAATATTAAATCTATGCGATGTATGTATCTATGTATAAACACAACTGACATAGAATATCATGGCAAGCAATATGAAATCTATACGCTTTATAACTCACATTCTAGAGAAATGCTGATCTAGAGATATAGTTGATAAGGGAGCGAATATCAGCGCCAGCATTTTTTACGGTTGAAAGCCTTGTGGCTGGGGAATATGTACATATTATTTCCAACTATTATATTGAATAGTATATTATCTGAAGGCCACTTATGTGTGTATATCAGTTTATCCGTGATGTCTATTACTTCAAACATCATAGCTACTGAACCAACAGCGACGGAATAGCATACGTTCTTCAGCCGTGCCCCCAATCGTTTTTCGCCCCATCGCTATGTTGCTCTCGATGGTCGTAGTGGCTTTTTTTCCCCCGACCCTTGACGGTTCCAGAGTACGATAAGCTTTTCTTTTCCCAACTTCTTCTTCTTCCTGTTGGTTGCTTCTTCCCGTTGTCGCCAAAATCAATAGGGATGTACTCGTAGTTGGAGCGATGTTGGCTAGAGAACAAGGGTTATGGGGTGAAGGTCGTGGGTTCGGCCATTAATTATTTCTCTGGAAGGTGCCTCGGTTAAAACCATTTCGGGAAATGGAAAGAGAGATTCAAAAGCGGGACTGACGCTGACCCAAGAGCAGAACCGCTTGAGGGGTGATATCCTCTCAAAACTTTTATTTTTACAAGATGTCCCAAAACACTACTTTTTATCTGTTCAATTTGTGGTAGCCTCATTTTATAATAAAAAACTATTTTATGCAATTTTATTAGTTTTGGTATTCCTTAATCTTTATTTTAATAATTTAACAATAGGTATAATAGCTACAGCCTTGTAATTTAACAATAGGTAATTTAACAATAATTTAACAATTTAACCTATAAACGAAGGAAACCATCGGAAGGCAAATAATTATGCGTCAGAAATAAGTACCTACTTAAATAATCTATTATTTGCTTTCGATTAATCTAACATCGATTATTCAATACCGATTAATCGGTCACATCGATTTTCAGTTTACGATTAATCATTTAATTTTATAATCGATTATTTGTTTCCGATGTTGCGAAACAGATCCCAACACTAGAGAGAAAAAAATGTGGTACAATTCCATTGCGTGTATGTATACATGTATACTATAGTTCTCTTAGGCACAACCGTATGGGGCTGTGTAATCATTACACAATCCCACACGGTTACATTGTAATGTGAGTTGAACACGTCTATGACAATGTAGCTTATATAGTGTACCTACATATACTCGTACACGATAGGCGTAGTACGAAGATGTACGATACCTAAAGGCACCAACGCAACTGAACTACGTTACTCAAGTTGGGTAATTTTCTGCGGGGAAAAGGCGTTATTTACATTTAACCGTGTGAGAGGACGAATCGCACGCGAGGTATCCCAAAAATTAAATTTCTTCGAGCCGTCCAGTCTTTCATTCGACTACATTCAGATTCAACCAGAAAAAAAGGTTTTCCCGAGGCTCAAAGGACGGGAAGTTAGAGCCCAGGAGTTCGTTAGTACTCGCTTTGTAAGCATCATCACGACTTCGTAGCTTCACAACTTCTGATTGCATTGGGATGGCAATGAACTCTGTTCTTCGAGAAATCATGTTATGCAGATTGACACTCGGTGGAAATACCTATTTCGTGTTAGTTATAAAACTCTCGGCCTCCAGTCCAGTTATATTCCATTTTGTAAAATAGATTCTCAACTTGGCATTTCGTGTTAGTAGGTACGCTGTTAATAGGAAATCAATGTTGAACTCACAATTCATCAAGAACCTTGACTTCCTACCTATAAAACCTCCAAGGATGCCAAATACTTTGAAGGGGTTTATCAAACTAAAATTACGAGGTAGCTACTAAAGAAAAGCGTCTTTTAGCGAAAGTTCGAAGAAAAGGAAGCTGTTGTTCTCGGTCCAAAAGGTTTGAAACTCGAATTTCCGAAAATATTTTATACCAAACTCCGTTTTAGACCATCCTGAATTAACTGCCAAAAGACACTAAAAATTATATGTATTCATAATATGATAATATAAATATAAGAAACTTGGGAGTGAGAACGTCAAAGGTTTTTTTACAGGGACCTAGTTGGAGTACGTTTATGGGCTATTTCCAAGCAGCTACACAAGTTTCTTACTGCATAACAGTTTTCCTTGTGCACTTCGAGTTTAATGAAATTTAAAAAGTCCTGTTTCATTGATTGAGAAGGAAATATATTTCGTTTTGAAAAACTTCATGGTTAGACTATTTTCGCTAAACCTACTTCATTGACAGTCATTTCTGCGACAGAGTGTCCAGGATTCATTTATTACGATAGCTATATCATCCGCAAAGGCTACAGATTTTCATCTCAATTCCATAGTAAACAGATCATTTATGTGTGTCAGAAATAATATTGGGTCAAGGACAGATCCTTGGGGTACTGCATAGTTAAGTTTTGGTTTATTATCTTCGATAATGAACCATTGGAATCGACTAAAGAAAAATAAAGTTTAACTCCCCCCCCCCCTCAAAATTTGATACAGATATAGATAATCGAATTTTAAAAATCCGTCTGTCCGCCGTCCCCAGCACTTTGCCTAGTTAGCGTTGTCCTAAAATTACGAAATTTGGTTCACGGATTCCGACCAACCCCACATTGATCCTCGAAGCTTTCCATAACCCTAGGTCAAGGGGAAGGGGTTCAAAACGAATTTGTTGAGACCATCCGCAGCTTTGTTCGTTCACAATGAGAGCTCAAAGGTTGAGCCGATTCAAACCTATCAACACGATCGTGAATCAAACGGTTGAAATACAGGCCAATGTTCATACTAAGGAACCGCTGTTCAGAACATCACATGGTTGTTGGGATGTAGACTTTTTTTGTTCTGAGGAACTTTTCGTGAAGGTAATTTCGAATATTTTTTGGTGGTACCTACTTCTTTTATAGAAAAATTATTGCTGACGTAGGTAGGTAGAATTGAAAGCCCCAAAATTATATCGGTACATTTTATTTGTATTAATTCGTCATTTCTATCGTTTAGTTTCTGCACAAATAAGATAATAAACCGGCCAGTCAAGAATTATAAGTTGAGCCTATAAGTTGTAATAAACGCAGAAGATCCGCAAACAATCATGACACACAATAAACTTTGATATTTTAATAAATACCCGACCATATAACTGATGAATCGACTTGCTTATACGTGTCAGTTAGGGATCTCTCAAATATCTTTCATAGGTGGTCTGCGTAGGGAAGAGGGATGAGCAGAAGAGAGGAGAAGGAGGGAGGAGGGTACGGGTGGCGGAGAAGGGGGTGTGGGTGGAGGAGAAGGGTGGACGACGCAGAATAATGATTGATTATTCATAATCTACCATTTAGTGATCTAGACGGAAGGGCACAAAGAAGATAACAAACCGTTGTGTCAAGAATTTGCAGAGTTTTTTTAGATCCCAATCCACATCCTGAATTCCCACATATTGCTGTCTGTCTGTGAGACGATTTAAAACATCTTTCAAGTTTGAGGACCAATCTCGATGTTTCTATTGAGCCAGTGCTTTGTAAGTTTATTTTACTTCCTTCGTGAATCCCCTTTGTTATTTCCGTTACGAGGTTTACTAGCGTTTATTATGCTTACCGTGGATATAATTTCAAGACAAACAAAGAGTACCATTTGGAAAACAACTATATTATAATATATATTTAACATTATTCATGTTACTTACCTAATTTTCAAAATAAACTTTTTTTTTCTTATAAGAAGTTCCACAGCATGGTTGGTAACAACAATAAATTGACATAGGATAAGGAACTAAAATAAGCAAGGGATAGTAAACAAACGGACGTAATAGGTAAAAAAAAAAAAAAATCGTTTTTCAACTCAATTTTTTAGGAGTTCAAGTTTTTCATTTTTTAAATCCATCATATTACACAAGCACGTCATACCATGAAAATAATTTTTTTACAGCTGAATCCATGAAAATAGTGCCTAATCCTAGAACATGATGTCCATGAAGAACATCTCAAGTACAAGTCACGCTGCTTCATCTTCAAAGTGCTTCAGTTTGAGAGCGGAATGAGATATAGCAATTCTGACTTCCCCATCTTATTCAGCGTGTAAAAATGAGGTGTCATTATACAAACCGTTTCATTTTTGGAATTTATGGGTGAACCTCCCCCCCCCCAACCTTCCCCAAAACCTCCCTCAGCTTTTGTACATTTCAACGCTGAACACGATGGTGAAATCAGAATTGCGATATTGCATTACGTCATCGGATTAGAGCACATTAACCACGAAGAACGTTTGCGAACAAAATAAGGCATCGCAAATCTGACTTCATGATCGTTTTCAGCGTGTGAAAACCTTTAAAATGAGGTGTCACTTGTCTGAATTTCATGTTTTGAGTGCCTCAACTTTTGGATATTTCAACTCTAAACACGACAGTTATCAGATTACAGCAAACTTACCATGAAGATCATAATATGATATTATCATTGATATTATCAAGTAACAACCACGTTTCTTCATCTTCAAAGTGCTCCAGTTTGAGAACGGAATGAGATATCTATTCTGATTTCACCATCGTGTTCAGCATTTAAAAAAACCTTCAAAATGAGGTGTCACTTGTCAAAATGTTCCATTTTGGGAATTTATGAGGACCCTCCCCCCCCCTAAAACTCCCCAAAACCCCATTCACCAAAAACTCTTCCAAAAAGGAGTACCTTTCATCTATTTTCGTGCATCCAAAAATACGAAAGTAGTACCTGTCCTTTCAAAAGGAGTAGGTACCTACTTCAGGTCACCCTAATTATACTCGAAAATATTATACGTAACCTTCATGTAGCGCGGTTTCCAAAGACCAGCCGTCGGTACTGGCCGTTTTGTGCGTAGGTTCCTAAGCATTTGGGAATTTTCCACGATATTTGGTGCGTTCGCAAGTTAACGTGTTGTCGGGGCGGATGAAGGTAGACAAAATATCAAGCGGGAAGCAATGGCATTGGCAGCGGGTTTTCATCCACCCACAAAGCGCGGGCTAACGAACCCATCAAATGGGACTCTGTGGTTTCGCCCTTTGAGGGGCGGTTCGTCAAAGGTACGCGAGGTAATGTATACTTGACAGTTTTCGGGAGCTTTAATCATCGACTTCATCACTATCTAACAGTGGATCTCGCGCAAATGAAGAAAACATTCCAATTAATTCGTTTTGGGAATCACACGTTTGTTTTAATTAAAACACATTTTTTTAAATGCCTTTATTGATAGGTTTACATTATAAGTTTCTTCTTCTTAGGTTAATCAATCGTTAGATTGGTTGGTGACGGCAGTCCTCCATGCTTCGCGATCTTCTGCGAGTCTCTTCATTTCCCTATAGCTCCCGCATCGAACGTCCTCCATCACCTGGTCCAGATACTCCCTCCTTGGTCTGCCTCTAGCGCTTGCACCCCCCACACCTCCCTCCAATAATTATAAGTTTATACTGAGTTAAAGTTGATTCCCGACGCTACTCCCCTTCACTGTACTATGTACAACGTGCGCTGTAAGGAGGAGTGATTTTATTCCGATCTCTTGGATAACAAAATTAAAGTTGGGATAAATAATAATCATATTATTCTGGTATACGAAGAAATAGTATTCTGATATGGTGTAATACTTGTAGATTGATAATCCCGTTACTCTCCTCACACCGGGGAAGGATTGAATATTCTTTTCCATCTGTAGGACTAATCCCCCCAAAAAACACTCCGTGTAAAAATCGTGTTGCGAGACGTTTTTATTACTTCCACAAGCAACTACGCAAGTTGCTTGTGGAAGTAATAAAAACGTCTCGCAATAGCGCCAAGGGGAGATTTCGAAAGGGGTACGGTGCTTGTGAAGTGGTTAAGCTTTTCATTATACTTAGCTCCTTAATGAGGAAAAGGGCGGGCGGGGAAAGTGGATATCATAACTTTTTCCGGCCTCTGAAGAATGATATTTGCGAGGCGGGGTGATTTTTACACGGAGTGTTTTTTGGGGGGATATCACATCTTTTTGTTGTTGAAGTGGGTCATTTTATAAAGAAGGTCTATGCGAAATTTCAAGTCGATTGGTCCTTTTACCCAGGCTGTAGACTCGTCAAAGTTGCCAAAATTAGCCTAAATTTCAGGTTTTTTGTTTCTAAAAGTTTTTTGGGTTGAGATAATGGGTTAAACTTTCAAAAGGCACTGGCTGATGTTGAAACGAAGCTCTGTGCAAAATTTCAAGTCAATCCGTGAAGGTGGAAAGGCCTAACTGATTAAGGAGAAGAAGAACAGGTAAGGGTGAAAAACCGGGTTTTTGAAGTTATATAACTCGGCTCCCTTTAAAGATATCGACTTGAATCTTTCAAAAGGCACTTGCTACACTTGAAACGAAGCTCCGTGCAAAATTTCAAGTCAATCGGCGAGGGTGGAGAGGCTGTAGCCTTGACCGACTGAAAAAAGTAGAAAAACATGGTAATTGGTTTTTGAAGTTATATAACCCGGCTCCCTTCAGACGTAGCGACTTGAAACTTTCAGAGCTTTCTCTTATCTACACCAAAAAGATCCAAACCAAATTTCAAGTTGATCGGTCAACTAGGAGCCGAGATATGGCCAAAATTAGCCTAAATTACCCTAAATGTTAGTTTTTTGTCCCTAATTTTTTTTTTGGTTGAGATAATGGGTTATTTCGTTCAAATGGCACTGAGACATGCTATAAAGAAGGTATGTAAAAAAATTCAAGTCGATTGGTCCTTTTACCCAGGCTGTAGACTCGTCAAAGTGGACAGAATTTTCCTAAAGTTTCTGGTTTTTTGTTTCTAAAACTTTTTTGGGTTGAGATAATGGGTTAAATTTTATATAAGGCTCTGTCTCAAGGTTAAATGAAGCTCTGTGCAAAATTTCAAGTCAATCGGTCAACGTGGAGAGGCTCCAGCCTTGCCTGTCTGAACAAGGAGAAGAAGAAGGAGAAGAAGAAGGAGAAGAAGGAGAAGAACAATCTAAGGCAGTAAAACCGGGTTTTTGAAGTTATGTAGCTCGGCTCCCTTTAGACCTATCGATTTGAAACTTTCAGGGCTTTCTAATATACACTCAAAGAAGACCCACACCAAATTTCAAGTTGATCGGTCAAATAGGAGCCGAGATATGGATACCTCGAAAACGCGTTTCGTGACGTCCGGTAAACATACACTTGGTACCGTTCGTTTTCTCAACTTCTTTGCTTGGCGGGGCGGAATGCTACCGCGTTCCTAGATATCAAAAATAAGTTACATAAATTGTTCCTCAGTGTGCTTTTACTCAGTATTAGCACTCTATATTTGCGTAATGTAATTCAATTTATTTTTAAATCGTCGAGCCCCTTCCTTAAATACGAGTTCGAATTTCTGCATTTTATTGAATATGGCAGTTGACACGCTTTTTAGGCGCTATTCTGCATCTGTCGTTGTAGGCTACATAGCGAGTCGACGAATAATTCATTCACTTTCCGTCACATTGTAGAGTCTACAACAATATTGTTAGGTAATTAGGTACTCACTGAAAAATAGTCTCAGAGTTTCCATCATATATTTTCTAATTCGGGTCTGAAATCACCTCATCAATTCATATTCAATTAATTCACCACAACAATAATTTATATATCAAGAACTACCTACCAACCTCCTTTTCGCATTAGATCCAGTTGTCTTTCAATAGAAAATAAACCCAAGTTTTTCCGTTCACGCATATTTTGATTGTGTTTGTCCGTTTCTACCTTCGAACCTCATTGTGACCGAACGAAAGGTGTTCGCACAAAATCTAAACCTATTCAAATTTTCATGTACAGTTTCATAAAAAGTTTTCGAGCTGCGGCATTTGCCTCGCCTTTCTTTTGATCTAAGGATATGAATAGTTGGCAGCCTCATCCTCGGATCAATCGGAGCCTTCATGTAAAATTCCTTAGTTCTCAGTTTATTTTCTGGTCTTGATTTCAGTAATAGTTTGTTGGTGGATTGATTCGAGTGAAATGAAGAACCTATATCGGGAGGACCTGTTACGACTTTTTTAATTTTGAACCATTAGAATTTCAAAATCCACAGTCATGCAGCATGGCTATAACAGCAAATTTTCGAAGAATAACTGGTTGTACGTAAAATGTCTCCATTGAAGGACTTCATGTCCTCCCACCTGAGAACATCTCAAGTATCAACAACGTTTCTTAATCGTCTAAGTGCTCCAGTTTGAGAATGGATTAGGATATCGCAGTTCTGAGTTCACCATCCTATTTGGCGTAAAAAAACCTTTAAAATGATGGGTCATTAAATTTTGTCAGACTGTTCCATTTTGGAAATTTGTGGGTAATCCCCCCCCCCCAAACTCCCCAAACTACCCTTAGCTTATAGATTATTCAACGCTGAACACGATGGTGAAGTCTGGATTCTGATATTTCATTCCGTATTCAGAATAGTGCAGACTAAACATGAAAAACATCTCAAGTATCAACGACGTTTCTTTATTTTTATGCTCCGGTTTGAGGACGGAACAAGATATCGCAATTCGGATTTCACCATCGTGTTCAACATTTAAAAAAACTTGAAATTATTGGTCACTTGTCAGAATGTTTCATTTTGGAAATATTTGGGTAATTCCCCCTCCCCCTCCCCCTAAACTCCCAAAAACCCCCCTTAGAGTGGCCCGATTCTGCTCTTCTACGAACTTAGCCTTTCGATTGTCAGGACGGATTTTTTGTATAAATTTGAGCTTTTATCTCAATTCTATTGAGAGTTATCATCTGAAAATTCGCTAAAATGAGAAAATTTGCTAAGTGATAATTTTGATGACGAGCCACACTAAATTATCCTGTGTGCTAAATGGGTGTGGAAATTAAGTTTTTGGAGGACACTATTTAGGAAGATGTACTGAAATAAGTGCTAGTTCATTTTTTAGTGCTAGAGGAATCATCCGATGAAGAGAAAGGTTTTCTTTCAGAATGATTAATTCCGTTACAATTCAAGGTGACGAGCGGTGAAGAAGATAAATAGCTCTCGAGAATCGATTCGAATGAATGTAAGCTCAGGTGGATCACATTTTCTCCTTTTCACAATAGTATTATGCTGCTTCAAAGGAAAAATTATATAATTATTATTGAAATAAAACCTATTCTATTTTCAACCCTATACAATTGAATTGGTTTCCCTATTGAGTAATAATTTATTCATTTCCAGAAATCCGTGGAAGTGAGAAATGTTACTCAAGCCGTGTTACTCAAGCCAAGGAAGAGCGCGAAATATTTCATTGAAATCGCGCTCAAAGACTTGTGAATGTAGTGCTCAGTTCTCCTGTTTGTTGAATACTTTAGATCCCGAGTTTAATATACACCCGATGGAGCCAAAGTTACCTCCCTTTATTCTACTCTCAATAGACCGCCCCATTAACATTTGAGTAACTCTTGAATGTTGCGCCATCTTGATTGTTCGATGATTTCTTGTTTACAATCAACTTCTGAACTTTGACGAGCAAATTGAATTACTTCGCTGGAATCTCCTCGTAAGGGCTGTTTAACACAACGCAGTTTGGCATGATCACGATGAATTCAATAACTTATAAAAAAAACTCTGCAAATTCTTGACACAACGGTTCATTATCTTCTTTGTACAGATCACCCTTCTGTCTAGATCACTAGGTCTAAATGTCTAGATCCTAAATGTTAGATTAATTATTATTATCAATTATCACTAATTATTAACAATTTTATCAAGTACCTAGTGAAAATTATTATAATTTATTGTTAGGTATTAATAATTTGTATTTATTATTAATAATAATTATTATTGATTATGATTAATTAATACGATATAATTCTGGGGTTTTTAATACTACGTCGGTAATCATTTTTCTATAAAAGAAGTACCTACCAACAAACATTCGAAATTTCGGCGGACGGCGTACGGCGGACGGACGGATTTTTTTTTTTATTCGATTTTTTGAATCTACGTATCTTGAAACGTAAACCAACAAATTTTGAGGGGGGGGTTAAAAATTTTTTTTCTTTGGGCGATTCCAATGGTTCATTATCGAAGATAATAAACCAATAATCGCGTTCAGTTAACCTGGGCCACTCTTCGGGCGTTGCTATCCAACATTTAATCAATAATCAAGCAGACCAAGTATCCATATAATATATAATATATATTATCGTTATGTGTAATCAACTGCGTTTGTCAACATCAGAGGTAGGTTTTTTTTTTCACGAAGGTTCGAAATATTGATGCACTGAAGTCTTAATCGGTTAATCGGCCTTAAGTTATGAAAACTAAGATATCTGGAATTTTTTCGGATTTTTTGGACCACCGGAAGGGGTCTCGCAACGCACTTGTAGTTACGCCCTTTGGACCACCGTTACTCAATTACGTACGCGGTAAGTATCCACTTTAGAGACTTTTTGCATTGAAGAAAAGTTGTCGGGAATGGTCCATTCAGTCTAAAAAATTTGGAGCAGTCAAAATCTGAAATTTTGAAAAATTTTGCCTACCTCTCAGGGACGAAAACATGAGAACGGTAATAAGTAGGTACAGTACTTTTAGTCAATGTATGATTACATTTATTTTGTTAAAATAATCTGTTTTCAAAATCACAGGTTTCTCTTTAAAATTTCATTGACATTTCTGTATTACAAGGATTTGATCTTGTACAAAACTTTTTCAAGTAGCGCAACTTATTTTTCCTTACTGTCCACAGCTACAACTAACATAAGTAACTGCCGCTGTTCCTCATCTTTAGTTAACTTATTTGGTGACCACCGCTACGCCACTTTTGGCACAGTCGTTGACAATTTTAAAATGAGTCACAATGTTCAGACCTTGCTGATAGTCAACATCTGCACTCTATAGCTCCGTATTCTTGTCAAGAAATTTTGAGAAACTGTTCGTGCAGCCTTCTACAGTCTCTTCAAAAACTCAAAAGATCCAAATCTCCCATTTGTTGAGAAATTAGTAAAAACAAATATATTTACCTTCAGTTGACCTAGACAAAACTGAATGAGTTCATTGGCTTCGAGAACGAGCTTTAGCTTCCGTGTGGACGCTGCCGTGTGGTATTTACCTGTGGGAAAGCAAATCTGTTTGAAAGGAAAACAGGAATTTGCAACAAAACTTGTAATTTTAAAAGAAAAACCTGTAATTTTAACAAAACAGATTATTTTAACAAAATAAATGTAATCATACATTGTCCTGTACTGTGCTTACCATTCTCATGTTTTCGTCCCTAAGAGGTAAGCAACATTTTTGAAAATATAAGATTTTGACTGCTCTAAAATTTTTTTAAGACTAAATGGACCATTCCCGACAACTTTTATTCAATGCAAAAAGTCTCTAAAGTGGATACTTACCGCGTACGTAATTGAGTAACGGTGGTCCAAAAATTCCAGATATATCCTAGATATATCTTAGTTTTCTTAGTTTTCACAGAACCAATTAGGATTTCAGCGCATCAATATTTCGAACCTTCGTGAAAAAAAAAACACCTCTAACCAACATGCTAATTAATCAGATCAATTATTGAGTTACAATAAAAATTCCTATTAGTACACACTTATGTTGGCGTACTGGGGTTGACAATTGAAGGTACTTAGTATCTACTTTAGAATCAACACCCGTTGCCAGGATATCTAGCTCTGTTTCAACATTCATAAACTGAGGGCATCAAAGGTCGCAAGTTCAAGATTCAAAGGGCGACTCTTCGTCTCGTCATTACGTGCTTTACTGCGCCACTCCCAGCGCCCTTGACGGTACAACTCATATAGTAGCTCCCTTGATAATAATATTGTCTAGCGAACATACTTTGCAAGGTTGTTAAGTTCGAGTGCGCTCCATATTTCACGCCTTGATGTTATTACGGCCTGGATTGAGTAGTGCGTCACATGTGAAGGCTGTCTAACACGTCTCAACATCACAAGTTAGAGAAGGTTGAGCGGGCTGAACATTAACAAAAAGGCTCAACATTATTTTACCTAATATGAGACAATTCACATTGTTGTACTTATTCTTCTTCAATTTTCAACTTATTTGTCATGAAATCATTGGTTATCTGAGGAGCTTGGAATCAAAGACGGACAACTCCTTTTTTTTCAATATTGAGTTAAGGATAGATTCTTATAGGGTTTTTGGCGCTGAATTCAAATCTGAAGTCCTTTAGTTTCAAAAACGGCCAGAACGTCGGGACAATTGGCTTCGAAGTTGGGCCTTAGTTTCGGAAACGGACAGCTCCAATGTGATTTTGTAGCAAACCCGGACTGCTCCATGACAATCAATCAGAGCCCAGCATTCAGTCCGCCGTGGTTTCAGCTTTCAGTTCAGAGTAATTACTTAAGTTCTCCAGCTAATAGATTTTTTGCTATTTTTTCCTATAATTATTTTTATTGAAAAAAAAAGGAAAGTAATTTAGTTGAAGCTCCTCGAAAGGAAGCCAGGAAGAAAATAAATTGTCAAGGAGCTTTGCAGAGGCTAGGCTTGGGTTAAAAAACGGACAGCTCCGATGACTGGTTGCAATATCGGCGAAGTCCACCTTTACCTAAACTAATTTTACCGCGTGAATCATATTACTTATTAAAATATTTCGAGTTATAATACGTATAATGTTAAATTAATAATATAAATTATGTATTATGTTAAATATGTATAATATGTATGTATAATATGTTAAATATAAAATAACCATGCCATCAGATTATAAAATTATCTAACCTGGGAAGGAATGTAAAATAAAATAAATAAGTAAATAATAATTAAGTAAAATATGATAATAAAAACAGTTTTGTAGCGGTACATTAGTGTCCACATTTGTTAATTAGATAAATCGACTCCAAAGGCGGACGGCCTAACCGGCCATGCCTTAACAGCCTGTTGCTGAATTCAGAGTGTATGATAATCAAATAATTTCTTGTTTGGTTGAATAACACCACTTCAGATTCATTTTGTATCTTGTATTTTGTGCATGTCAACCATTACTGTTGTTCATTTGTTGTATTATTATTTTGAGAATAAAGGCTTTTATCTATCTATCTATCTATCTATATATCATATTACTTATTCACAGTTTCGTCATTGCGAGTAATTTCTAGATCTTTAAAGTACATTGAGGAAACATTTCAAGTCCATGGGTCCTGAAAACACTGACTACAGTTTTTGGTTTATTATCTTCGATAATGAACCATTGGAATCGCCCAAAGAAAAAATTTGTTTAACCCCCCCCCCCCCTCAAAATTTGTTGGTTTACGTTTCAAGATAAGTACGTAGATTCAGAAAATCGAATAAAAAAAATCCGTCCGTCAACCGTACGGATGACATTTCAATATTCACTCGGTTTGTATGACATGGTATGAGTATGGTATGGTATATTATTGTCTGTATGATTTGGTATAGTACAGTATGGTATGATAGGAAAGAAATTCGTATGGTATGGTATGGTATGAGTACGGTGAGAATATGGTATGTTCCGATTCGCAACACTGTCTGGTATAGACCAAGGGTGATCTGCACAAGGAAGATAATAAACCGTTGTGTCAAGAATTTGCAGAGTTTTTGGCTCTGCTGAAAAAAATGAAACATGCAGATGTCCGTCTTTGATTCCAAGCTCCTCATCTATCCAGTCTGGAACATCAGAATTGAACATTTCACTTCAGTCAGTACTCGCTGAGTCAGATTTTCTTTCACATGTCTTGATAAAACGGTGTTGCCGTGGGAACATGCCGTTCGGACCAACCCCACAATGATCCTCGAAACTTTTCATAACCCTAGTTCAAGGGAAAGGGGTTCAAAACAAATTTTGAAATTTTGAAAATTTCATATCTCGAAAAATGCATATAGAACGGTGTAGTTTTTAGTTCATATTCAGTCAGAGTTTATTTTTTAGAATTTTTTAAGACCACCCACAGCTTTGCACGATCAGTCGTTCGTTCACAATGACGGCTCAAAGTTGGAGCAGATCAAAAATCGTCAACATGATGGTGAATCGCGAGGCCGCCGAACGCTTCAATATTCATACTGGCCCAGCTGATTCGGACAGCACTTGGTTTCAGACGTCGAGTTAATTATTCATAATAATAATAATTAATTATAATAAATAAAAATAATTATTAACTAACAATAATTATTAATAATTTTCACTACCAGATGAAATAATTAATAATTAATGATAATTCGTAATAATAATTAATACATCATTTAGTGATCTAGACAGAAGGGTAATCTGCATGAAGAAGATAATAAACCATTGTTTTTAATTCATTTTTCTGAATCTACGTATCTTGAAACGTGAGCCCTCAAATTTTGAGGACTTCTATCTTGGGCTATTTCAATGGTTCATTATCGAAACTCTTTGAGATCGTAAAATGTACGATACAGTTTTTCTCAAATTTAATTTAAAATACTTCTAACGGTTTTTAAGGTAAAACTGGGTTGTAGCGCTCTTAGAAAAATTTTCAAGATTACGTTGGATTCGTAATGTTCTTGGAACTGCGGTGGGAGTGGTGAACAGTGAGGGGAGTCGTGAAAAGGCCTCGTTTTACCGCCCCCTCTACAACCACCCACATCCGCCTGGTTTTCTCTTTCTCACCCACTTCCACATTCACATTCACCCACAGTTCAAATTTAGGTAGTTGCAGCGGTGGGTGGAGAGGGGGAGAGAGAGTAATGATTAAGAGACAACTCCCGTCTCTCCCACCTCCCCCTCATCAACCACCCACATCTGTCCGCTTTCCTCTCTCTCACCCACTTCCACATTTAAATTCACCCACAATTTAAATTTAAGCAGTTGCGGCGGTGGGTTGAGACAACCCCCGCTCCCTGTCATCAACCTTCTCCATCGTCCCGCTCCACTCCTCCCTTTCCTCTTTATCACCCACTCACAATTCCAAATAATGTGGGGTAATATCACCCTGTCCCCCCGCCATCTTCCCCATCCTTCTTATCACATTAACAATTTAGATTTATTTATCGATTGATAAATAATATTCAATAATAATTTGATCTATAGATTAGGTAATAATTTGCATTAACATTATTCACTAGTGACAAGCCCACAATGTGGTCCTCGACGATCTCTTTTACAGCCGAGTATTGCGCGAAATAATTATTTCACTCATCATTTATTTTTCTGTATTGTTCATTGTCTCCTTTGGTTGAAAAACCTTTGTCTGTTTGGAGGGTTGTAGGAGGCGGTTTCTTACCGCCTCCTACAACCCTCCAAACAGACAAAGCTCATCATTTATTTAAATAATTTATAGACTGAGCTGTTTACGCCTATTTTAACCATTTGTTGGCCTATTCTCCAATTCCGGATATTGCATGCAGATCAGTGTTTTTCTTCTATTGGTTTATTATCTTCGATAATGAACCATTGGAGGGTGCAACGGGTTTGGGGGAATGGGTCTGGAATTTCAATGGGTTAGGGTTCAAATCTCAATGGGTTTGGGGACAAGAAAACCCGAAAATCTAATGGGTTTGGGATCAAGGCGACAAACCTTCAAAATGAGTATCAATGAGATTGGGGGAATGGAAAAAATCATTACAGAGAGAAGCGGAAATATACTACCTTTTGATGCAGGTAAACAGTAAAGTAGAAAATATCATTAGGTACACAGGTAGGTACACCTAATTCGTCGAAGGTCCTATAGCAGATAAAATCGTTCATCGTTGTCCATCAGTATTGGAATTCAATCTTCCTGTAAATGAATAGAGCGCTAATATTAGTGACCTCTGGATGAAAATTCTGAGCTTCTGTAAGGTAGGTTTAGTAGTCTATACTTAAGGCACCTACTTGTTCTTCAGCTGCAGCAATACTCGAATACTCAATGAATGAATGGCGTGCGCTGATCGACGTCAGGTATTTTTTTATGTCCTTGTCCTCCAAGTAGGAATCCCCATGGTTCGGTATTCAGAATATTTAAAATTCTCAAGAACGACCGCTTTCTTCCCGCGACGAGTTGGAAAGGTAAGAAATTCGTCTTTTCGCACGTCCATCATTAGCACTGACTGGCCAGCGATCGTCGGAACCGGACAATAGAGATAACGGCTTGAACCCTAACCACTGCATTTCTTGTTCCCAAGTCCATTGAAATTTCGGGCACCTATTCCCCCAAAGCCATTACGCCCCCATTGGAATCGCCCAAAGAAAAAATTTTTTTAACCCCCCCTCAAAATTTGTTGGTTTACGTTTCAAGATACGTAGATTCGGAAAATCGAATAAAAAGACTCTGCAAAGTCTTGACACAACAGTTTATTATCTTATTCATGCAGATCACCCTTTGGCCTGGATCACTAAATAGTAGATTAATCATTATTATGAATTATCATGAATTATTATTATTTATAATTAGAAGGTAATTATCAATCATTATGACTAATTATTATTAACTAACACGATATCGGAAAGTCGAACAACTCGAAAAAAAGTTGATCAAATCGAATCGAGTTGTATTAACATTCATAAGTTAACTTCTACTAAATAAATTGAAATTGTGGGCGCTTTTGGGTGTGGGTTGGAAAGAGGAGAGCGGGGAGGTCGGTGGGGTGATGGCGGTTTGAGCCTCAAACTTTGAGGACGGCGGTTTGAGGACGGTGGTGGTGAAGCGGGCAATTGGCGGTGACGTGTGGAATGGAGGCCGGAGTATTGCAACAATAAGGCGGAGGGCGGGGGAGGACGAGGGTGGTAACGAGGGACTATTGAAGTGAAATTGCGCTAAATATTCTGCCTTGCCTGAAAACACTAATAACACATGCCCGGTGACGTTATTTGGTAATTTTAATTGTCGTGCAGGCCTATGTCGCCTATGCTTCAATCCGGCCTTGATCTGTACAAAGAAGATGATAAACCGTTGTGTCAAGAGTTTTTTTATTTCATATTTTGATAGATATTGATAATTTACACTACTTGATAATAATTATTAATAATTAATGATAATTCAAATAATAATAATTAATCTATCATTCAGTAATCTAGACAAATCGGTGATCTGTACAAAGAAGATAATAAACCGTTGTGTCAAGAATTTGCAGAGTTTTAAACGCTGAACACGATAGTGAAATCAGAATTGCAATATCTTATTCCACGTTTCTATAATACTTGAGATGTTCTTCACAGTTTATCTGCTCTAAGTTGACAACGGAATGAGATAACGCAATTCTAACTTCACCATCGTGATGAACGTTGAAAAGTCTATACATCGAGGTGTTACTCTGCAAAAATGGAGACAAAATTTGTTATAAAACCAGTAAAATAGAGACATTTTACATTAAACCAGTTGTTTCTTCGAAAATTCGCTCTCATAGCCATGCTGCATGACTGCAGATTTTTAAATGTTGAAACCAGCAAAGGGAAAGTCGTTTGCTGAGGTTATTAAGATGGCTGTCACTACATCGTTGTCCAACGGTAAAACGAAAAAACAGCGTGCTAATTTCTAACGTCAGAATCAGAAGGAAAACGCTTCGTTCAGATTCTAACGAAATTGTTTTTTGGGTTAAACAATGCGCGCCAGAAGGTTTAATTAATGTTTGGGGGACCAACTAGTGAGTTCACAGCCTTACTTAATTAAGAGGTTTTCTTGGTGTTTTCTCCCTAGCCATAGTAAGTCATGAAATCAAATACGAGTAACTTCCCACGTAATAATGATTTGTTTTAAAGTATTGGCGCGGGGATCTTCATCGCGTATGTAGGTACGAGTATGTTGAAACCAACGAAAATCCATATACGAGTATGTTAAAACCCATGTCCTGCCAAGTGAAAAATCCACAGTCATGCAGCATGACTATAAGAGCAAATTTTCGAAGAAATAACTAGTTTTATGAAAATTGTCTCCATCGAAGAGCATGATGTCCATGAAGAACATCTCAAATATCAACCACGTTTCTTCATCTTCAAAGTGCTCCAGTTTGAGAACGGAATAAGATATCGCAATTCCGACTTCATCGTCGAATTCAGCGTAATAACAACCTTCAAAATGAGGTGTCACTTATCAGACTGTTGCATCTTGGGAAGTTATGCGTAATTTTCTCCCCCTTAAACACCCTTAAACCCTCCGTAGCTTGTTGATTTTTCAACGCTGAACACGACGGTGAAGTCAGAATTGCAATATCTTATTCCGTTATCAGATCAAAACAGACTAACCATGTAGAACATCTCAAGTATCAAGTTGATACTATCAATCACGTTTCTTCATCTTCAAAGTGCTCCAGTTTGTGAACGGAGTAAGATATCGCAATTCTGATTTCACCATCGTGTTCATCATAAAAAACCTTTAAAATGAGGTGTCACTTATCAGACTGTCTCATCTTGGGAATTCATGGGTAATTTTTCTCCCCTAAAACTCCCCGAAACCCGCCATTAGATTGGCCCAATCCTGCCCATCTACGAACATAGCCTTTCGATTGCTAAGACGGATTTTTTGTGCAAATTTGATGTTTTAATCTCAATTCTATCGAGTTATCGCCCGGAGTGACACATACATAAACATATGACATATAATATTATGCTATGATATATTATATTTATATACTTATTATATAAATATAATATGTATTTATTTATATTATATATGTGTAATCTTGTTATTCTAGGTAGGTGACCATAAACCGATGTTTCTCCTTTGAAAAAATCATTTAATTTAGTAAAATGTAAAGCTTCAAATCATAATAAATTGTTCTTAGCGTATTAAAACTATACCTTTGAAAAAAATCGATTTTTATAGTCTCTTCTTCCTAGAAATCCGAAAACGCAGAAAATTCAAATAGGTAACGGAAAACTGACGAACAAAGCAACGAATTAAAACAGATGCTAGATGGTGTAGCCTTGGATACCATACAACACAAGCACGAGTGTCCACTATTTACATATGCATATAATTTTTTTGTGTCTTTTAGGAGTGAATTCAGGACGGTCTGAAATGGATTTTAGTATAAAATTTTTTCGGAAATTCGAGTTTTAAAAATTTTGGACCGAGAACAATAGCTAGGTCCATTTTCTTCGAAAATTCGCTAAAAACCATGGAAAGAAGACAATAGAGTATTAGATTAGATATTTCATTGTATAATTTCATGTAGCTTGAGGATAGGTTCAACATACATTATATTTATAAGTTCATCGGGAAGAGTGAGAATCTCTGCTGGATTCAAAATGGGCTTACACACAAGCAGGAAAATCCATGGCTACTGGCAGAATATGGTAGGAACATGCATTTAAGATGATACGAGAGGAAGGATGCAAAACCTCCGTTTGCTTCCCAGAAAACAACGAACAGAAAGTGTAAGTAGGTAAAGGAAAACGCTGTAATGGAACAGAATGCCGTGGAAGGAAATTGTTGTGTTTGGCATGTGGTAGTAAATCTCGGAGGGAGGTTTATTGGTGCTGTGAGGGGCACTTACGATCCCGATAAAGCGCTAAAATCCGAATTCCCCCACTACCTGTCAGCGCTTTTACTTGTGAGCGTCGTTGTTTGTTTTGGAGCACATCACTCACACCGAAGTAAATCTTAATCCCAAAGCAGATACGTATGTACAAGTGAGGGAGCTAATTCTCGAGCTTTGCGTACGCACAAGTGAATAATACACGTTTTTATTAGCGAGTTCCACTTAGTGTCTATCTGTGTCAGGTGGAATCATGCAATCGAGTTTAAACTCACTTCACCTTCAGCTAGAGACTTGAAATTTTAAACATAGATCAGAACTGGGTGACAATGCAATATTCAATTGGTTTCTTTTTCGTAAAATTGTTCAAACAACATTTGTTTAAACAAAGTGAAAGTGGCCAATGAGATAGAGACTTGAAATTGTAAACATGGGTCCTTTCTTATTCACTCGGTTTCTTGTCTGTAAAATTGTTAAAACAATACCTAATTGTTTCAACAAATTAAATTTGGATGATGAGCTAGAGACTTGAAATTTTTAATGTAGGTCGGTATCCAGCGAATATTTGGATGGTAGACAATACGAACGGATCTCTCACTGCAGAATCTGCATAGCATTCTGTTCTCTTAACAAAATGCTTACAACGCAGAACTTGTAATGGAGAAGGATCTGACATTGTATTGTGTTAATTCATGAACATGAAAAAAATAAAATACATTTTGATTACTTCTTTAGTTTGATTTTCAGGGCTAAAAGACTTATAGAATTTGAACTGTTATAGGTAGTACCTAATAGGCACCTAATTTGAATTTCTGATATTGGCAGCTAAACAGGATGTTCACTGCAAGGGGAATTTCCTATACTGGCCCTGTCAGAGTCTCATCAATATATACAAAGCCGATTGAAATCTTTCACCCTGACATCGGACTCAAAAACGGAAAATAATAAAATTAAATAAACATTTTTTTTAAAAATATACCACGTTTTTAAAACGGACTAAAAGTATAAAATGGCCCTTCCACAATTTCGAGGGCGGATCTTTAGTGGCAATGGATATAAATACTTGGAGAGAAAAACGTGGGTCAGTCAGAAAATGTGCAGCCAATGCCAGTAGATTGCCTATCCCATTAGCAATTCAATGAAATTACTTAAGCTGAAGCTGTGAATTCTTCCAGAATGTCTACTTGGATTGACTATTGACTGGCCCACGTTTTCCTCCCCATGTACTCCAAATAAATCCATAGCCACCAACCATCCTCCCTCAAAATTATAGATGGGTAATTAAAAAATAATTTATACTTTTTAGTCCGTTTTAAAAACGTGGTATATTAGAAAACGTTTTTATTTAATTTTAATTTTCTTGTGTAGGATGTACGTATGTACTTTACCATTTTAGTAGACACAGCAATTTTCTCAACAACGTAGATGCAGAAAAATTGCTGAAATGATTCAAAAGAGCGCAGAAATCTAAAACTCATAAACGGTAAGCACAGCGTCTTCCAATCTCAAAAATGTAGGTATCGATTTCTCTAGTTCCAAAAAATGTGTCCAAAAATGTATCTATGTATTGGTATTGAGTTATTTTCCCACTTTCTCTCTTTGAAATACCAAATTCAATATGCTCATTCAAGGTTGAACTGAATATTTTCATTTCCTACTCGATTTCCTTGTCATTATGCAGAATATAAAAAAAGGTGAACCGTCAGTTTTTATGTAAGCTACAGTATAAATAGTTGCCGAGTTCTATTTTGGTCGTCGAAATAAATTGCTCGCGTCGCCACCGGTGCCCAATCCGGAGTCTACTTTTTTCCTCAACGAGCATCCCACCAATTTATATCCGCCCCGGGAAATTGTGTTTATTTATGTTTTTCCTCTTCTTTTCGAAGCCCTTACTTCCGCTCGCCGGTGCGACAGTCGGAGGGAACGAACAATTTTTCAAGACCCATTGTCCGGCTGAAGGGCGCGTTTCTCACTAGGTTTTCTTTCCTCTTCGGTTTTTCGAAATTCGTCTAGTTTGAGACAGGTTTCATTGTAAGCCCATCGCACATTTGAAGAGACCAATTCAGATGATTCATACACCTGGTGATATTGACAGGAGTCCTGAAAGGACATGGAGAAGAATTTCGGCTTAATATTCGATTAGGGGCCGATCGGTGACAACCTTCGATGCAAATGGGCATCCAGTTGGATGCGAATCGGGACTGGACCGCCTACTAACCAGTCACGCCAGTAACGCTCTCAAATTATTTAACACGTAGGCTTATTACGTGAGCGGAAAGGTTGGTTAATTACACCGACACCAGATTGGTCAGTTGGTCTAAGCAGATTGACACAGCTGGTTCAGGTATGACAGGTGTCTTAGCCATCGGCATGTTCATCCACCAACGTGCCCTTGCAGTAATAAATACTCTGATTTTTAAGTTAAACATTTTTTTCAACTTAAAAGTCAGAGGCTTTTTTATTTATACGTATGTGGAAAATGGATGCGTATGATTGAATAATATAATAACGATTTAAAATGGTAGTAACCTTTGACATGTTTTTCACCTCAATGTTTTAAAAATTTTTCACCTCGCAGACCAACGCGAAAAGCGACACCAAAACGCGTGATTCGCCATTTCTAATGATTTTCATTTACAACCAATGCGTTGCTACGGAAGTTTATCTTCGCCATTATTCATCGCACAAACATTTTGAAAAGCTTTTGATTTATGTGGAAAAGTTCACATCCTACGATGCTAATTTCCCTCTCCATACGTCCCCGGAGTTACATTTCCCTAGTGTTGTCACGATGTACGAGCGCCATTGTTTATTAGTATCAAAATTTGGTACTAGTATCAAAATTTGATACTAATAAATATTTAACGTTACTTCTCGAGCATCCCCGTAAACAATGATTCCAAACAATCACTCAAAAAAGTTTTTATTTTCTGATGAAGAACGAACAAGCGAGAATGATTCTTGGGTAGGTACCTTAGTACTGTCAAGATAAAGCTTGTGATACAACATGAAAATGTCTCACTTTGTCTGTTTGGAGGGTTGTAGGAGGTGGTAAGAAAAGAAGAAGTTTTTCCGAGCTTTCGGCTTTAATAAGCCATCTTCAGGGGTAGGTAGGTATTGTTTCCTCAACCCGGTCTCATTCGTTCAGAACGAGCTGAACGAAAGAGACCGGGTTGAGGAAACAATACCTACCTACCACTGAAGATGGCTTATTAAAGCCGAAAGCTCGGAAAAACTTCTTCTTTTCTTACCACCTCCTACAACCCTCCCAGCAGACAAAGGTTTTTCAACCAAAGGAGGTAAATGAACAATACAGAAAATGTCTCACTGTGTTGCGGACTTGTACGCATGCGCTTTAATAGACTTCACCGTGCACCGGGCAAAGATTGATCATGCGACCGAATTACTTATGAAAATTTGGTTAGTTTGAATATTCGTGAAAGTAACTTGTGAGGTAGTGGATCATTGTGTGGAGAGTGCAGACATTTCTCCTGAACACAACTTTCCACCGAATGAGGATAATGTTGAGGTAACCCGACTCTCGACGAACTGAGTCGTTTCAACTTAACAAACATACGAGTACACAAAAATTATATGTGACTGAAAATAATACGTGAATAAAAGACTTAACTTCGATTAATCAATTAGAACAACAGATTTTTTCGATTTCGTTGGATCGCTGTGAGCAATGGATCTCTATCGATGTCCCTGAGAAAGAATCAGATCGATAGGACGTATAGGAGGAAAACTACACGGGGGTTTATATGAAAATCTTTGAAGCTAATTTCAGAAAAACTTGACTTTTGGACTTGTGACGGTAGCGTTCGTTCTTGTCAACTTTTTTCTTTGGCGGGGCGGAACGCTCCTGCGTTCCTAGATAACGTTGTGGTAAATTTTGCAGATTTGTAAAAGTGATAAATACGGTATGTTATCTGAGGATATGCGGTTGGCTTTGAACCGTAGTGTTATCACTTCGTTCTGATGCAAGTAAAACGAAGTGTTGACGCTTCGCCGAACGGTTATGTCTTTAAGTTGGGAATATGTCTGAAGTTGGGGGAAAGTTTTGATGTAGAATGTATGGGAGATAATGCGCAAGTTGCTTTCCGTCAGTCTTAAGGGAGAAGTGACCTGGGATCATGTGTAACCCTCTCGGTCGGGTGGCCTTTAATCTGCCCATCCTGCCGAGCCGAACTCCAACGGAAGGCGGCTACTTGTGAAACGAGGGGAAGACTAGGGGAATAATCTCACCGGGAAACCGCGGACATTTTGTGAAAAGGGGGTGAGTGAAAACTCCAAATTTATTGTCAAAATTCTCATTTCCCTCGTAACTTTCGGTGGCTTTTATGGGATGGAATGTAGTAAGTTAGATTCCTACTCACCTCCATTCTAAGTTACACCCGGCTTGCAAAAGCCAGAGATATTCAAATAATGTCCATACCTTTGTTTTATTTGAATGGAGCTAGATACTAGAGAATATTTGGTCCCAGTGTGCAGAATTGTTCCGGGTGCCATTTTGGTTTATTATTTTCGATAATGAACCTTTGTAATCGCCCAAGAAGAAAAAATTACCCCCTCAAAATTTGAGGGTTTACGTTACAAGATACGTAGATTCCAAAAATCGAATAAAAAAGTCCGTCAGTCCGCCGTCCGCGGCACTTTGCCCAGTTGGCGTTGAGCTAAAATTACGCTAATTTTTACGAGTTCGGACCAACCCCACAATGATCCTTGACACTTCCCCTAACCCTAGGTCAAGGGGAAGGGGTTCAAAACGAATTTTGAAAATTTCACAACTCGAAAAATTCACATAGAACGGTATACCTACTTTTCAGTGCTCATTTACTTATGTAGTTAGAGTTTATTTTTCACAATTTTTCAAGACCATCCGCAGCTTTGTACGACCAGCTGTTCGTTCACAATGCGGGCTCAAAGTTGGAGCAGATCAAAAGTCGTCAACATGAGGGTGAATCATGCGGGAGCCTGTCGGGTCTATGTCTATGTTCTATGTAATTAATAATAATTATTAATCATAAAAATTATTAATAACTAATAATAATTTACACTGCCTAATTGTTTTTCAACTTCCCGATGAGCTAGAGACTCTTAAATATAAGTCAGAACTGGACGAAAAGGCAATATTCACTCGGTTTCTTGGCTGTAAAATGTTTTAAACAATACCCATTTGTTTAAAAAAATTGAATTTGGATGATGATTTGGTTGATTTGGATGTCTTGAAGTTTTAAACATGGGTCATCGAGGGATGAAAAGGCGATATTCACCAGGTTTCTTGTCTGTAAATTGGTTAAACAATACCGATTTGTTTAATCAATTTTGTATTATGACCTTAAATGTCATCGATCATTTCGTGAAGATGTAGATAATTATCACTTCTGGTTCATGTATTCAATTTCCAAAAATCGATTCAATTCAGTTTTCGATTAAATTGAAAACCGGTTATAAATACAGGAATAATACCTAACGTTCATGCGTATCGAAAACCATCGTCAACTGAAATGAAAGAAGGGCATTGAAATCGCCGTTCTTTTCGAAAAAAGTTTTCGGTGAGTATGAAATTACGAGAATAGAAAGTTACAAGAAGGATCCTCACCCGAAACAATAATTCAATTTGAAAGAAATAAAGGGGAAGAAACTGAAGAGAACTCTGAGATTTTCTCACACAAAACTTTTCTTGCGGTCGAGAAGCAATGAATTCAGAACCCATTTTTCTTGCTCTCTAGAGAGTTGTGTTGACCTCATAAACCTTGAAACTTGGTAGGCCTCGATAATTTCTTTCGTGAGCGGATTTGATACTTTTGTAACTTGACTCAAAATGTGTGACATTGAAGTAAGGTCGTTGAAATACATAATTGCGCCATAATTTCTTCCCTCTATAATATAAATATACAACGCACATGTGGGGGCTGTCTCAACTTCCCACTTTCTCGCCTACCCGTTGAATAACATAATATGTTATAGGGATCGGGAGTATAATTAAAAGTAGAAGTCCCGGGAAAATATAATTGCTTTAATTTTCCCGGGATTTCTACTTTTGATTATAGTACCGATCCCTTGTTAGGCCTATTACTATAATGGAATACAGGCTACTATCATCTTACAACTTGATGATCCTTGTAATCTGACCTCGATTGTTATTTCATTAATTTTAATGGGACCTTGGAATCTAACCAGAATTCCTCCACTGAACCATGAAACTTGGATGTAACTTGATGGTTGTAAGTCTGAAAATATTTCGTAGTCCTCCAGACTACTATTGTACTCAAGTACAATAAAATTGGCGCACGTGAAACAAAACCATTTAATTTCTATACCATTTAATTTTCTCTCCTTTCTTCAGAAATCAAATAGGCACCTACAATAAAAATCCAACAGTCAAACGAATCTGCTGGTCCGTTCCGTTCGCTTTATTCATTCAAAAAATTACATATTATGTGAATTTTAGTCAAATAATACTAATATGTAAACTTCAGTCAAATAATAATAATATGTAAACTTAAGTCAAATATTAATAATATCAAATTTCGACCAAACTTTCTTAACAAGAAGTATTGACCGTACGAAAAATTTGCTGGTCCTATACGACCTATTACGCCGTTCAGCTTAGCGGTTTCATGGATTTAAACAGCATAAAATGTTAAAAGTTGGGGTGATTCAATATATTATACAGATTTAGCATATCAACTCGGAGGTTGACGGATTTCCATCCAATACATAAAGTTTCCAACGTAACGTATCCCTCCCATGAAATACCAACTGTAACCCATAATGCAAGTTATGAAAACTCGTTAAAGGTCTCTTTTTCATTCTAGTTCTTTCCGTCGCCCTAATTCTAGTTTTTAGTTTTATGACGTCTCATGACGTTCGAAGGCCATCAAAACACGAATTCCAGGCGCACCATAACGAGAGCGACCTCTGACTATATTTTTTCCCCCTAACTCTATTTCATTTTTCTTTCACAACCTGAATTGCTAGAAAGTAGGACCAACAAAAGAATCCGGCTTGAAGTATTCCAGACCCCTTTGTTAAAAAACGCGCTTTGTACCTAATAAAGTTTTTTAGAGCCGAAAGATGGCACAAATGGGCAAAAGAAACACTATATTCATAGGTGTAGGTGAACGGGAAATGTTGACCAAATGTTGACGGTAATCGGAAGAATAAGTTATTAGTACCTATGTGAAATCGCTTGAATGAGAAATTGTTTTTCTTGTTTCAAATAATTGCTTACTTACGGAATACTTAACTGAGGCCATTCACTACTGAAATTAACATAAGTATAGAAGTGTATTGTTTGCATGCTCAACAATACGTTGAATGGTTTGATATGAATTTGGATTTTTGTATCTCAACTCTACTATTCACTCAGAACAGGCCTTAAGTGCCTTTGTTATTATTTCTTACAATCCCGTCTACTGAAGGTACCCAAACAACATCATCGCTCAAATTTTCAGAATATTTTCCCATACATCCGTTCCACTCGGGAAACGAATAGTGGAAACCACAGGAACCTATCGGATTTCATGCAATTAGCCATTGAGATTTATATGGCGATTGAAACAAGGGACAAGCGAAATGATGGTGAATTATTTATCGCACCTACGGCTCCCGCCATTTTTCAGCATCAAGCGTTTTCGCTTGATCACTTGATGAAAATGAATGGGGCTTCGTCTCAAGAGAAATGACGTCAAGGGACGTTCTAGAGGTTACGGACCATTTATCCTGCTTTTGAGCTGTACCTGCTGAAAATCTTTTGATCCCAACATCTCGACTTTTCAATGGAAACGTGTTATAGTAAATGTATCATACTTAACTTGCAGAGATGTCAAAGTTTCACGTCAGAAGGTCATTTTATACTAGACAATTTTTCACGTCAAATCGTTTGTACTGGAATAATTTATCTATTTCAACCAGTTTTTAAATCTTGGTTGTGAAATATTTCTAATAGAGTACGTCTTCCAATGGCCAATGTCCTCCTTCACTATCTTTTCTATTCATAATCCACAATTTCCTGCATCGGCATTGAATTATGGGCGATATGTGATTGTGGGGCCCAGCAGATATTATCAGCCTGATAACCAACTGCAAAACTACCAAACTATCAAGATTTGGACAATTCAAAAACATTAAAAGATTAAAACATTAAGAAATAATTTTTGTCAAAGCAGTGTATATTGGGACAATGGAGACGTAATATAATTGTTATATATTATATAACAATAACATGAATAATGAACGTACTAGGCCAAGTCCAATAAACTCCTAGTAGGGGAAATGCATGAGCCGAAAAGCAGGCCAACAAAAAATGGAAGGGAATCTCTATTTAATACCGTTATCAAGGGGCGGGTGAGCGAGTGGGAGGGGGGCAACGGTTTTGTGCAGTTATTGATGCTGATGTTTGTACTGCTGTTGTTGCAGTTTTTCAGTTGAAGCCCTGGGCAAAGTCAGAGTGATGTTTTTGCTTGAGTCGTCGCAGATGTTGTGGTGGGGGTCGGTCCTGAGGTATGCAGCTAACTAATGGTTTTGGTGGGTTGAAGCCTTCTGGTAGGACATATAGTGAGCGGCAATCAAGCTATCATGAACTGTAGGAACTTCAAGGTCTTTGTGAAGTTCCTCGTTTCTGATGTACCAGTCTGCTCCTGTAATAAGCAGTAGAACACGGTTTTTTGAACTTGGATCCTATGTCTTTGGGTGTTCGATCCAGAAGACCATAAGCCGCTTCCATAGTACCAAATAGGTTTGATCAGTGTGTTGTATGTTAGAAGATTGATTTTTATACTGATCCGCTTGCTCGCGAGGAGCGTTTTAAGCTGACCAATACTGTGGCGCATTCATGCAGCTATGCCATCAACATGGTTTTTCCACGTAAGCCGCTTGTCGTGGGTTGCGTGGGTTGCGAGTTCGAGAGTAGATCCATCCATCTCCACGGGACTAATTGCGTAATTGCATTTGTAGAGTAAATTAGGTTAGAGTAAATTTTGACGGATTAACTTTGATTCTCCATTTTTTTTTTGCCCAGTCGTTCACCTCATTAACAATGGTTTGAATTGTCCTGCTTGTTGCCTGGACTATCACCATGAATTCAAACACCAAACATTCCTCTATAACACCAAAATTACTTATGCATACCTATGGGTATTCGATCTTACACTTTAATGATTTAAAGTTTAATTTAATTTCGGAAGTCTGCCAGGTTAATACCAGTTAATACCAGAGGAATGTTGATGTTAGCTACGGTAGAAAGGTAATGGTTTCATTGGAGTGTTTGGAGGCCCAGAATAACGGACAAATATTGCTCGTAATTAATTACAGGAAGGGTATAAAAAAGTTAGTAATTGGAAAATTGATTTGATGTTGAAACTGAGAAGGGCCGAATGGAATGTAAAAAACGAAAAAGTAATTTCAGGATGCCTTCTTATGACGATGAAGATTTTTCTTTATTATTCGACCAAAAGTACCTCACGACGGCGAAAAGAGTATCTGTGTGAAATTAGCACTTCTGGCCTCAAAATATCAGTTAACACCAGAGTGCCTTTGTCCCGCGCTTTAATACTTCAGGGTAACTTCTACCAGCACTGATATCATGCAAGTTTGAAGTTGACTCTGACTAAGGTTATGATCAACTCGTAGTGAAAATTTACTTGGATTTTTATGGGAATGGGGTTTCATAAGAGTTTTATTACTAAAACATCCGCTGTGTGTTCGCCTTATCACTCAAACCTGGACAACGTCTATTGATTCTGCTTGACTTGTGCGACCTTGAATCCTTGGAAGAATCTAAGAATCTAGCTAATGGTCTTAATAGCTGACATGCGGAGATAATATTATACAGAATTATGCTCTGCACTCTACAGGTGGTGGTGGTGGTGGTTGGGGGGGGGGGGGTCCAGATTTTGATTTCGGGGGTGGGGGAGGGGGTTGTCATGACCGAACCTTACCTAAGTTTTTTAGCGGTTTAAATCTTTCTATTGCATGTAGAGCGTTTAGGAAATCACTGAAATCACTCAATTTCAAAACTGTGCATCAGTAACAGGGTACTAAATAGAGGGTTTTAAACTAATTTTATCACATTTCATAGTTTAAATCAACTTCCCTCCTCCCCTGGCAACGTCACTGTGGTGCATTTAGCGATTTAGCTTTTTGAAAGTTATTGTTAAAACACTTTTCGCACGCCAAAGCGACTTCCATGTTCGACCTCAGCCTTAGTATGTACTTACTGAGCAACCCCTCAAAATTCGGGAGGTGCCACTCTTGAAAATCGAGATATCCTGCCAAAAAGTTAGCGGCCATTGGGCAATAAGGCTGGGCCGATGTACGGTGTGTGTGTGTGGGGGGTGGGGGGTCATATATAACCCCCTAGACCACCCATTGAATTTGCCACTGATATTCTGTATGAACATTATATATTTCAATATTCGTACCGAGAAGAGAAGATAGTTAGAGGGAGATTAGGCCAAAATATTCTATCTATAACACTTAAGAGGTCTATCGTTCGCATCCAGTTTTTATTCTGTAGAAATTGTATTTATACTATGTACTTACTCCATTATCATAATCTCGTTGGGTTCAGACATACTACTTGACTACAGACATAGGTACTTGATGAGAAAATGGGATTCAGATGTGAATTCAACGAGATGTGTGATCCAGTCATTATAGTCAAGGTGCCACGAAAAACCTGCTGGTTAATATTATTCCATATTTATAAACGTTTTGCTTTCTGAATTCCAGGTAGAATAACACCCACCATGTGGAACACGTGGAAATCTAAGGAGTACATTAATGGGTTAAATTAATACTGGGTGATGATAGTAAGGACGTCCCAATGTTACAAGTAAGAAATACATCATACGATTTACGGTTATGAAAATAGGAGTTTTGTAATTATAAAATGAGCCGACATGTGGAAACCCGTCCCAATGAAGGCGTTTGTTCACAAAGCACGCTTCCCCGCATTAAATCATAACGACCAGCCGTAAAGTGGATTCTTGGGGACGATTACGGGTCTTCTTGAATTTCTTTTTAGCGGCTAAGGAACGTAGCAAACCGATTTCACTCCGGCCGTAACTGGGCGGACTTGTGGCTATCGAATTTCAAGACTTTATCGAAGGACGGGAAATCAGATCGGCGAAAAGGGAAGTGGCGTCATATCGTCTTTTCTCGTTACGCCATTCTAGAAAATCGGTTAGATTTATACGAAGGTGAACCGGTATGAGGTGATATCGATCGACGAGTGTCTGATCAATTGGACGTGTAAAATTCATTACGGGGATTACTTGGGTAGCATCAATTTAGATGCAGAGGTTGAAAGTACTTTCAAAAGTATATCATTGTTTCTTGATAGAAGTTAAATCGTCAGACGTTTATTTGGAAAAACTCTCAACAACATTTTATTGGATCAAACTGTCATTGGAATAATTTCGAATTTACGGATTGAAGAACAACATACGGAGAAGTTAACATTCGAATGAAAATTGCCACTCAGTTTTCCAGCGTATAGGCGGAAACTGTTATTCGAACAAAAACACTGCATACTGTTCAGGACTTTAAATTTAGTTTAATATTACAGTAATGAACCCAGATGTAGAAATTTACATTGAATGGGTTCTTGTGTCTGGTGAGAAACTGAAATTCCTCTAACAAGAATTATGTACAACATAATATTATTATGTTTGTTACCATGCATTCAATCACCATACCGGAGTGTGTCTGGAATAAAATACTGTCTTAAATCTAAGAATGTATCTAGGACTTATCTAAATGTAACTAGGATGTAATACACATACTATGTGAATATATCTAGGATGTATCTTGAATGGGAAGTGTTCCTGTAGAACCAGGTCGTATGTCTACAGATAATAATGGATTTATGAATGTGTTCAAGGTGTTAAAGTTAATCTTAAAGAGATCTTCCATCTCTGAATGACCCATTTACTAGATCTAGTAGAATAATGAAATGGTGAAATTCTTGTGATTGAATTCCGTTGAATTGGGTCTTTTCCTTCTATTTTCAATATTTGTCAAACTTAGTCAGGTGTTTTCAAATTCTCTGAACTCCTTTTTTTTTGTTTCTCAATACTATTTGCTCAACAAATACATATGACTTCTATGAATTCCCCTCTACACCTTGTTTCCTTGTTCCTTCATCCTTTAATTTGCTGTTTATTACTTGTTTTCGTGATATCAGTTATACAGTTAATTGAATAGTAAATTTTACCGTGTTCAACCACAGCAAGGCTTGCTGAGCAAGCTCTAAAACAGAACCGTTATACCTACCTATATTCTGACCAAGAGTAATCTCGAAACGTTCAAGTATCATCGATAGGCTATCGATAATATCGATAGTTGGTGTCCGATATTATTGATCCTTTCGACTACCTAACACCACTAGGTACTATTAACTATAATATGAATGATTCGCGTAGCTATGATGTGCAGAAGATTGGTTTTTGTACATAATCCATTGATAGACACAATTCGATTCGCTCTATTAAATTCTTATAAAGTCGACTAACTCGATGTTTGTTAGATGAGTAAGTATAAGTAAAACGTTCTTTTCCGTCAGAGCTGCGGCTATTTGTAAAAATGACGAACGGAAGTGAAACTGAGAAGGGACAAACTAGAGATGCCCCGCGGGAGGTAACAATACAAAGGAAATCAATACACCCACCTCGCTACCCTTTTCGTGCTTTATATTCCTTGGTATGCAGCGCAGTTTTATGCAGCACACATGCTATTCCCGTGCAACGAATGGATAATATATCGTCAAATACGTAACTGTTTCTTCAATCCAGCCTCCAATAGAGAGCATCGATTCGAACAGATTAATCAGCCCAGAAACCTTACCCACGTTGAAATGTGGAATTTGTTCAAAATCAAAAGCCACTTTTGGATTGGTGGGAGCCACGGAGCAAGTCAAGTGTGATAAGACGAAGTTGGATCACTCTAAAAATAAGCTAATTGCCTCTGCGCGATTTTTCGTCCTTTACAAGTTTGTCACAGTAATTGGAAAACTTTTCCAAATAAGGTCAGACTCCAGATTCAAATTAAAAGGCTGTTCATTCCTTCGCTTCTTTTTCATACCAAATCGCTTCACTTTCTAGGGCGACTCTGATGGGTCGAATTCATTCCATACGTTTGTGACGGTGCATTTTAATGCGGCATTTCTACTTTATTTGGTACGTTCTTGCTGTTACAATTGAGAATTATCATCATAAGATCACTACAAAGGTATGGTAAGATTCACCAAGATTAACGCTCCAAGGAAAGGTTAATATATTTTTGGCAGATCAAAAACTGGCTAGAGTGATTGGATATACCGATATTCCGGTTGACATCTGTGAGAACTTCTGCCCGTTTAGTTATATGGACGCGGGTCGAGAGAAACGTGATGCTGTATAATAAGCGACAACTTTTACCCAACCAGAACCCAATTAGCATATTCATGTGCAGTATCCGATGTCCCGAGGAAACGCCCGTCCCACGTCCCGATCCCTGAGGGTCAATATCCCTAGCCATCACGCAGTAGTGGCGAAAAATTTGAAATATGTAGAAGTGGTGGGGGAAAATGTCAATTCTTTGAGTGTGTACTAACGAATAATCTCAGGGAGATTACAGAAAAAAATCCATTTTCTAAAATTGTTGAACGACTTCGGGCTATGCAGGAACATCATTTTGCAAGAATTTTTTCTTGCCAAGCATTCGTCGGAAGGTTCTTGAAAAACCAATAACCATGCAGTGCTAAACCCTACAATTGGCCTCAAATCAGTCCGATTTCGCTAATCATCATTGATTTTCCACCAAGATATCAGGTACATTGATCACAATGGTAAAATTCTTCTGTTGAATATCTATTATTTGAGGGCTATCAATCGGAACCACTACCAAACATTCGGTCGGCGTTGTCTGTACATTGGTCCCACGTTACGAGCACAGTAGTCATCCGAGTTCATTCAGACAGGGAAAATACTCGTACAATAAATATCTAGTGTGAAACAATATGAAATACCCTCCATATACTCACGCCTCCTATTACATACATAAATACAACCACAACTATCATTAACCAACACAATGAACCAAAACTACCAATAATGATTACTGTTTTACCAAGTTTTGCACGAGACCTTTCATTCCGTAGATGGGTCACGGAGGAAATAAGCTAAAAGCTTTACGGCAATCCCATCAGTTCTAGACGACTTCCCCGTGATGTAATGAGCGTACGAGCTGCGTCAGTAATCTTACGAAAGTACCTGGAATGACGTCACTATAATAAACATTATAATAAAGATTATGATCTGTACAAGCTTGCTGAAATATCGTGAGTCCTCGCATCTTCTATTTGGTAGTTTTTGTAATAATCGATTACACATCAAGATATTCTCCTTATTCGTTAATCTGTTTTCTGTATAGAATGCTCCATTTAATTTAATCTGTTTTCTGTTTAGAATGCTCCAGGTAATGCCTTTTACCAGATGTTCAGTTTTCGCTCGTTCAATACCTAGGAAGCAAAGCCTATACGAACGAGGAGCAGAAAATTCCGTGAAGATTGAGTTAAATTCCGGTGAGCTAAAATGTATTGTACTGAAGTACTAACATGAATAGATAGACCTATATACCTAGATACCTTTATGATACAAATATCAATAATCATTCGCAATAATTTCATAAAAGGTTAGAACCGAAGTAAAAGCTCAGCGCAAGGAAAACTATTATAAAAGACAGATTACCGAAGTCAATATTCATCTCATTCTTGAACACTAGGAACCAAATCATCTCGTCCAACAGCCATTCAACCAATGTACGTCTTCAATCATGTTCAAACTAAGCGAAAGCCATTAAGAGATTGGTTTGATTCTGCAAATGCTCATCTACAAATAAGGCCCTGAACAACAATATTCGTCAGAGAGTGATTTCGTTCAAAATGTTATTCCAACGAAATGAAAACATCACCCGCCACGGGCGGATTTCTAACAGCTTACATCAAGTCCCCGAAACAAATGGAGTTTGGTCACCCGGCCGTTCGGTTGTTGACTTCGCCAAGTATTATTCCTATTATGATCCCCTTGGTCACCCCCCCCCCTTTGAATCCGCCACTGTCTCTGAGTACATAACTGTTCAAGGTAGATTTTCACACTTGAATCATTCATAACTCGAATCATTGGGTAGTCGAATGGTAACTATGAATATCAATTTTTAATTGCAATTGGTTTTGGTCACTGAAGATAATGATGGTAATTTTAGATTCACAAGATTACTTTTTGAAAATAACATGAGTTCCTGACCATTGCCACCAATTTTATGATTTGATCAAGTAGTAGGCCCAAAATGAATACTCAACTTTCCTTTGGGTGTTTTGCATCCGCCCGTACATACATGGAAAAGTTCCAGTCATGCAGCATGGCTATAAGAGCGAATTTTCGAAGAAATAACCGCTTTTATGTAAAATGTGATGTTTGGAACATCTCATTCAAATATAGGCAATCTTGAACCTGCCAACCTTCGCTTTCTTTCTTGTACCTACCGCCTAATTTAATCCACATTTCCTAAAATTTACTAGAGGCGCAAAAAACTGTTTATTTCTGAAACCTCAACGTTTTCCATCCGAAACCTGCACTTTCACTTTTATCCACCAATCACTCTGGCTAGGTGGGGTTGTTTCATGCGGAAACGGTTTTTACCCCATTTTAGCCAAAATGTGGGTGACGCGATATCGTAACTTAAGCGACGAAATGCGAATTATTTGATATTACCTGTTTGAAAACAAAAAATAGAACACCCAATAATTCCATATTAATTGATTGGTTGGTAGATGAAATCATTTTTCCGCATACTTGCTGTCTGACACAATAATTTTTTGCATTCTACCTCCAACTAAAATTTGCCCATTTCCACTCACTAAGTAAATGGGTAAACCGGCCAATCATTGAGCTTTTACATCTTATAGAATACTAGGTAAACCAAAATTCTGTTATTTCGTCAATATTTGTCGTTATCGGCATCTTACCCCATCGCCTAAAACTTTCTGAAAATTCCTATTAGGCCAATGTTTTCAAAACTTGATACCATACATCTAGGGACGCGGGAGCGTCCCGCCCGCCAAGAAACCCGAAGCCCTGAAAACCGAAGCGACTGAGACACTGATTACGCGACGGAACTAGTTGGGGTTTTCACCCTACCATAGCTCGGTCCCCTGAGTGTCTCGAGAGTTGATTTTTTGTACACCAACTCTCCAGGGGCACGTGAGGACGTAAAACAAATTTCAGCTCTTGGGAATATCAGGTGTCGGGGGTATAACAATTTTAAAACCACTATTTTTCACGTTTTTCGTGTTCTTCTTCTCGTTGTTGTTGTTCATTGACGGGGCTACAGCCCAGCAGACAAATCGGATCGAGCTGAAATTTTGCACACACGTTTGTTATGCTCCAAGGGAGTGCCTTTTGACCATTTTTTCTCCCTCCCCCCATTTCCCCCCCAATTAGGGGGGAAATAGTGTTTTTTAGGAATTTCAAATGGTCATAGCTCCTTCAAAATTGAAGCTTTTTCAGATTTTCTTTTTTAGTTGTGTTCAGCTTTTCAAACTGTTTAATTTGAGATCAAAAAATGCTTCCTAAGAGGAAAAATAAAGGAGTTATGGTGATTTTTCTATTTTCAACAACAACTGCCGCAAATATTGATGAAAATTGGTGCGGTTGGTCTTAAAATGTCCGCTAGGTTGTCTAGAATATGCTCAATAATTTTGAACTAAATCTCAATCGATTTGACTAATCCACAGCCAAAAATACGTGAATAAATTCCACATCTACTGATTTGGCTAATTTCCGAAAACATCAAAGTTGAACGGTGGTCAGAAAAATTGTCGTAGAGTGGCGCCTGTATAAGGATCGATAGGAAATTTTATGGGCTTTCGAATGAGGGTAGCGCACTTTGGCACTTTTCCCAACGGTTCTCGAGTTATTCGCGATTTTTGGTATAAAAACGTGCGTTTTACCAGTTGCAAACTTTCTCTTTCCTCTTTCTCTTCGACACCAATAATTACAATTATTGTAATGATTCTCAACAACAAAAATTTGCACAATCCCCAAGAAAAAATGCAACCAATTTTCAAAAAATTTCTAATTCAAATTTATTCAAATTTCTAATTCTTTCTATTTTTTTAAATTTAATAATAAGAATAATTGTATTAAATTTTAATAATTGTTTTTAAATTGTTGATTGTTTTAATTAATCGAAAATTTTAAAACTAATATTTAACCAATTCGCAAAAATTTTAAAACTACTTATTTTTCAAACACATTTCAGATAACAAACAATAATTTCCAAAAAATAATTATTCTTGTCACAAAAACAAGAAACAAAAAGGCAAATTAGTAGGCGTACTAATTTTAACATGAATAATGTTTTTGCGGTGGCCTACCAGAGTTGAAAAGCGTAACGAAGTTTAAGTCACGAAATTATGTCACGAAGATTTTTAATGATTTTCACGTACAACCGAGCCGTTTCTAGGGAAATGAAACTTCTTTAGTTTTCAACGGACAAAAATCGTTCTCCATTCGTTGGAAAGCCTTTAATTTATGCATAAATTATATACTGCCAAAATCACTGTAAATATCGAAGAAGCTGAGATACAGCCCTGAGTAAATAAAAAAACTAATAAATTTTCCGCACATTTCTTAATATTTTCCATACAGACAAAGAAAAGAGATAAGGAAAAGGGGAAACGGGACGCAAAAACATTATTCATGTTTTGCATAGCAAATACCTCGTTCTATACAAAGTATAGAAGAGAAAAGATCCGGGGGGTCCAGGGGGGCTTGCCCTCCTGGCGAGGCGCGAAGCGCCGAGTTTTACTAAATTTTGACTAGGATAAAACTTCATTTAGAAAAACATTTACTAGTTACCTCGTAGGTACTTTTGTATTGTATAAGTTGTTGAACCGTATTGTATAAGTACCACTCGAAAACTAGCCATGCAAAAAGATGTGATATCCCCCCAAAAACAACTCCGTTGTAAAAACTGGCCCGCCAAAAAACCTCAGCCGCAAAAAGGAATGATATCCATTTTGCCCGCCAGCCACATATATAGGATGCTCAGTGCTTCGCACCTCGCTGTTGAGTGTGCATATAGAAACCTGATCCTCCTACCCCTAACCTCCACCGTCAATGTTTTCCTGTTCCCTGTCACCTTCCCACAACCCCCTCTCACCCTTAGTCACCCTCGGTTTCACCTAATATGTTTCCTCTGTTACACCAGCAGGGAGCTTTACGCTTCTTTCAATGCTGTTGGCGGGAGCTTTTTGCCAGATGAACAAGCTAACATAAGTATTACTGGTGGTCACGAGTAATCAGCGGTGGTACAACTGTAATGAAGTAATGCTTCAATTCAGGCTTGTTCATCTGGCAAAAAGCTCCCGCCAACAGCATTGAAAGAAGCGTAAAGCTCCCTGCTGGTGTAACAGAGGAAACATATTAGGTGAAACCGAGGGTGACTAAGGGTGAGAGGGGGTTGTGGGAAGGTGACAGGGAACAGGAAAACATTGACGGTGGAGGTTAGGGGTAGGAGGATCAGGTTTCTATATGCACACTCAACAGCGAGGTGCGAAGCACTGAGCATCCTATATATGTGGCTGGCGGGCAAAATGGATATCATTCCTTTTTGCGGCTGAGGTTTTTTGGCGGGCCAGTTTTTACAACGGAGTTGTTTTTGGGGGGTAGTAGTTTTATTAGGAGTGGTTTTATACCATTATAGGAGTAGCTTTAAGCAAAGTAAAATTTGGGTTGCGATAGGGGAATAAAAAATGTTTTGAAATCCAGAAGAGATTTGTTGGATACGTAGGTAAAAAATATTGTCTCCATTTCGTGCAGAGTAACACCTCAGTTTATGGATTTTTCAACGCTGAACACGATGATGAAGTCAGAATTGCGATATCGCATTCCGTTATCAGATTAGAGCAGATGAACTGTGAAGAACGTCTCAATAACAACCACGTTTCTTCACCTTCAACGTGCTCCAGTTTGAGAACGGAATGAGATATCGCAATTCTGACTTCACCATCGTGTTCAGCATAAGAAAAAAACTTTAAAATTAGGTGTCACATGTCTGACTGTTTCATTTTGGGAATTTATGGGTGATCCCCCCCCCCCCCTCATACCTACAATTCCAAAAAACCCACCATCGTGTTCAGCATTAAAAAACCTCTAAATTGAGATGTCACTTGTCATACTGTTTCATTTTGGGAATTGATGGGTAGGTAATGCCCCTCCTCCCCCCCATAACTCCCCAAAACCCCCCTCAGGATATAGCTTTTTCAAAACTGAACACGATGATGAAGTCAGAATTGCGATATCTCTTTCCGGTATCAGATTAGAGCAGATGAACCGCGAAAAGCATCTCAAGTAAAACCACGTTTCTTCATCTTCAAAATGCTCAAGTTTGGAAATGAAATGAGATATCGCAATTCACCATCGTGTTCAGCATGAAAAAACCTTTAAAATGAGGTGTCACATGTCAGACTGTTTCAAATTTGGACTTCATGGGTAATTTTCCCCCCCTTAAAACTCCCCTACACCCCCCTTAGAGTGGCCCGATTCTGCCCATCTTCGAACTTAGCCTGTCGATTGCCAAGACAGATTTTGTGTGCAAATTTGAACTTTTTATCTCAATTCTATCGAGAGTTATCGTCTGGAATGACACATACATAAATATATAAATACATAAATATATAAATATATAAATACATAAATACATAAATACATAAATATATAAATGTATAAATACATAAATACATAAATATATAAATACATAAATATATACATATGATTTTTTGTGTCTTTTGGCAGTGAATTCAGGATGGTCTGAAACGGATTTTGGTATAAACATTTTGCGGAATTTCGAGTTTTAAAAATTTTGGACCGAGAACAATAGCTTCCTTTTCTTCGAAAATTTGCTAAAAATAGATGGGTACACGGCCAACTAAACTGGAAGCCGTTCATTTTGGATATTTGAACACTTCGTTCGAATTAAAAGAATGGCGATAGTTGATGAAACACTCTAAACGATTGGCTTTTTGAGTGCACAACCTCTTGGTATGAAGTCTAAAGGAAACCTAAAAACTCGCTCTTGGTTTCGCAACCAGTGAGAATTAACTTCAAGCTGAAAAGTTCAAGTTCCTAAATGACAAAACTTCGCTCGCAGTCCTAGGGTGTCGCTAACTACCTGGTCTCGAGTAAATGGTTGTGGGCGGTGGGTTTGAGCAAACGTTCCTAAAGAGAACACTTTTCTTCCGGTTGGCTAAGGATAAAAAATTAATAATAAATAAATTAATTAATTAATTACCATGTCTTCGATATTTTCGAAATACGAGTGCAATACGTTCATATTTCGTGATTCTCAGTATTTCTGAAACACGACCAGGCTCCAGGGCTGAGCAGGTTTTTGTGAACCTACACTGAAAGTGGCGAAAAGCGAAGTAGCTCGTCTGTAAAATGTAAATCACTGCCACAATTAAGAACTCAACTTACACAATTTCCTATGTATGGAAGAAATAACACCACGCAACGTTACGAATCTCGTACGTACGAGAGTCGAAAGGAAGGAAAAAGCTTGAAGTTCATTTATTTCAGACGAAAATAGTTTCTTCGTTCCATGTGCCTGTCACGGTCACATGTTATACAAGAGATGTGGAGAAAGGACTGTCCGATACTGGTTGTGGGTGGAGCGAGATGATATAAATCTGAGAGAATTACCGTTCTTATCTGCTTCTACGTTCTACGAACAAGAAACAAGAAACATTTCTTCTGGTTCCGTCAGCGTTCACAATTAAAATTATTAATCAGCGCCACTACTACGAACTCTAATTATTAGATGGACAGCTAAGACGTACCAAAAGATAGTCGTACAAGAGAGCTGTGTGTTTGAGACTTGTAATTCGTATTGTTATAGTATGTAGAGGTACGTAGGGTTTCTTTCGCTCATTTCAAGAGATATTTTCATTACTAATGGGAAGAAAAGGTTTTTGACAAATTTGGTCTGAAGTCAAAAGTCAGTAGTGTTTTTTCCAGCTGAGCCAATTTTTGAACTTAGCAAACAACCTTTTCTAATGAAAATAGGAAGTGGTGAGGGGGGTTTCTGAGGTACCCAGTGTAATACGAGTAAGTACCACGTAGCCTTACAGCTTTAAGAATAAATTGTAACACAACATTTAAAACAATAATTCGCTCATTTCCCCCTCGAAGAAACGTCTGACGTTTTTCCTATCTAGTTTTTTTCTCAACAGATTTCACGTCACATTGAAGTTTTAATATTTTGCGGTTCCTTCACGAGAAGAATAGCGTCTAGGGCTTTCTCACCGTTTCAGCGGCTCAAAAGAGTCCACGTCCTGTTCGCCTCTTTCCCCGGCTTTCATCTGCCCTTGCTTATACAAGGAGGCCTTTCCTTCCAGCTCGAACGGTTTGAAAGCAGGTGAGAATGTCGAGTGCCCTCGTTTGTATCCTCCTCGAGGACACCGCCTGAAGGTTTTTTCGAGCAGAGGGTCGTGACCTCCTTCAGGAGGACTTAGAGTACACAACCCATCCATTAGGGTGGGCACACTATTAAATGGGTTCCCGCTGTGCCGGCGTTATTGGCTAGGCCTCAAATCTTATTTTGATTATCGCTTTTCACGACAACCACGTGTGATCGACCTTTAAGTAGGCCACTTGTTCTAATATACGATAAAAGAAACCATCCATTGGACCCAAAGTCAAATCTGCATATATTATGATTTTTTGTGTCTTTTGGCAGTGAATTCAGGACGGTCTGAAACTGATTTCGGTAAGTACCTACTTATAACAACTTTTCGAATTTTAAAAATTTTGGACCGAGAACAATTGCTTAATTCTAATTAATTAATCATAGAATACTACGGGGCAATCTTCATTGGATGACGTCATAATTGGTAATTCCGTGGAAACTGGCCCAATCGCCAAAATGCGTATTAAACAGTCAAGGCGTGATTTGATCACCTCAAGCGACATCAAGAGCTGGTGGGTATAACCAATCTTCTCCCGATGTTGATTAATGTTGTGGGACAACTCGGTAAGCATAGACAACGAGCTTTCACCGCCGCGCTTTCCGAACCCTCCGGGGAAACCTAGTGATTGGTGGGCAGGCCTGACTTAATACGACGTTTGACATGCGCAGCGTTACTTACATATCCTGGTTACCTACGTTTTCAAGGACCAGGGAGCCTCACCGAATTATTCAGTATACAAATAAATTAACAATAGGTAAGAACATGAGCGTATACTATTTGCCCAAACCGTGGAAGCGGTGAAATAATAATGAGCTAAAGGAAATTACAGGAATTAGCACTCCAAGCAGAGAGGGTAATAAAATATGAAAGTAAGTACTATCCTATTTAAATTACGTATGCTTTGATCATATACTCTAATCATGCTCAGTGAAGGTTCAATGGGATATCAATGAGATGAAGTCGTGGAAGCATTGGTAAACAAAAGGTTTTGGTGATCAAACCTCACAATCGATTGCGGTAAATATTACCAAGTGTTGTTTGTTACTAACGTTTAACGATTATTTGTTCTAAACGTTAGTCCTAACAGTTTTTTTTAAATATTTTAATAGAAGTAGACAACGGGTCCATAAATCATGTGTGCTACAAGAAAACTGCTGGTTTTTTATTTTTTAATGGGATTTTGAAACAGTAGAAAATCAGATATCGCCTGGAGTGGCATATAAAATTCGCCAATTCAACATATGAAATTAAAAAATGGACGAGGGAATGGAGAATTTCCATGAAAGACTCCAAATCATTCAAAATTATATTCACCTTGAAAAGAAACTTCAAACGAACCCATTCATTGATCCTCTATAACAATCAAATCCCAAGTCTAGGAGAAATGTTCCTCGGCCTAGAACACTCTTTCTGCCATCATCTGTCGAGCAACTATCTTCGGGAGCCGGTGCTCAGGCATAGAGAAGACCTTCGCCAGATAAATCGGGTGCAATCCCAGCGAGTAGTGGCACTGCGGATTTTCCTTCCGTCTCCGAATTCACCACATAATTCGGGACAAACGCTAGCAAGCTGATGACCCTTCTGAAGAAAGCCATCTGGACCCCCCAGCGATAGAATACTCCCTGAAGCCCCAACGCTGAGCCGATAACACAAAATCTATTGAACTACAGCCCGGAAAACGTTCCACTTGCAGCCCAGAGCAATTTCAGAGAATGAAAACAGCTTTTCCCGAAACATACCTCATGGCCAACTTTTCAGACGACGCTTTCTGCTTCAGGTGAACATCAAAAGACAGACGAGGAGTCAACAAGGATAATTGGACAATACGTCTCCTACACAATGAAAGATTTAAATAAATAAATAAATAACCGTATATTTAAAAATCCACTGTCATGCAGCATGTGATATGAGCAAATTTTCGAAGAAGCAACTGGTTTTATGTAATACATGTATAAATATATAATAATATTCGTTTCATATAATCTTGTATAAATCTATAAACTGAGGTGTCTCCATTTTTTTGCCGAGTAACACCTCAGTTTATAGATTTATACAAGATTTTCAGCTCCAGTTTGGGAACGAAGTAAGATATCGCACTTCCGATTTCACCATCGTGTTCATCATACAAAAAAACTTTTAAACTGAGGTGTCACTTGTCAGACTGTTGGAATTTATGGGTAAATCCCCCCCCCCCCCGTAAAACTCCTCTAAACACCCCTTAGAGTGGCCCAATTCTGCCCATCTACGAACTTAGCCTTGCGATTGCCGGGACGGTTTTTTTGTGCGAATTTGAACTTTTTATCCAAATTCTATCGAGAGCAAATTCTGTCGAATTTGAATTATACACTATTTATTGTAGCGATGATACATTTCCGTAGCAACAGTTTGGTTGTAAGCTGTAATCATAAAATCGGAGATAGGTAGAACGCTAACATGTTCCGTGATAAAAGGTTTTTCAAACATATAATAATTATATTATAATATAATATGTATATATTACATACAAATTATATACAATTATTGTATTCACACAACCGACTGGAGTAGGTATACACCAAAAATTTAATTGGCCCTCTTTGCCGGAATGTTAAGTTTTACTGTTATTCCTACATGTTTTCCAGGTTCTGTTGTGATTGAAGCAATAAAGTAGAAATTTATGTTTTTGAGAGTGGTGATTTAGATCGTTTAGTTCAAGGAATAAGCGTTAAAATAGAAAGAAAACGAAAGGGACTAAAATATGAAAGGCGTAGGATTGTCAGGAGTCACCGATCGGAATGATGAGGTAGGTCATTACTATTTCAATATTGGTCCTTCAATATAGGCCCTACTACTATTCAACCGATAAATTCAACCGATATAGTCCTTCATAAATTTGTACTGTACGATTAGCAATGCATTCAATTGGAACCTAACGATGGTAGCTGTGACCAAGTGCTTCCGAAGCTCAAGTAGGAGCCTCATCAGTATTCATTCGGTTATTTTTAGATGTTTCAAGAGTTCCACCGTGCTTTTTAAAATTACATTCTCCCCTTGTTGTGTAGGACCACACCGATATAAGTCCTCGAACTGATATGAAATACTGGGGAACAATATGACTGCGAGCGGTTCCAATAACCAGACAGTGACAAAAGCCGCCATCTAGCTGGCGGGCTGACGATTTACGAGGGCGAAGTATGGCGGTACGTGATTTGGTAGACATAGCCTTGACCCGTGTCATTTTCAATCCCCTATGAAGACGGTTTAGGTTATATGACTAAGTGGGATTTTTATCGATCCCAGGTTCGTTTTATCTTCCTCGTGTTGCAAACAATGAAAGTATAGACCAGGTTTGACATCGTACTGGCTTAACTCACTTCTTTCTAAAACTTCTACATACAAAGCCAACTATTGGTCTTGAAGTAAGAACATTTAATGAGAAGTGGTATCTATTCAAAAAACGTTGTGCATTCTTGGACGATGGTTAACTGTCTTCTAAACAGATCACCCTTCTGACTAGTTCACTGTTCTGATTTATTTTATGTCATTTACATATATAATGATGAATTAACCATTCATGTTGATGATGAAAAATTTAGATAGAATTTGTTATATAATTCTGAAATTTTTCTTGTAACTACGTTCGCAAAAATTTATAACAGGAAGTATAAAACCAAGTACCTATTCGAAATTACCTTCTTTCGGTAGAAACTAAAACTCTCAGAACAAAAACTCGACATCAAAAAACAATGTGTTGCCTGAGTCAGCTGCTCCCCAGAATCGACAGGCTGCCGCATGATTCACCTCATGTTGACGACTTTCGATCAGCTCCAATTATGAGCCCTCATTGTGAACGAACGGCTGGTCGTACAATGCTACGGATGGTCTACAATATTTTGAAAAATATACTCTAAATGTCAACTAAAAACTATACCCTTCGATTTGCATTTTTTGAGATATTAATTTTTCACAATTTCCAAATTCGTTTTGAACCCCTTCCCCTTGACCTAGAGTTATGAAAAGTTTCGAGGATTGTTGTCGGGTTGGTCCGAACCCGTAAACCAAATTTTCATCCAGTTCTGACCAATGTTTGAAATTTCAACTCAATGTGTTTCCTTGTGAGTGTCAGTGAGTCATTTAATACGAATATCTGCTGGAAGACCAAAAATTATCAGACAAACTAATGCTAAGAACGAAAACTAAATGAATACATAAGTGGCGCTGAATAAGAAAAAAGAAAAAACATCTAGAGGAGTAGATTCTTCCTCTCAGGTAATTTTGTCCAATTCCCACCTGCATTAAGTACGTGTTTTTTCCGGGACCATGTGGGTTCTCAGTTGGTTCCGATAGTACTATCGATAGTCCGCTGATGATCGATAGTTTTCGATAGTCAGAAACTATCAATAAACCTATCGATTGTTCCTCACCACTACTCCCCCCTCCATTCCTTCACCACCTCCATCCTCTATACTTCCCCTGCTCCAACCACCCCTTTCCGCTCCGCCAAACTCTCTACATCATCGCTACTCCCCACCCCCTCCTCTACATCATCGCTACTCCCCAACCCCTCCATCACAGTCATCATCACCCTCTCCGCCACTCCGCTTCACCCTCCTCACACCACCCTCGGCAAGAAACCTAGTGATCATTGCATTGTCATCCGCCCTTGACTTATATTTAAAATCAGGTAGTTGAAAAAAAAACTTTTCTCAAACCTGAACTAAAAGTTCAAAATTCGTTTTGAACCCCTTCCCATTGACCTAGGAGTAAGAAAAGTTTCGATGATCATTTTGGGGCTGGTCCGAACCCGTAAACCAAATTTCGTAATATTAGCACAACGCCAACTGGGCAAAGTGCCACGGACGGACAGATTTTTTTTTAAATTCGATTTTCTGAATCAAAGTATCTTGAAACGTTAACCAACAAATGTTGAGGGGGGGGGGGGGGGGCTAAACAATTTTTTTGCTAATAACACTAACTTCAATTTTTCTCCTCCAAAACAGGAACGTAGGTATGCAAGTTTTTCGCGACAAAGGAAAAACTTGCCGCCAATAACAACAATGCTTAATAATTCGATGCACTTCTATCCAGATGTAATTAATGAGTTCCCGGGTAAAATCAACCTCATTGAATACCACGTCCAACTCTCAGAAAACGCAACGGCTCCCATTGCCTGTTGTTCCTACCATGTTAGTCCTTCCCTGCGACCGCAGATGAAGGAGGACATTTCTAAATTATTGCGGCTGGGTGATATAACTCCCGTCCGTGGGAAACCAAGCGCAGCTTGCTTTATGGTACCCAAACAGCAAAAGTCGGCTACTGACGATCCGACTTTCCGTTTAGTCTGTGATTTCAGGCCTCCCAATAAGGTCATCAAATATTTCAATCATCCAATTTCTACATTACCAAGCCTTTTAGCACATTTAAATCATGCAAAATATTTTACGCTTCTCGATATGAACTCAGCATATCACCAGATACTTTTTTCTTATTCATTATTTATGAATTAGAAAACGGGACTATTTCCTTGAATCCAGATCTAAAGGGGTCGAGAAATAGTACATTTTCGGTCGTTTTTGTCTACCGTGCTCAGTGGTTGGACTGATAACATAAAATCGCCGTAGACCTTGCGGTTATTTATAAGACCGACCGTCAATACTAATAGATGTGATTCAACTACAATTTACGGGATAATAAGGCAACGAGAGTTTCACAGTAGGTTTGAAGATGAGTTTCAATATCCGTGCGTCGGAAAGTTTGATTGGAAGGACGTAACGATGTAACTTGTGTCCATTAGCCACTCGCCAGCTCTGCCTTGTTCTTTCGGTCTCGGTGGCGAAGAAAACTTTTTATAGATCCTCCAAGTGGTTAAGGGAACGGGACACTTGTCGGATATTAATGGGGATATTGTCATCTCTGTTGATTAATGGCTCGAACAACTTCATGTTTACTAAAGCAATATTGCTGAGCAGAGTTTTTAATAATGTAGGGCATTGGCTAATCGATCATGCTTGATTTTTAAACCTACATTATATTGCGACATAAATCGGTCTGTTTACGTTTATTAAACACTACTTCTTTTAGTGACTTTGAAAAGTAGGTATGCAAAACAATAAGTCGTCGCTTAAGAACCCGCATGGCACATCTGACAATTGCCTACTTTTCAGGAGGACAAAAAAACTTATTTGTAAGTGTTAAAGGTGTAAGAGTTTTTATCATTTTCGCTCTCCTTCCCATTTTAATTGGTGCAGTTATAATGATATGTCTAACAGGAGTTGGATATAATCAGAATAATTTGAAAAATTGTGTTGTGCTATGCAGTCATAATTTTTCTCCTCATTTGTGCTATCCTGCTCTATACTAATATTACTAAATAATATTACTAAGTAACATTACAAAGTAATATTATTAAGTAATATTATACGAATATTACAAGTCTTGTGCTATGCTGCACGTCTCATTCATTGTAGTTGTGCTATGCTGAACTAACTGAAACAACAATAATCTAGACTCTGGATTAATCAGGATAGGTAAGTAAAATAAAGTAAATACATAGGTAGGTATTGATTAAAAAAATATCATTTTATTTTTAAATTAAGAAAAAATATAATTGTTTTTGCTAAAAACTATAAGAGGGACTGAAAATACCCTGAAATCTTTGGGAAATTTTTTTTTTTTTCATTCAAGTGAATAATATGTTTTAAGGGAACTGAACAACAAAATTCCAACAGAATTCACCAAGTACTCCAGCTATTGAAAATCTCTGACGCTTCTTTCGCTGTCACTCCAATCCGATCTAGAATCCTGCTGGAAAAATAAAATAGGCCGACAATAATTATTGACATTACTGTTAGGCTTAGGTTGCTATTTACATCGTTTTTGAATTAAAAGTTTTTTTTTTCAACCGATATTTTAGTAAATATCGATATTTTTAATCGATACTATCGGGTGATATCGAAATATAGGTATGTTGGCTACCGATGGCCATTCCTACTTCAGATCAGAAAATAAAAAACAGGTGATTGAAAACATGGGCATCACCAATAGACTGAAGGTACCAGCCACAGTCCATAAAGATCGATAATCTCGCCATGAATTTCCGTCGCGGATTTGCCTTCCGCTGTGATAAAACAAAACACTGAACGCATTTCGAGGTAGAACCCTAGGGGAACTCCATTTTGTTTGGACTGGTAAACAGCTTGAAACTTTCACTTGAAAGTTCCGTAGACATTTCAGCCCGATCGGATCATCCCGCGATTTAAAAAAAATAATTGCAACTTTCTTTTGAGAAGACCCTTGTACCCAAATACTCGTATTATAAGGCGATAAGGATAAGGGTAGAACTGTCAAATTGCATAGGTTGATGAACGTGTATAGTATAAAAAATGTTCATGGAAGAGTCCATAACGTTCTGCCTTATTTCCCTTAGGAGGTTACATCAATATTAAAGTATTACTCGCCAGGGGTGTGGGGCAAGTCATCTATCAAGACACGGATGATTGAGAAACTTCTCGTGGAACCAAGTCCTGGCCTTGAGGCGTGAAAAAGATGTGGAGGTAGATTCCCCTTACAGGGCCCTTTGGTGACTATCCGTCAATCAGGGCGACCCCGAGGTTATTTACTCCCGCGACAACCTCCAACTGGTTTACATTTCTCATCATACTCTCCTTCAATACGTCCCTCCTCCATCAAACAACATCGTACACTCGGAAATATTTCAGAGATGTAGTGAAACCTTCGGGTCTTGCAATCACACTAGTTGTTATTGGCAATTTACACAAAACGTAACGTATTTACATAAAACGTAATGTAGTTTTATTGAAATTTCTCTACTCATTAGGGATGGACCATTCCAGTCGTAACGATACGAGGATCGGATCCGCAGTGGGATCGGAACGAAAAAAGTGATGAAGGATCGGATCGAAGAGAGATTGGAACAAAAGATTGGGGATGGTTATAGGTCATTCCTACTACTAGACTGCATTGAACGGTTCAATTTGAACCTATCATAGGTATTCTTGGAAATTATAAAGGTGCCTACTAAGAAGTTTCTTTTCTTTTCTTTCTGTCCAGGTATGCATTCAATTCTCCAACTCAACCTCGAGTCAAACTCCAGAGGAAACTAAGTGTGGAGTTGCGGCTGTATGTTTTTTGTAACGAAGCCAATAAAAAGTTGAAAAAAAAAAAAAAAAAAAAAGTGTGGAGTTTTAGTTGGAAACAAGAGAGAGACAAGCAAACATTCTGTAGGTATGCATTTGCACATAATTTTATTAGTAGCTCAGATTTGGTGGTGGTTTTTGTTCGCGTGTTTCGTCACCGTGCCTAAGCGAGCCCTAGACACTCCGATGTGGAGCCATTTTGAGGCTAATTGCGAATTCTTGGCACAACGGTTTATTATCTTCTTTGTACAGATTACCCTTCGGTCTAGATCATTAAATGATAGAAAACTTACTATTATTATGAATTATCACTGGTCTACAAAAAAGGTGACCTGAAAGTTGCCGGCCTCATTTTATCATGGATGGGTGTTTTCGAGGGTGCTGAATCAGAATCCTTTGTCCGTTTTTTTCGGTTGGGCAATTTTTTCGATTTTTTGATGTTTTTATGATTTTTTACTACAACATTACGGCCTATTTTTCTTGTCATCGCGAACTTCGTCCAGAAAACCTATAATGCGGATTTGTAGAAATTTCATGCTGAATCTAAATATGACCCAAATTTCTTTTCCACATGATCCAAACCCTCCAAATCCCCCAAAAACCTACTGAAAAACTGCAAAAATAGAGTTTTTTGCCTAATTTTCACATTTTCGTTTTTGTTGACTCCAATGGACATGACAGAAATGATTTCCAATCGAAAGATTACACTCTCCTGCGTGGAATGAGACCAACCGGAACTCTCAAAAGTTGTAATTAGCGAGGTTACGATTTTTTAACGCTTGACAAATGAAATTGATTTTAGCAAAATATGGCGAAACAGCGTCGATCTCCTGTCTCTGTGGATTTGTATTCAGAATGAGTGCGGATTCTGAAGACAAATTCACAGAGGCAGAAGATCCCATTTAATTGCGAATTTCGAGGCAATTTCACCATATTTCGCTAAAAATTCGTGATGACCAGAAAAATTCACTGTAAAGTTGTATTTTTTTTTCTTTCTTTATTTTTGGCTTTGCACAAGCATACAGCCGTTACAATTTAAGTTTACATGGTTATAAAATAAATGAATATATCTGTTACATCAGCACTTAGATTCTGAGATTGTAAAATAATTTATGATTTTGTGTTGATGAAAATAAGTGGTTATATTCTAATGTTCGTTACTATTAAAAATTTATTGACACTGTTATACACTGCAGGATGGTTGCTCCCGATGATTGTATCCAGATTCATTGGGAGTGTGAGATGTGGCTTGACCTCATTGATCAGATCCTCTCTAGGACCAGCATACTCGGGACAGTCCAATAACAAATGTTCCGTTGTTTCTGTGGGGTGGCCGCATGATCTGCATTGTGGAGTTTCCGTCTTCCCAATTTTGTGGAGAAAATCATTGGTACAGCAAACTCCCGCTCGCAATCTTATAATATTTTTATAGTAGCATTTGTCTCTGGGCTCCTTCACCTCCCTAAACCATGGTGCCCAGTTTGTTGGTGGGAAAAGGTTTGCATAACGAGCTCCGGTAACCGTATGGTGATTATAGAAGGATTGAGTCCAGTTCCGATTCATGAGGTTCTTTATGTGCTTTTTTAGATCCGTTGGTGGATAGGTGTGTGATGCCAGTGGAAGTGGGAGAGTAGTCGATCGTTTGGCTTCTCTGTCTACCACTTCGTTTCCCATAATTCCTGCATGTCCTCTCGTCCAGCAAAATATTACTCTAGTTCCCCGATCTGTTAGAGTGGTATAGATCTGCAATATAGCGGCTTCGATGGAGGTCAGCCGAGAGCCCAGACAGATATTTTGAAGCTTCGATACTGCGCTTTGGCAGTCCGTAAGGATGACAAGGTGTGGCGCTCGGGGGTATTCGTCGAGAATCCATAAAAGAGCTTTCAAAATGGCGCTAGTCTCGGCAGTGTATATGGATGATCTATTCCATAAGCGAAAACCATGTGCAATACCGCGAGCAGAATCATAAAAAGCACACCCTGCTTTGTTTGCTTGAACGGAGCCATCTGTGTAAAAAACCAGACTGTTCGGCCACCTATTTTCGATATACTCTTGTACAATGCTGTTGCTATATTGGCGAAAAGTATAGGACGACTCCGGTAACTTTGTGACTGGTATTGGTGTACGGAATACGGAATATGGGACACTATAAATGTTTGGTTTGAGTGTATGTGAGATCCAAGGGAGTTCTCCACTGAGATCGGTAAAACTTTCACATAGGAGAGGGGATGGCTTTTTTTCCCAGTATTTAGATGTGAGATTGCTGATTGCGAGAGTTCGGAGTTGAGAGCCGATTCTGCTATTTTTATGAAATAGTAGTGAGACATATCGGTCAGCCAATAATTTTCTGCGGAGCCGAAGAGGTGGCTCCCCTGCCTCCGCCAGTATTACATTGGTCGGAGTTGCTCTAAATAGACCCAATATTATTCGCAGAGCTCCGTATTGCACTCTGTCCAACTTTGTAAGTATTGTTTCTGCTGCCGACCCGTAGAAGAAACAACCGTAATCCAACATACTTCTGATCGTAGATCTGTAAAATAAGAGACCTGTTTGGGGATCAGCTCCCCATCGGGTATTGGTAAATGTTTTCAGAAGATTCAGATGAGGTTGTATTTTGCGTTCGACCTGTGCTACGTGAAAGCTCCAATTCAGTTTTGTTGTAAGCGTAACCCCAAGAAACGTGATCTTCCTTGCACATGGAAAGGTTGTTTCTCCAAGCGTCACTTCTCGATTGAAAGGAAGCTGACGTTTTCGTGAGAAGGGGCATAAGGTGGACTTGTTAGGAGCGATTTTAAGTCCCAAATTCTCCAGATAGTTCTTAATTGCAGTCTCTCAAAGTGCAATACAAGCAAATGTCATCAGCATACTGAATTATGTGGGTTTGTTCTGGGAGTATGCTTTCAATGTCTGATACGTATATAGTATACAGAATTGTTGAAAGGATTCCTCCTTGCGGAAGACCCTTCCATGTCTTGCGGGGACCGATGAGTTCATTGGAGCAACAAACGTAGAGGTTTCGCTCTTTAATCAGGTTGATTATATTCCGAACAACCTGAGTAGGTAATCCGATCCTTACTAGGATAGCGAAGAGTAGTGGGATATTGACGTTGTCGTAAGCGGAGGAAACATCTAAGAACAATGCCAATGTAGATTTATTCTCCGTTAGGCCAAGGCTTACATGTGTGACAAAAGTAGTTAGTGCGTCTATTGTGGATCTAGAAGAGCGGAAACCGAATTGGCTTTTGGGAAGGAGATCTCTAGCCTCAAGCCACCAAGTCAATCGCGATTTAATCATACGTTCCAATGTTTTTAGAAAACACGAAGACAGCGCGATTGGACGGTAGGACGATGCTTCGTTTCGTGGCTTGCCTCCTTTGTGGATCGGAAATATCACGTAGTCTTTCCAAGAATCGGGGAAATTTCCACTTTGCCAGAAGAAATTATAAAAGTCCAGCAATCTTGATTGGTATGTCCGGGGCAACTTGGATATGACCTCGTAGGTTAAACCATCTAATCCGGGACTACTGTTGGAATGACCCCTAATTGAATTCATGAGCTCCTTCATGGTGAAGTTGGACATGAAATGTTCGCGGTAAGGTAAATCGGTTGAACTTTCAGATGACTTGGTGTCTAACTGGGCAGGTACCCAATCGGGGGCTAGATTGTGACAGAATTGATTGGTCCAGTTACCCATTTGAGTTCTGTTGTTAGGAGATATTCCATGTTTAATTTTCTTTATTCTGTCCCATATTTCCCTAGTTGGCGTTTGTTTATTCAGCGAGCTGCAATACAATTTGAAGGACTCCCTTTTGGCGTTGATTACCACCTGTTTCACTATTTCTTGGCATCTTGCCATTTCTTCGTAATTTTGAAGGTTTGATGTTTCCTTGAAGGTCCGGCACGCTCTTTTTCTATCCTCAACAGCTTTCGCGCATTCATCGTTCCACCAGTGATTAACTGGTCTTTTAAAATTAATTTTTGTACGCGGGCTCGATTCGTTGCATGCCTGTGAAATGAGTTGGATAAATTCAATGTAGGATAAGGAGGGTAGATTAATTCCTTCCAGATGCATCGTCAAAAATGTTTGAAATTTCTCCCAGTCTGCTTTGCGGAAATTCCATTTCTTGTGAGGAGGTGTAGTAGTTTGCTTTTCAGTGATGTCAGAAGAAATTAGAATTGGCCAATGGTTAGATCCTAGTGTATCGTCTAGTACTTCCCAGTGAAATCTCGTTGCTAAGTTAGCGCTAATAAACGTTACGTCGAGAGCTGATTGGACTCTTTGAGTAGAAGATGGGACAAGGGTAGGGGTTCCGTCGTGTAGAAAAATCAAGTTAGAGTCGCGTGCAGCTTCCACAAGGGACGTTCCTTGGCGATCTGTGTACGAAGAGCCTACTGATATATTATGGCAGTTGAAATCTCCAGTGATTATAACAGGGTTTGGAAGACTATTGAATAGAGTCTCCCACTGGTTTTTAGTTATTCGATTTTCTGGTACGTTATATACCGATACTACCGTAACTTTCAGTTTATCAAGTAGTTGTAATGACGCTGCAGTCAGAAACATTCCATCACACTGAAAATGGAGTGGTACATGCTCGTATGATATTCCATGGCGTATGAGAAGAGCAGCTCCAGCTCTTCCATCTATTCTGTCATGGCGCAAGATATCGTACCCCCGGAAGGAGTATTGTTTGTGAGGGTGAAACCATGTTTCGGATATTGCGATGGCTGTTACAGGATTGTTATCTACGTAGTGTTCTAAACTACCTTTATTCTTAACTAATGAACGTGCGTTCCATTGGAGTATTTTGACTATATCAGTTGTCATCTTCGTGAGTTATAATTATTTTCGTTAGGAATATTTGTTTAATAGGGTTGTCAAAATATGTGATAGGTTTTGCTGAAACTCTTGTGTATTATTTACTTGTGGATTATTGCCTATTATCAGTTCATTAATAGATTTTACAGTGTTTTGGATCACCGTAGCTTCATCGATTTCCACACTATCTTTATTCATTGCATTTCGTGGTCTGGTGTGTTGGGTTCTGAGAGGCTCAGTGTTTTGGTAAAAGTTCTTTGAATTTCGAAGTTTAGTATTATACTCTTGGCTTTCAAGAAACCAATTGTCATTATCGTCCGAGTTCCCTTTGTTAAATTTTTTTTGGGACTCTGGTCGACTGTATGGTTGAGCTCGGGTACGACGATGTTGCTTCTTTTGGAGAATTTGAGACGCCGCGATTGGTTCGGGAAACTCTTCCTGCGCACTATCTTCTGCTCGTGAATTGGGCAACGTATACCGATTTTGGGTAACCATAGCGTATAGCTCCCTAACCAATCGTTCTTTGGTTTGTTTTTGTCTTTGTAGATATATCGGACAGTTTTTGCTATTAGCTTTATGGTCATCGGATTTGCAATTTATACAGTATATTTTACTCCGGTCCGGTGAATCACAAGAATCACTATCGTGCTTTTGACCACAATGTAAGCATCGTACACCGTCTCTACATTGGAACTTGATATGGCCGACCCTATGGCATACTGTACAGATACGAGTTGGTGGTATATACGTGTCGACCCTACAGCGAGCTCCGTATATCGAAATATATTCGGGCAAGTGTTGACCGTCGAACACTACGAAGCAAGTTGGTAAAATAATTCTAGAATTAGATCCATCAGTGGTGGTTCGGGATAGCCGTCTGATTCGGTGAACGGGAATAGGTGAGACTATTTCCTTCAATATCTCTTCATCCGAAAGTGAGGGGTCGATATTTCTCACCACACCAGTTCTGCGGATAAGTGAGTCCGGAATGTAAGCAATCATATGTTTGTCTTTAAAGCCCTGGAATGCTAAGAGCTGGTTAGCTGCTGTAGATGAGTTGAGTTCTACTTTTATCCGATTCCCACCTATTATCTAATATAACGCCTATAATAGGCGTTATATTAGATATCGATCGTTTGTCTACGCCAGGACTGGTAAACAACCAACGGCCAAAAACCATTGGATGGGTTTTTCCTATTTGGGTTGTAGTTGATTCCACAAAAATGAAATACGGGCCTTGATCATCATATTTGTCGCATTGTCATTAGTTTCACTTCCACCATTGTCCATTTTGGGGCCGATAATAGAACAAAACAACCTTCTATGCAAACGAAACTGTATTTCTATATAAATTCACAAACTGTTCCCCGAGGGTAATTTTCAATCAATCCGAAAAACTCCAAAACTGCTTGTCATCTCCTTTTTTACTGTCCTCGTTCTCCAGCCTTCTTCCTCTTCGCCTTTCCCATTGCTTGTCTATCCGACACGGCCATCTTGATAGACACCCGTCCCGGGTGCGAGATCTGTGAAAATACAAGGCAAGCAAAGTATACTCCGTACACTCGGCCTAACCTGACCCACAATTTTTTTTTTTTTTTTTTTTTGGGTCTATATTTTACTATACTATATAGTTTACAATATTATAAATTCTAGTTGATCTATTTCGCCACATTGGAATGCAGCGCTAATAAGTTTAAAATAGTCTGTTCAAATTTTACAGATTTTTTTTTTTTTTTTTTTTTTTTAATTTTTATTAGGTATATTTTTTATTTATTTATTTTTTTTTATTTTTATTTTTTTTATATATGGAAGGCAGACTTTCACCGAGCTCAAGACATCTGGCGTCTTGAGGTTCAGCATACGGCAAGTCAATTTTGAAAGATAGACCTCACCGAGCTCAAAACATCTGGCGTCTTGAGGTTCAGCATACGGCAAGTCAATTTTGAAAGACAGACCTCACCGAGCTCAAGACATCTGGCGTCTTGAGGTTCGGCATACGGCAAGTCAATTTTGAAAGATAGACCTCACCGAGCTCAAGACATCTGGCGTCCTGAGGTTCAACATACGGCAAGTTTGTTCAATTTTGAAAGATAGACCTCACCGAGCCCAAGACATTTGGCGTCCTGAGGTTCAACATACGGCAAGTTTGTTCAATTTTGAAAGATAGACCTCACCGAGCCCAAGACATTTGGCGTCCTGAGGTTCAACATACGGCAAGTTTGTTCAATTTTGAAAGATAGACCTCACCGAGCTCAAGACATCTGGCGTCTTAAGGTTCAACATATGGCAAGTTTGTTCAATTTTGAAAGATAGACCTCACCGAGCCCAAGACATTTGGCGTCCTGAGGTTCAACATACGGCAAGGTTTTTTATTTTTTTTTTTTTTTACAATGCTGTTTCTTTACCCCAAAGGGTTGATGGTTGGTCCAGCTCCTCTGACGAGGTGCCATCATCACTATCAGTATCCATGTCAACCAGTTGTGTTGGCATTTTCCTTAGCCTATCGTGGGCATATTTATAGGTACGGTTGGAGTTTAATGCTTTTAGCAAGTATCTATCATTCTCTAAAACAGCAATTATTTTGAAAGGGCCTTTAAATTTTGGAGCCAATTTAGTTTGATTTCGCTCGTCGTTTTCAATCAAAGCAAAGTCACCAACAGCAAATCTGTGCACTTCTGCTTTGTTAGAGTCAAATCTTTTTTTATCATAAGCTGAGTTTTTATTTATATTCAGAATCGCTTTAGTTCTTATTTCGTCGACATTCACAGTATTATCTTTTTCTTTATCGGAATAAGTAACTAGGCTCAGAGGTTTAGCTACTTTACCAAACATGAGCTCAATAGGGGTTGCCTTAGTTACCCGATTAATGGTACAGTTCATCGCGAGCTGCACATCCTCCATTGCATCTTGCCAAGAACACTCTCGGCCAACTTCTACAGCAGTGAGCATGCTTTTAAGGGTACTCATAACACGCTCGACCTGACCATTTCCCCTACTTGTTCCAGTAGATATGAGGTGAAGCTGGATTTTGTACGACTCACAAAAATCCCTGAATTCCTTGCTAGCATAACAACGTCCCTGGTCGGCAATTATACGGCATGGGGCACCAAACAGCGCTACGCAGGATTTTAGGGCTTTTATACAATTAGCTGAATCTAAATGGAAAGTGTGATGAAGTAGGACGTACTTTGTAAAAGAATCAATAGTCACCATTACATACTCCTTGATATCATTTTTCCCACTCAATTTCCCAGTGATATCCATATGGATGGTATGCCAAGGGGTGGAGACCTTGGGTATAGGGTAGAGTTCTGCATGAATTTTTCCACTTTGGGGTTTTGCTACCTTACACGTAATGCAATTATCGACAAACTTGCGCACAAATTTCGACATATTTTCAAACCAGTAATAGTCATATAACTTGTCTAATGTTTTCTCCCAGCCCAAGTGAATGATTGCCTCGTGGACATTGTTAACAACAGACCATCTAAGAGCCTTGGGGACTATGGGAAGACATTTATCTCTATTATTTTTTTGGACCTTACGGTGAAGTACCCCAGCCCTAATCTCATAGGTTTTATAAACCTGTTCATCAATTTCACTGTTATTTAGTTTTACTAGTAGTCCTACCAGATCCTCATCACGTTGCTGTTCTACTTGTAACCAATTGCTTGGTAATTCGTTAAAATCAACTTGCTTGTGAATAAATTTTCTCACAACAGGTTCTTGCACATGGGGTACGGAATGGGGCAAAACGGGCAATGGGTTTCTAGACAAAAAGTCAACATGATTCATACATTTACCTTGCCTGTAGATAATTTCAAAATCATAGGCTTGAAGGAAAGCCCACCACCTATGGACCCTAGGAGATAAATCACTCTTACTATGTGATGCCTTCACTGAATTACAGTCAGTGACCACAATGAATTTTCGGCCCTGTAAGTACTGCTGAAAATGCTTTATGGAATTCACCACAGCCAAGGTTTCGAGTTCATATGAGTGATACTTTGATTCGGGTAGAGTTGTACGCTTACTGAAGTATGCAACAACATGAGGCTTGTTTTCAACTTTTTGCATCAAAATACCTCCATAGCCATCAGAGCTGGCATCTGTATGAAGTTCAATTGGATATTTAGGGTCAAATATCATGAGCAAGGGCTTCTTAGTTAATCTTTGGATTATTAAATTTCTGATTTGATCATGTTCGGGGAGCCATTCAATTTTCCCCTTATTTGTGCCTGTAAGTTTGAACAAAGGGGCCATTGTTTCTGAAAATTTTGGAATGAACTGTCTGAAATAAGAAGCCAGTCCAATGAACTGTCGGAGTTGGGTCACAGTGTGAGGAGGTGGTAATAGTGTGAGAGCCTCAACCTTGCTAGCATTTGGACGAACTTGTCCAGCAAAAACTTCATAACCCAAGAATTCGATTCGCTTCATAATAAACGAACACTTCGACAATTTTAGTGAAAATCCCGCATCCTTTAGAACAGTAAGAACAGTGTGGAGCCTTTCTAATGCTTCGTCAATTGTTTCCGAAATTATAGTTATGTCGTCCATGTACGATACCACATAAGTGTACGCTAGTTCACCCAGTGCCTTCAGTATGGCTCTTTGGTAGACAGACGGGCCATTGCGAAGGCCAAAGGGGACTACCAGGTACTCCCATTGACCAAATGGAGTCACAAATGCTGTTCGTTCAACTGATTCATGATGAATAGGAATTTGATTGAATCCACTAGCCATGTCCAAGCAAGTGAAGTAATGAGCGCCCCCAAGCCTAGCAATTTGATCTGAGATCAGGGGTAGAGGAAATCGATCTGGAATGGTATTGGCATTTAGCTCACGGTAGTCGACCACCATTCGATCAGACCCATCCTTCTTTTTGACTAGTAACACAGGACTTGCAAACGGAGAGCAGCTGGGGCGAATGATATTAGCTAATTCCATCTTTTCAATGATTTTGCGAACTTTTTCACTGTCCACTGGACTCAACCTATATGGTCTTCTTTGAACTGTGCGGGAAGGGTCTATCAAACGAATATCCATTTCCCCTGTTGTTACTCGGGATTTTGGTAAATCATTAGTAAATGCAAGAGCGAATTTATTTAAAATGTTTAGGAGTTGGGGTTTTAGATGGGTGGGTAGATCTGTTTTAATATCTTGGAAAGACAGGATTTCCTCCACGGTAGGACGGTTTGCGACCATACATTCCTCAATAGTTTTCTCCTGAGTAGTTTTCACCAAACTGCATTTTTTTGCGTCAATATTCATACTGAACCCCTTTGCCAGTATTTCCCTACCAATCATTATGTCACTCCTAAGGTAAGCTCTAGGGAGGATATGGAAAAGAATTTCAAGTTCGACGTTATTGATAGAGACTGCACTAAGCACCTGATTATTGCATTCAATGCTCGAATTTCCTATACCCGACATCCTAACACAGTTGGAGAAGTTTTTGCCTGAAAATCTTATAACCACATCATCTTTTATAAGGGAACATTCCGAACCTGAATCAAAGGTGTATGAAAATAGCTCACCCTTGTGTGATAGTATTCCTGTAGGGTTGACCTCACAGATGTCCACTCTCTTATCCTCTGCCATGGCTGCCGTTTTCTTGTTTGCCTTACAATGAGCTGCAATATGTCCTTCTGTTCCGCAGTTGTAGCATGTCAGTTTCGGCTTGGCTGGCACCGTAGACTTCAGTTGTGAGGCTACCTCAGTGGTCGGCAGGGGTTTTGTTTTTTTAAAGTAGCAGGATTCTGAGCGGTGGTTATTTTTTCCACACCAGTTACATTTACTCTCTGTTCGAGGGCGTTTGGAATCGAGAGGAGCGCTGGTGGTGGGTCGCTTCTTGAGGAAAGATATAGATTTCAATTCTTTAAAGAGGCCATCCCTTGTCTTTACATCGGTGGTGAAGGCCATGCGTTGGATCTTAGGGTCAAACTGTGCGAGATGTGCTATTATTGTGGCGATGGCGATCTGCTCGGAGCTGAGACCCTTCCAAGCAGACTGTAGGGAGTTTAACAGCCTCCCTGCGTACACGGCGTAGCACTCGTCTATTTTCGGCCTACTCTGGAGGGTGTTAATTAGAGCGGCAGCTGGGGACTCTGTGGCATCGTATTGAGCCAAAAAGATATTCTTGAAATCGGTCCATGTCATCCCTGCGTATGTCACCTGGGACAGCCAACTTGAGGCACCACCCTTGAGGGATTGACTCAAGGCTAGCACAAGCTTTGACCCTTCTAGAGGGCTTTCAGCTAGGCACAGGTCCACGGTTGTGCACCAGGCTTTGGCATCGCTAAACTGTTCGTCAGGGTTAAATTCCGGCAAGATGATGTTTTCCTGACGTGGTTGCATCACCGTCCGCATGAATTGCATGAATTGGCGATTCTGGTCATTCTGTGATTTCAAGATTTCTTGCCAGAATTCGAGAGGCGGCGTAGAACTAACCTGTCGTGGTTCCACTTGTTCCTGTGGGCGTTCAGAAGTGAATCCCACTTCTGATGTCGCATTGTCATTAGTTTCACTTCCACCATTGTCCATTTTGGGGCCGATAATAGAACAAAACAACCTTCTATGCAAACGAAACTGTATTTCTATATAAATTCACAAACTGTTCCCCGAGGGTAATTTTCAATCAATCCGAAAAACTCCAAAACTGCTTGTCATCTCCTTTTTTACTGTCCTCGTTCTCCAGCCTTCTTCCTCTTCGCCTTTCCCATTGCTTGTCTATCCGACATATTTAAATCGGTTTTTTACAATTCTGGCTTGAAATTCCTTATAACTGTTACTCTGAATCAGCGAGTTGACAGGGTTTGTCTTTTTTGGATCGAGATTATTTGGGTTTTCTTTATGTGGTGGGGGGGAAGGGTTTCCCCCTCCCCCGTCTTGAACGTCCATCTATTCTATCCGAAATGATATAAGTAAATCGTGATGTGAATCAATCTGGCAAAAGATGGAGAAATGTGAAAATGAACGAATACACTTAGATAAAGATAAAAGGATTAGCTTATCTGTTATCCGTTATTGTCGGGCAGAACAGTGAGAGCGAGCAGGGACACGTCTTCTCTCGACGGATGCGTTGTATTAAAAAATCATAAAAACGTCGAAAAATCGAAAAAATCGCTCAATTGAAAAAAAAAGTACATCGGATTCGGATTCAGCACCCTCGAACACACCGATTGAAAACCTAAATTGATTGAAACGTGTATTATACACGCCTCCGCCTACTATAATTACTGTTTTCTTGGAATTTAATTAAATATTTTATTAATTAATTTCCTTTTTGTTTCACTCGCGGACTCCCACCAGCGTATTATACTTTATTGTAAGAAAAATGGAAACTTCATTATAGCCTGCTGAGGAGACGAGGAAGGGGCAGAGTGCGAGCGGGAGAAATACGAGGAAATACAAGAAATACTCGTACGTTGGAACGATTCAAGAACGTGGGTTGGGGGGGGGGAGGGGGGGGGGGGTAACCTGACTCAGGATCGGGATCGATACCGGATCGTAGCGGAAAAAATACCCGACCCCACCCAGGATCGGAACGGTTCATTCCGATCCATGAAATCGGTGGAACATGGGCCATCACTACTACTCATATGCTCGCTCGCCTTGAACCAATGCGTTACCTCCTAGGGACCTGAACTTCACGACCGAGCTGTCTGGCGGGCCTTTGCCTAACGAAAAGCTACCTCCTACCTCGGATAACGAAGTACCGCTCGTTTTACAGGGCAGATCTGTCCTATGTACGGAATAATGAAAACTACTTATCTACCTATTTATTGAAAAAAATGGGTAGCGGATGTACAAGCCACTGGCGCCGCTAAGTCTCTACGATTCGGACGTTCCTGGAGCCACTTGGTGGCAATAAGTCTCCACCTACAAGGATCTTCGTATACCTATGGACTTGGAAAACCCAGCACCCCACGAATTTGGAAACTCAAGTATTTTTTTTTTTTTTTTTATTTTAATTGCATTTATTGAGAAATAATACATGATTGTTTACAAATAACATAAATCATCAATGCTACTCCCCACTTTAAGCAAAGCTTGTGCTGTGGGGAGGAGTTGCGTTTATCATCAAACTAAGTTAGAGTACATATATTTAATTTAAAGAAGTACATATTTATTGAATTAAAGAAGTGCTTTTGAAAAACTTGTCACAATACCACTCTAGCGAGAACAATTTACATTAAAAGTTGTGGCAGAAAAAAGGAGAGAGAGAGAAAGAAGAAAATAAATAGATAAATAAAAAAGTATTTCACTGAACCGATGCTTCAAAAATAAAAATGTAGTGGACGAAACAGCAAAGATAGATATTAAAATATTTTATAAATCTTGTTTTTGCATATTATAAAAATACCTTCCCAATTTCGTCTTGAAAATCGAAGTAGATGTTACAGCGCGTATATGTTCAGGTAATGCGTTATAGAGCTTCCCTCCTCTGTAATCATAGATCAGTTGACCTCGTGTGGTCCTACGAAACGGCAGCTTAACCAAACCTTTGCTTGAATCCCGGGTGACGCCTCTCTCTAGCAAAGGCAGCGCGCCCCCCTGCACCTCCTTGCTTATCCTAATTATTGTTATTTTATCTCTAAGGTTCAGGAATGAGAGGACGTTCATCCGCCGGAAGAGCTCATCCGAAGGATATCTTATGTTTTTTTTAAGTAGTACTTTGATGAGCAATTTCTGTACTACCGAGACGGAACCCAAAAGACCTGAGCCTGCACCACCCCATCCCGAAATGCCGTAAATCATTAGGGACTGCACAAGGGCAAAATACAGCGTTCTGATTGCCTCCATCGACAAAAATCCTCTTACCTCCCTACATATGTAAACTAGCTTGCGGAGCCTATTAACTAACATATTGATATGTTTATCCCACCTCAAACATTGATCTATCTCCACACCTAAGTAACGTACGGACGTAGTTTGTTTAATGTCGGGACATCCACACATGACTCCAGAAGGAGGGCGAACGCAATGTTTATCGTGGCATTTGATCGCGCCAAGACAAGGGACATCACTGTCTCTATTGCCAAAGGCAATAAAATTTGTTTTTGAAAAATTAACTAACATTCCCATTTCCCCAAGGCAATGAGTCGCCATTGTCAGGCTGCTCTCAGCCTTTTTAATCACCTCTTCCCATGTTTGTCCCGATACTAAAATTACCGTATCATCTGCGAAAGAAAAGGAGATTCCGCTCAGCTGCTTTCTTAGTAGTCTCTCCATATATACAATAAAATAAATTGGGCCAAGAACAGTACCCTGAGGGATTCCACACCTGCATAAACGTTCTTCACTGATGACTCCTCCCACCTTTGTTGAATGGTGTCGGCCCTCCAGATAGCTGGCTGTCCATTTGACAAAGCCTCTACTAATACCTGTTTCCTCAACTGCTTTTAGCAGATTATTGTGAGGGACAGTGTCGAAAGCTTTAGTTAGGTCTTTAAAAACACAAAGAACTTTATCACCAGCATCCAGAGCCGATCCAATGTTCTTTACTAGAAAACTAATCGCATCATCCGTGCTCTTTCCCTCCCGGAAACCAAATTGGGCTGGACTCAACTTCCCGTTAGATTCCAGATAATCAACTAAATACTTCTTGACTAATCTTTCAATTATTTTTGCTATTGTTGACAATAGGGATATGGGTCTGTAGTTCCCCATATCCTCCGGGTCACCCTTTTTATAGAGAGGTATCAAAAGTGCTTTCTTATAAATTGCCGGGAAGCGGTTAGTTCGATAGCTGAGATTAGCAATATATGCCACTGGAGTCGAAAGAAGCTCTTTAAAATTTTTAAATAGTTCCGCGCTGAATTTGTCCATTCCTGGACTAGAGCCTCCTCTTAAACTACCAATAACTTTGTTTACATCCCTCGTATTCACCTCAAAGAAAGGTTCAGCATGCCCAAAATCCCTCAAGTCGATCCCGCGAACTGGCTGATTGGTTACTTTTGATGCTATAGTTTCCCCCACCAATGCGAAATGATTATTTAATGTGTTGGCAATATTCTTTGGGTTCGAAACTATTTCTATAACTGCACCATTTGTCTTGACTGAAGTTATTTCTGAGCGACTCTTTATTCTGCCTATACTTTCATTGATTACTTTCCAAAGTTCTTTATTATTGCGGCCAGCCAGTTGAATTTTGCGCTTATAATAGTTATTTTTTACGATTTTAATTAGCCTAGTTAATTTATTCTTGTAAAAAGTAAATTGACTTCTAAGATCGGTATTGAAAGGTTGTCTGGCTAAGCGCTGTGAGAGCTTCTCTTTAATGCGAACTGAATTAAGTAGCCCGGGCGTCATCCATGGCTTCAATTTGGTGGCTCTATGTGACACTGGACTGGCTGAAATCCGAGATGCATCAATTATTGACGTTAAGATATTTTGAAAAAGTTCCGCTGCCTTGTCTACGTCCTGAGCCTCTAGAACAGGCGTCCAGTTTTCTGATTCTAATTTACTTTTTAGTACCTTATTGTCAATTTTAATTACGCTAGAGTCGCTTTCCCCATTATTTTTTGACTTTATTTGTTTTAATTCTATTAAGAGGATTGTGGAAAAATGATCGGTAATAGCCGTTTTCCATATAATGGATAGCGGAGTCACAGTGGAACTTCCCCTATAGAAAATATGATCAATAGTGGACCTGCTCCCCCGTTGAATCCGTGTGTACCCATTAATACATGAAATAAGACCACGTTCAGCCATCATATTCAGATAATCAGTTTTGAGAGGATCTAAGGAATCAGCATTAATATTTATATTCACATCTCCCAATACCATATAATGTCCTGTATTTCCACTGGTTCGATCGATTTCCCGGCCTAGTTGATCAATAAATTCGGAAGACTGTACAGCACTCACATCTTGGCAACGGTAAACAGCCAGTAAGCCCATCCTACTCCCAAACCACTCAAATTCTAATAGCATACTAGTAGAATTGGCCAAGTGCAATTCTCTAAATATAACGTTTACGCAGTTTTCATGCAAAAATACCACCACACCGGCATTTTGATTAACATATTTTGTAGTGCAATAAACCCTATACTGTGGTAGTTTAAATATCAAATCACTATTTACATTCCAACACTCAGTCAAAACAATTGCCTGAAACCGAGTTTTGCACATATTTAAATTAGCGGAGAATTCATCAAAGTTTTTATAAATGCTACGGATATTAGTGTTGATTACACTAAACTTATTTCTATGTCCTATCAATTGATTCAACTTGTCAATTTTGTTAGATTCGCGTTCTTCAACCAATACGAAATTATCTAAATCATTTGCACCAAAATCCATGAAAACAAAAAAAAAGAAAATATTTTCCTTATACCTTATTAATAATAACGCTCCTCGATTAGTTTTATTTAGTATTACGCCGACACACTGTAGACTTCCTTCCGTCCCGAGGTGACCTCCTCGCCGAGAAGCTTCCGGGTATCCATCTTCAATACCTGATTAGTATCCACAATACGAATTGCGCGCGTCGCAGGAGTACAGTATTACAATACCATTCAATCAGGAGGAGCTCATTACCACGGACATAAAAGGTCTCGTCGTATGACGCACTAGTTGGCCTCCTGCCAGCCGTATTACGTCATACGCTCGTGCGTCATAGGCTCTGACGTACTTGTTGTCCTCCTGCTAGCCGTCTTACGTCATACGCTCGTGCGTCATAGGCTCTGACGCACTTGTTGGTCTCCTGCCAGCCGTCTTACGTCATACGCTCGTGGGTCATAGGCTCTGACGTACTTGTTGGCCACCTGCCAGCCGTCTTACGTCATACGCTCGTGCGTCATAGGCTCTGACGCACTAGTTATCCTGCCAGCCGTCTTACGTCATACGCTCGTGCGTCATAGGCTCTGACGCACTATTTGGCCTCCTGCCAGCCGTCTTACGTCATACGCACGTGCGTCATAGGCTCTGACGTACTTGTTGGCCTCCTGCCAGCCGTCTTACGTCATATGCTCGTGCGTCATAGACTCTGACGTACTTGTTGGCCTCCTGCCAGCCGCCTTACGTCATACGCTCGTGCGTCATAGGCTCTGACGTACTTGTTGGCCTCCTGCCAGGCGTCTTACGTCATACGCGCGTGCGTCATAGGCTCTGACGTACTAGTTGGCCTCCTGCCAGCCGTCTTACGTCATACGCTCGTCCGTCATAGGCTCTGACGTAATGGCCCGCCGGTCGCTTGTGTTCTGACGTGATCTGAGGAAAAGGGTGAATCAAGGGAACAAATTTTTCCCGTTTCAGTTTATGTGCCAAAGCAAAGACATGAAAATGTCAAAAAAATGTGTAAATAGGTACCTAAGCCCAACTGTAATGTCAATTTTCTGACAATGAGTTTTCGACTATAGTTTTCATAACTTTTTACTTAAGTACTTATTGCAATTTGAGACTGATAATGAGCTGTTTGCAAATGAAAAGTCTGATAACTACTTTATTACATCTGATTAATCTATTTTCAAGTTCCGATTCACAGTTGAATGCATTTTATTTAGATGTCGTAAAATTCGAAAACGATGGAGTGACGAAACCTGTCGACTACTGACTCAAGTGATACTGTCGACTTCTAACACATGTAGGTCGACTACTAGTGCAAAACCATGTCGACTACTGAAGAAAATGTTGGTCACTGGTATCGACTACTACCTAGAGCATTGGGATTGTTTTTCCCTTTTCAAACCATGTTGAATAATATTTCCCGCTGCCAGGTCTTTTAGGGAAGGATCTTGGGTACACAGTGAACAGGTTTGCAATGAGAAAAAAACCGAGTGAATATTGAAATGTCATCCATTTCTGACCTATATTTAAAATTTCAAGTATCTAGCTCATCATCAAAATTTAATTTGTTTAAACAAATAGGTATTATTTAAACAATTTTACAGACAAGAAACCGAGTGAATATTGCATTGTGATCCAGTTCTGACCTATTTTTAAAATTTCAAGTCAATAGCTCAGCATCAAAATTTAATTTGTATCTATTACTACAAAAAGGTATTATTTAAACAATTTTACAGATGAGAAACCGAGTGAATATTGCAATGTGGTCTATCCCCGACTGACGGTTAAAATTTCTAGACTGTAGTTTACCTGGAAGATGAAACACTAGGTCTAAATGTCTAGATCCTAAATGTTAGATTAATTATTATTATCAATTTTATCAAGTACCTAGTGAAAATTATTATAATTTATTGTTAGGTATTAATAATTTGTATTTGTGTTCTGAGGTGCGTTTCGTGCTACGGAAATGAAGGTAATTTCGAATGTTTGTTGGTAGGTACTTCTTTTATAGAAAAATTATTACCGACGTAGTATTAAAAACCCCAGAATTATATCGTATTAATTAATCATAATTAATAATAATTATTATTAATAGTAAATACGAATTATTAATACCTAACAATAAATTATAATAATTTTCACTAGGTACTTGATAAAATTGTTAATAATTAGTGATAATTGATAATAATAATTAATCTAACATTTAGGATCTAGACATTTAGACCTAGTGATCTAGACAGAAGGGTGATCTGTACAAAGAAGATAATGAACCGTTGTGTCAAGAATTTGCAGAGTTTTTTTTATTCGATTTTCTGAATCTACGTATCTTGAAACGTAAACCAACAAATTTTGAGGGGGGTTAAAATTTGTTTTTCTTTGGGCGATTCCAATGGTTCATTATCGAAGATAATAAACCAAAAACTCTGCAAATTCTTGACACAACGGTTCATTAACTTCTTTGTACAGATCACCCTTCTGTCTGGATCACTAGGTCTAAATGTCTAGATCCTAAATGTTGGATTAATTATTATTATCAATTTTATCAAGTACCTAGTGAAAATTATTATAATTTATTGTTAGGTATTAATAATTCGTATTTATTATTAATAATAATTATTAATAATTATGATTAATTAATACGATATAATCCTGGGGTTTTTAATACTACGTCGGTAATAATGTTTTTATAAAAGAAGTACCTACCAACAATCATTCGAAATTACCTTCATTTCCCATAAATCGAAACCCATAAAAAAAATTTCGTAATTTTAACTCAACGCTAACTGGGCAAAGTGGCGCGGACGGCGGACGGCGTACGGCGGACGGACGGATTTTTTTAAATTCGATTTTCCGAATCTACGTTTCTTGAAACGTCAACCAACAAATTTTGAGGGGGGGTTAAAAAAATTTTTTCTTTGGGCGATTCCAATGGTTCATTATCGAAGATAATAAACCAAAATCCGTCCGTCCGCCGTACGCCGTCCGCGGCACTTTGCCCAGTTAGCGTTGAGTTAAAATTACGAAATTTTTTTTATGGGTTTCGACCAACCCCACAATGGTCCTCGAAACTTTTCATAACACTAGGTCAAGGGGAAGGGGTTCAAAACGAATTTTGAAAATTTGAAAATCTCATATCTCGAAAAATTCATATAGAACGGTATGTTTTTTATTTCATATTTAGATAGAGTTTGTTCCGTAGAATTATTTAAGACCATCCGCAGCTTTGTACGACCAGCCGTTCGTTTACAATGACGGCTCAAAGATTGTGCCTCACAACACGATCATGAATCAAACTGTTGAAATACAGGTCCATTTTCATACTAACAAGCTCTTTGGAACATCATATGGCTTAAGTGATGTCGAGTTTGTTGTTCTGAGGTGCGTTTCGTGCTACGGAAATGAAGGTAATTTCGAATGTTTGTTGGTAAGTACCTCTTTTATAGAAAAATTATTACCGACGTAGTATTGAGAACCCCAGAATTATATCGTATTAATTAATCATAATTAATAATAATTATTATTAATAGTAAATACGAATTAATTATACCTAACAATAAATTATAATAATTTTCACAAGGTACTTGATAAAATTGTTAATAATTAGTGATAATTGATAATAATAATTAATCTAACATTTAGGATCTAGACATTTAGACCTAGTGATCTAGACAGAAGGGTGATCTGTACAAAGAAGATAATGAACCGTTGTTTCAAATCTGAAATACATGGAGCTTCAACTGGCTTTTTACGTTACAGAAGATAGGATGATGGGATCAGCCTTGATACCTTGATCATAGTGTGTTGTGTGATACGTGTCACCTACATCATTACGTAGGTATGTACTTTTGACATTTCATGTCTTTACTATGGCACATAACTCAAAAAGTGTGACATTACGGTGTGACGAAGAAAGTGTTATGAAACATTAAATGTTTTCAGAAATTTTCTAATGATTTTCACGTACAACCGATTCGTTGCTACGGAACTTTAACTTCGCCAGTTATCATCGTACTAAAATCGTTCACCACTCGATGGATAGCTCTCGATTTACCTAACAATATTACGTTAACCACTGCGGTGTGCGTGGCCGACAAGCTGCGGTATGAGCGTGATTGTTTAAATAATTGTTTACAAACAGGTTATCATTCTCAATAATTTATATAACAATTAAAAAAAAAAAAAAAAAAAAAAAAATGAAGTACGTGATGTGGGTGTGGGAGGGGGCGCAAAGACATGAAATGTCTCTCGTGGTTGCGTACTTGTACAAAAGCTGTAAATGTCATAGGCTTTGACGTAAGAGTTGGCCTCCTGCCAGCCGTCTCACGTCATAGGCGCGTGCGTCATAGGCTCTGACGTACTAGTTGGCCTCCTGCCAGCCGTCTCACGTCATAGGCTCGTGCGTCATAGGCTCTGACGTACTAGTTGGCCTCCTGCCAGCCGTCTGACGTCAAAGGCTCGTGCATCATAGGCTCTGACGTACTAGTTGGCCTTCTGCCAGCCGTCTGACCTCATAGGCTCGTGCGTCACAGGCTCTGACGTACTAGTTGGCCTCCTGCGAGCCGTCTGACGTCATAGGCTCGTGCGTCATAGGCTTTGACGTACTATTTGGCCTCCTGCCAGTCGTCTGACGTCATAGGCACGTGCGTCATAGGCTCTGACGTATCAGTTGGCCTTCTGCCAGCCGTCTGACGACATAGGCTCGTGCGTCATAGGCTCTGACGTAGTAGCCCGCCGGTCGCTTGTGTTCTGACGTGATCTGAGGGAAAGGGTGAATCAAGGGAACAAATTTTTCCCGTTGGTGTCTGGACTCGGTCCTGTTTCTTTCGATTATGAGTCGAGTACTTAACCTTGAGACCAGAATTGATTGATTGATTAATTGATTGATGGATAAGATTTTATTGGCATAAAGCATAGGTTCCCAACCTGGGGTACGCGGTACGAAATTTTGTGGTTTCTGGGTTTGGACCAGCCCCACAATGATCCTCGAAACTTTTCATAACCCTAGGTCAAGGGGAAGGGGTTCAAAACGAAATTTAAAATTTCGACGATGTCATATCTCCAAATATTTGACTGAACCGTGTAAGTTTTAGTTCACTTTCGAATGACCTGAAAAATTACGAATCTTTTAAGACCAATTGGACCAATTTTTGTGCGACCAGCCGTTCGTTCACAGTGAGCGTGCAAAGGTTTAGGAAAAACACTAAACTTCGCGTCGAAAACGGCAGTTACGTGGGTCAACGCCCAAATTAAAACTACCTTTTTTCATCTTCCCGGTAAACTACAGTCTAGAAATTTTAACCGTGAGTCGGGGATAGACCACATTGCAATATTCACTCGGTTTCTCATCTGTAAAATTGTTTAAATAATACCTTTTTGTAATAATACAAATTAAATTTTGATGATGAGCTATTGACTTGAAATTTTAAAAATAGTTCAGAACCGGATCACAATGCAATATTCACTCGGTTTCTTGTCTGTAAAATTGTTTAAATAATACCTATTTGTTTAAACAAATTAAATTTTGATGATGAGCTAGATACTTGAAATTTTAAATATAGGTCAGAAATGGATGACGTTTCAATATTCACTCGGTTTGTTTGACATGGTATGAGTATGGTATGGTATAATATTGTATGTATGATTTGGTATAGTACCTACGCGAAGGTTAGTGTTTCCCCTAAACCTTTGCGCGCTCACTGTGAACGAACGGCTGGACGTACAAAAATCCAATTGGTCTAAAAAAATTCGTAATTTTTCAGGTCATTCAAAAGTGAAATAAAAATTACACCGTTTCATGTGAATGTTTAGAGATATGACATTGTCGAAATTTCAAAGTTCGTTTTGAACCCCTTCCCCTTGACCTAGGGTTAGGAAAAGTTTCGAGGATCATTGTGGGCTTGTCCAAACCCAGAAACCAAATTTCGTAATTTTAACTCAACGCTAACTGGGCAAAGTGCCGCGGACGGCGTACGGCGGACGGCGTTCGGTGGACGGCGGACGGACGGATTTTTTTTATTCGATTTTCTGAATCTACGTATCTTGAAACGTAAACCAACAAATTTTGAGGGGGGGGGGGGGGGTTAAAAATTTTTTTCTTTGGCCGATTCCAATGGTTCATTATCGAAGATAATAAACCAAAATCCGTCCGTCCGCCGTACGTCGTCCGCGGCACTTTGCCCATTTAGCGTTGAGTTAGCGTTTACGGGTTCCGACCAACCCAACAATGATTCTCGAAACTTAGGTCTAGGGGAAGGGGTTCAAGACGAATTTTGAAATATTGAAAATTTCAAAACTCGAATAATTCAGATGAAACGGTATATTTCTTTTTTCATATCTAGATAGAGTTTATTAAATTATTATTATTATGAAGTATACTTGATAATAATAATTATTATCAAGTATACTATTAAACTATTATTATGTTATTAATAATTATTATTAATAATTAATGATACTTCATAATAATAATTAATCTAGACAGAAGGGTAATCTGTACAAAGAAGATAATAAACCGTTGTGCCAAGAATTTGCAGAGTTTTTACCAACCTAATAATGTTCCTAACCATTTTGAATGTTCCTATTAAATAGGAACATTATAACCACTCCTTAAAAGTACCTACTTGTGACTGACAAATAGAAGAATGTAAGGTATATTTAATATAAGAACTGAATAACAAAATTTGTTTTTGTTACTCTGTTCTTCTATTAAATAGAACAAATTTTGTCAGTCACAAGTGTTTTTAAAAAGTGGTGAGATGACATCTATTTCTATGGTAACACACTGTGTTACCATAAAAAAGTCTGATAAGTTCAGTGGCAGCCTAGTTGATGACGTCACGACCTGCCTGATGCTCGGTTTGTTTTGGTCTATTCTTTACCCTTTTATCTTCGATAATGAACCATGCGTAAAAAACTTCTCCACATCTACCTGTTTATCATCAACGCCACTGAGATACTTATGCCACAGTTGATCAGCGAATCGGGGTACTCTGTAATCTGGAAACTTTGAGGTCAGTGCAGGTATTTCCTCACTTTCCCCATTGGCCACTACTGTAGGTTGACATCTTGGGATTTACAGTTTTTTACATTTTCCCCCACCCCCGTACTCTCCGGATCTTGCACCATCGGATTATTATTTATTCCCAAAATTGAAAGCGTTTTTGGGAGGCAAGAGGTTCACCACCGACGAGGAACTTTGCAACGCAGTCCGCGCCTACTTACTAGAGGTGGACCCTCAGTTCTACGAGGAGGGTCTGAAGAAACTTCACTCCCGCTTTACCAAGTGCATTGCAAAAAACGGTGACTACGTAGAAAAATAGTTTAGATCTGTAGCTTTCAGAATATACCATTTTTTTTAAAGAAAAACTTTGTCTTCAATTTTTAAAAAAATACGGAAACATACTTTTGAGACGCCCCTCGTATATTGGTATCTAAGGATTCATGTTGGCATGTAATTATTCACTCCTGTCACGAAGATTCGTTACTAGATTTATATTTTGGTTTATTATCTTCGATAATGAACCATTGGAATCGCCCAAAGAAAAAATTTTTTTAACCCCCCCTCAAAATTTGTTGGTTTACGTTTCAAGATACGTAGATTCAGAAAATCGAATAAAAAAAAATCCGTCCGTCCGCCGTCCGCCGTACGCCGTCCGCGCCACTTTGCCCAGTTAGCGTTGAGTTAAAATTACGAAATTTTTTTTATGGGTTTCGACCAACCCCACAATGGTCCTCGAAACTTTTCATAACCCTAGGTCAAGGGGAAGGGGTTCAAAACGAATTTTGAAATTTTGAAAATTTCATATCTCGGAAAATTCCCATCAAACGGTATGTTTTTTATTTCATATTTAGATAGAGTTTGTTCCGTAGAATTTTTTAAGACCATCCGCAGCTTTGTACGACCAGCCGTTCGTTCACAATGACGGCTCAAAGATTGTGCCTCACAACACGATCGTGACTCAAACTGTTGAAATACAGGTCCATTTTCATACTAACAAGCTCTTTGGAACATCATATGGCTTAAGTGATATAGTGGCGAGTTTTTTGTTCTGAGGTGCGTTTCGTGCTACGGAAATGAAGGTAATTTCGAATGTTTGTTGGTAGGTACTTCTTTTATGGAAACTTTATTACCGACGTAGTATTAAAAACCCCAGAATTATATCGTATTAGTTAATCATAATTAATAATAATTATTATTAATAATAAATACGAATGATTAATACCTAACAATAAATTATAATAATTTTCACTAGGTACTTGATAAAATTGTTAATAATGAGTGATAATTGATAATAATAATTAATCTAACATTTAGGATCTAGACATTTAGACCTAGTGATCTAGACAGAAGGGTGATCTGTACAAAGAAGATAATGAACCGTTGTGTCAAGAATTTGCAGAGTTTTCAATACTCCCCAGTTTCAATAACTTCGCTGATCAAAAGTACTTGTTTTGCAAATATAATAATCAAAGTGAAATATCAAGTAAAATAATCAAATTGAAATGGTAAGTTAATTAATAACAATGAATGGAGGGTGGTTTGTTATCATTTTTATAGAAAGTGCCCAGTTATCTACCATGTAAACTTTCTGTATGGGTAAAACTATCTTAAATAATTTATTTTGAGCAATACAAGATTTCATTTGGCTAATTGATAGTTTATCAATAGTTGTCTCACTGTATTTCTACCGAATGCATCAACTTGCGTGGAATAATAATACCGTGTATGTTTCGCTGAGTTTTTCTCTTGGAATGGCTTAGATTACGGAGTTAAATGACCTGTTTTCAATTTAAAACAAAGTTGCATGCAATATCAGCAATCGGATAAGGGTGGGCTCATGGAAACTAGCGAGGCGAGAAGAGATAGCACTTTACAGTTAGGTGTAATGCGAGGTTGTACCTATACACTAGTTTACCCATTAAAAATTTATGTAGAACTTTGAAATTCGATATGCAGGTCTCGTTAGGGCCGACGGAGTTGGATCTAGAACGTTTTCATTACACAGTCAACTGGAAAGGGTGAAAAAGGGTTGGGTTGGCAACGTCAATAATTCGAGACATTTAAACGTTCAGTTCAGGGATATGAGTAGATTGTCGTTTCCTTCGACGTGTACGACCATCCAGTGACAATAAAGGTATTAAAACACTATCAACGTGAGCGTGAACCAAGTTGAAAGATTTGAGTAGCTCACCAGGATATCCTGTCTGAGGGAAAGCCCAGTGATGGTCTCACGTATTCGTTGATGACCAATGTCATTGATGTTACACAGAATCCGTGCGCCATCAGTTAGCATGTCAACGGTCATCACACAATATCCATTGATCTTTCGTAGGGGGTCAAGGTTTTTTCGGACTCACGTCGCACTCTTTGAATGTCAGGCATAAAACGATGGGCATGATAAAATCGGGAACTTTTGACATCTGCAGCTTGGAAAAGGTTGCAGACGCCTGCAAACTTTCATGACCCAGTTCGCCCGCTCCCTTCAACGAGCCCTTGGATCCGCCCTGTTAAGTTTCACGGTGATATTGAGGAAAGTTCCATTTACATCATCTTTCTAACGGGCCTTAACGGACGGTTATTTGACTGAAATTACCCCGTTCAAGAAATGGAATCTGTATTCGGTTCACAGCAACGATTTCAGGGGCGATGTATTTTTTTTTTTTTTTTTGTAAATGCGTTTATTCATGAAATACAAAATTTTGTTTTACATCTAAAAGTACAACTAAACACTACAACTCCCTGAAAGTAATCTTGTGCTGGGAGTTGGAGTCACGTACGAAAGTACGAGTATAAAGTAATTGTTCAAAGATTCCGTTTTACTATAGATATAAACAGCATAGCATTGGCATTACTATTGATGTTTGTTGGTAATTTCTCACTGGATCATGGGCGTATAATATACATATTATGTACTAATCAAAACGTTGTTTATTTCTACTGAAAACACAAAACTGTTTTACTATAGATATAAACAGCATAGCATTGGCATTACTATTGATGTTTGTTGGTAATTTCTCACTGGATCTTGGGCGTATAATATACATATTATGTACTAATCAAAACGTTGTTTATTTCTACTGAAAACACAAAACTGTTTTACCGGCTTCGGTTATCGAACTATCATCAGTAACCAACAATAATTGTGATAACGTATAACATTTTATGGTGTTTTTAGCGAATTTTCGAAAACGTTGTTTATTTCTACTGAAAACACAAAACTGTTTTACCGGCTTCGGTTATCAAACTATCATCAGTAACCAACAATAATTGTGAAAACGTATAACATTTTATGGTGTTTTTAGCGAATTTTCGAAGTAAATGTTCTAAGTCACAAATTTTTAAAACTCGAATATTCGAAACATTTTCATACCAGAATCCGTTTCAGACCATCCTGAATCCACTACCAAAAGACACAAAAACTTATATATAGGTATGAAAAAACATATAATTTGTCGACTCAAATACATCGTAAAACTCGAAAGAAGTCGACTTCAAATTAACTCGAGGTGTTTATTTGAGTTCGAATGGACCTTCAAGAAGAGCAATTGTCGACTCAAATACTTCTAGAGAACGAATAGAAGTTGACTTCATATTGACTCGAGATGTTTATTTGAGTTCGAATGGACCTTCAACAAGGGCAATCGTCGACTCAAATACATCGTAAAACTCAAAAGAAGTCGACAACAAATCGACTCGAGGTGTTGATTTGAAATCGAATGGACCTTCAAGAAGAGCAATTAGCGACTAGAATACATCGTAAAAATAGAAAGAAGACGACAACAAATCGACTCGAAGTGTTGATTTGAAATCGAATGGACTTTCAAGAAGAGCAATTGTTGACTCAAATTCATCGTAAAACTCGAAGGAAGTCGACTTCAAATCGACTTGAGGTGTTGATATGAAATCGAGTGGACCTTCAAGAAGAGCAATTGTCGACTCAAATACATCGTAAAACTACAAAGAAGTCGACTTCAAATCGACTCGAGGTGTTGATTTGAAATCGAATGGGCCTTCAAGAAGAGCAATTGTCGACTCAAATACATCGAGAAAACAAAAAAAAGTTGACTTCATATCGACTCGAGGTGTTTATTTGAGTTCGAATGGACCTTCACGAAGAGCAATTGTCGACTCAAATACAGCGAGAAAACGAATAGAAGTTGACTTCATATCGACTCGAGGTGTTTTTTTGAGTTCGAATGGACCTTCAAAAAGGGCAATCGTCGACTTAAATACAGCGAGAAAACGAATAGAAGTTGACTTCATATCGACTCGACGTGTTTATTCGAATTCGAATGGACCTTCAAGAAGAGCAATTGTCGACTCAAATAAATCTAGAAAACGAATAAAAGTTGACTTCATATCGACTCGAGGTGTTGATATGAAACCGAATGGACCTTCAAGAAGAGCAATTGTCGACTCAAATACATCTAGAAAACGAAAAAAAGTTGACTTCATATCGACTCAAGGTGTTTATTCGAGTTCGAATGGACCGTCAAGAAGAGCAATTGTCGACTCAAATACATCGAGAAAACAAAAAAAAGTTGACTTCATATTGACTCGAGGTGTTTATTTGAGTTCGAATGGACCTTCAAGGAGAGCAATTGTCGACTCAAATACATCGTGAAAACGAAAAAAAGTTGACTTCATATCGACTCGACGAGTTTATTTGAGTTCGAATGGACCTTCAACAAGAGCAATGGTCGACTCAAATACATCTAGAAAACGAAAAAAAGTTGACTTCATATAGACTCGTGGAGTTTGTCGTGGGATTCACTATTATAGTAAGCTCCTCCATTCTTTATAATGGGGTCGCTAGGAAACAGATGGCTGTACACAGGTTTCTTGAATAAAGTTCATTCCATGATTTGTTCTTGCAATTGAATATCTTTTTTCTATAGTTTAGCGACCACAATATGGTGTCAGATGTGTTCTTTTGAATATATAGTTTAGGTACCTACTAACTATGCGACGTCATAAACAAGGTACTAAAAAATCGGCCTCTCGGTCAGAAGAAACCGACGAAGAGCTTTCAATGATGCCGCGTGTCACCAAAGGGTTTTCATTTTCGTCACTTCCGTTCGAAAATTTCCTGAGTACTAAAAATACCCTCGACTGGCCGTGCTGGAGAAGAAAGTTTGAGCGGTACCGCCTCACCTCCCGCCTGATCTATGAGCCAAACGAAGTCCAGGTGAGTGTACTACTTCTAAGTATGGGTGATGACGCTGAGGATATCTTCGAAACCTTTGACCTAGACTCTCCTGCTTATGACGTAGTAATTCAAAAATTTAATCATTTTTACGATAAAAAAGTGAATCTAATATACGAAAGAGCTAAATTTAACAAGCGTTCTCAAATGGAGCATGAATCCGCCGAAGATTTTATTCTTAATCTATACAAATTGATAAAAACCTGTGCTTATGGTCCTCTCAGAGACGAACTCCTTCGTGACCGGCTGGTAGTAGGAGTTAGGGACCGAATGCTTTCAGAAAATCTACAAATGGACCCATATCTTACTTTAGATTCGGCAATAGCAAAAATCAAAATGCACGAGTCTGTTAAGGGGCATCAAAACACTATTCGCGGTGAATCAAATTCTGACAACTTAGAAGCACTGGAGATGTCCACATCTGCTCCGAAAAGATTTATTCATCCAAAAAACTTTCGACCCTTTAAATGTTATTATTGTGGGGAGACAAGGATTCATAAACGTGAGCAATGTAAAGCGCGTGACTTCAAATGTAATTTCTGCAACATCGTTGGTCACTTAGAGTCTTGTTGTAGAAAGAAAACAAGATCTTCAAAGGTAGGGGAAGTGCTGAAGAACCAAGATTCCTTAAGTGAAGATGCATACATTGATTCTGTCGAATCCCAAACTGTATCAATTAACGAAAATATCATTCCGGCAATTATGATCGATCTGTTGGTGGGGGGTAATCCAATAACATTCAAAGTCGACACGGGTGCTGACGTTACGTGTATTCCTCTTTCCTATTGGCAAAGCATGGATAATAGACCCCAATTGACCCCATACAATGGTGTTATCGAAAACGCTGGGAGGACTCCTTTAACATGTATGGGGAAATTTTCTCATACCTTGCGGTCCCCCAAGGAAACATGCACGGAAACTATCTTTGTCATTAAAGAATTAAAACAACCTCTTCTTGGGCGAACTGCGATTAAGATGCTCTCCCTATTGTCGATCAATGATCATATTTCACTACATTCTCTAACATCTTTAGAAAAAGTTGACAAACAATATCACGGATTATTTTCGCTTCACCCAGGTCTGTTAGTGGGAAAACCGTACCACATTAAATTGAAACAAGATGCTGTCCCTTATGCAATCGCCGCTCCTCGGCGTATTCCCCTCCCACTATTTGACAAAGTAAAGGCAGAAATTAAAAGGATGGAAGAATTGGACATAATTGAGAAAGTTGATGAAGCTACAGAATGGTGTTCTCCAATTGTGGTGGTCCCCAAACGCGACGGTTCAGTTCGTCTGTGTGTCGATTACACTAGACTGAACGAGTACGTGGTTAGGGAGCGCTACATTCTTCCAACTTCAGAGGAGACTCTTGCAGTTATCGGAAAAGCTAAATTTTTCTCAAAATTGGACGCCCGTATGGGATTTTGGCAAATTCCGTTGGATGACGAGTCAAAGAATTACACTTGCTTTATTACGCCATTCTCTAGATACCGTTTTAAACATCTCCCTTTTGGAATATCTAGTGCGCCTGAACATTTTCAACGCAGATTGAGACAAATTCTAACAGGGGTTGAAGGATGCACCAATCTGATGGACGACATACTTGTATTTGGCAACTCTCAAGAAGAACATGATCGTCGCCTGCACGATGTTCTACGAAGACTTAAAGAACATAATGTAACCTTAAATCGTGACAAATGTGAAATTTTCAAAACCTCCGTGCTATTTCTTGGACATGAAGTTTCCGAGAAAGGGATTTTACCAGACAGAAATAAACTGAAAGCGATTCTTGATCTTCCTCGTCCTAAAAATGTTACTGAACTGAAAAGATTCATGGGCATGTTTAATTATTTATCTAAATTCATTCCTAATGCAGCGGAACTGTCTCATCCTTTGAACGAGCTCTTAAATTCAAATGTTGAATTTGTGTGGGGTATTCCACAGCAAGATGCTTTCCAGAAACTAAAAAGTTCTTTAGTTTCTCCTCCTGTACTCGTCCCTTACGACCCAAACGGAGAAACAAGATTATCAGCTGACTCATCCTCATTCGCTCTTGGTGCGGTTCTCGAACAAAAGTCGGCAGGATCGAATACTTTCAGACCAGTCCATTTCATTTCTAGGGCTCTTATACCAGCCGAAGTATCCTATGCGCAAATTGAAAAGGAGGCTTTAGCTGTTTCGTGGGCCTGTGAACGTTTGTCGATGTACCTCAAAGGCTTGCAGTTTACTATCCTCACGGACCACAAGCCTTTGGTCTCTCTATTGGGCACAAAACCGATCCATGACCTAACGCCACGTATTCAACGCTTCCGCTTGAGACTTCTAGGCTTCCACTATAACATCTCACATGTTTCCGGGAAATCGTTCTTCATTCCAGACACGCTTTCTCGTGTCGAAAATTTGAATTACGAAATTGACGATGTGTCAAAACTCAATATTGTTGAAAGCTCTGTTCGATTTATTCATAATAACCTTGCTATATCTGATATATTACACAAAGAGATCGTCAACCAAACTGCTGAAGACCTTGCACTACAGTCTGTAATCCGATTTATAGCCAATAATTGGCAGAAATCTCCAGGGGAAAATCCGAAAGTGTCTCCCTATTTCAAATACCGATCATCATTAATATACATTGATGGGTTAATAATGATGGGCACCAGGATAATTATTCCTCGAAAACTCCAGCCTCTCATGCTTGAGAAACTTCACTCAGGTCATTTTGGAGTGAACAAATGTCGCCGTCTAGCTCAGGTGACTATTTGGTGGCCTGGAATCTCAAATGATATTGAGAGGAAAGTGGCAGAATGCTACGTTTGTACTATCAATCGTACCTCCAAAAAGGAGCCTCTTCTTCCAACCCCACTACCTGAGCTCCCGTGGTCTCAAATAGGATGTGACCTGATGCAACTAGATAGGTCTTCTTATTTGGTAATACAAGATTATTTTTCGAAATTTTTGTTCATAGAAAAACTAAATTCGACAACCTCATCAGCTGTGATAGCAATTTTTCAACGTCTGTTTAGCGAACACGGTGTCCCTCAAGTGGTTCGGGCTGACAACGGGCCACAATTCTGCTGCTCTGAATTTCGGGAATTTGGTAAATCATGGGGTTTCCAAATAATAACCAGCAGCCCTCATTACCCACAATCCAATGGACAAGCAGAGTCGGCTGTTCACACAGCGAAAAATATTTTGAAGAAATGCGACAACCTGAGGATTGGTATCTTATCCTACAACTCGACTCCGCTACATAATGGTTACGCTCCATCAGAACTACTCATGGGAAGACGCCTGAGAACCATGGTCCCTATATCTCGAGTGAATCTTCGACCTCAACTACCGGATATCAACAAGATACGATCGCTCGAGGAACAGGATCAGACCAAAAGGAAGAATTACTTCGACAAAAGACACGGTGTGAAGGAATCCCCTGAGTTAAATATTGGAGATAGGGTGTACATCCGTGACATGAAGCTTCGGGGAGTAGTCAAACAGAAGCACGAAAACCCAAGGTCGTATTTGATTAATACGAGCGAGGGAGGAGTGGTGCGGAGGAACAAGTTCCATCTTGTGAGAATTTCATAAACTGAAACAACAGCTCTCCGACATATCCATCGACAGCGGATCTGGACCACAGGCTTCAAGGAAGTCCAGCATAACTTGTGAAGGGAGGATGTCGTGAGATTCACTATTATAGTAAGCTCCTCCATTCTTTATAATGGGGTCGCTAGGAAACAGATGGCTGTACACAGGTTTCTTGAATAAAGTTCATTCCATGATTTGTTCTTGCAATTGAATATCTTTTTTCTATAGTTTAGCGACCACAACAGAGTTTATTTGAGTTCGAATGGATCTTCAACAAGAGCAATCGTCGACTCAAATACATCGTGAAAACGAAAAAAAGTTGACTTCATATCGACTCGGGGTGTTCATTTGAGTTCGAATGGACCTTCAACAAGAGCAATTGTCGACTCAAATACATCGTGAAAACGAAAAAAAGTTGACTTCATATCGACTCGATTGTTTATTTGAGTTCGAATGGACCATCAACAAGAGCAATCGTCGACTCAAATACATCGTGAAAACGAAAAAAAGTTGACTTCATATCGACTCGAGGGGTTTATTCGAGTTCGAATGGACCTTCAAGAAGAGCAATTGTCGACTCAAATACATCTAGAAAACGAATATAAGTTGACTTCATATCGACTCGAGGTGTTTATTTGAGTTCGAATGGACCTTCAACAAGGGCAATTGTCGACTGAAATACATCGTGAAAACGAAAAAAAGTTGACTTCATATCGACTCGAGTTGTTTATTTGAATTCGAATGGACCTTCAGCAAGGGCAATTGTCGACTCAAATACATCGTAAAAACTAAAAAAAAGTTTACTTCATATCGACTTGATGTGTTTATTTGAGTTCGAATGGACCTTCAACAAGAGCAATTGTCGACTGAAATACATCGTGAAAACGAAAAAAAGTTGACTTCATATCGACTCGTGGTGTTTATTTGAGTTCGAATGGACCTACAACAAGAGCAATTGTCGACTCAAATACATCTAGAAAACGAATAGAAGTTGACTTCATATCGACTCGATTGTTTATTTGAGTTCGAATGGACCATCAACAAGAGCAATCGTCGACTCAAATACATCGTGAAAACGAAAAAAAGTTGACTTCATATCGACTCGAGGGGTTTATTCGAGTTCGAATGGACCTTCAAGAAGAGCAATTGTCGACTCAAATACATCTAGAAAACGAATATAAGTTGACTTCATATCGACTCGAGGTGTTTATTTGAGTTCGAATGGACCTTCAACAAGGGCAATTGTCGACTGAAATACATCGTGAAAACGAAAAAAAGTTGACTTCATATCGACTCGAGTTGTTTATTTGAATTCGAATGGACCTTCAGCAAGGGCAATTGTCGACTCAAATACATCGTAAAAACTAAAAAAAAGTTTACTTCATATCGACTTGATGTGTTTATTTGAGTTCGAATGGACCTTCAACAAGAGCAATTGTCGACTGAAATACATCGTGAAAACGAAAAAAAGTTGACTTCATATCGACTCGTGGTGTTTATTTGAGTTCGAATGGACCTACAACAAGAGCAATTGTCGACTCAAATACATCTAGAAAACGAATAGAAGTTGACTTCATATCGACTCGAGGTGTTTATTTGAGTTCGAATGGACTCAAGTACATCAAGAAAACGAAAAAAAGTTGACTTCATATCGACGACGTGTCTATTTGAATTCGAATGGACCTTCAAGAAGAGCCATTGTCGACTCAAATACATCTAGAGTACGAATAAAAGTTGACTTCATATATGGACTCGAGGTGTTTATTTGAGTTCGAATGGACCTTCAAGGAGAGCAATTGTCGACTCAAATACATCGTGAAAACGAAAAAAAGTTGACTTCATATCGACTCGACGTGTTTATTTGTATTCGAATGGACCTTCAACAAGAGCAATTGTCGACTCAAATACATCTAGAAAACGAAAAAAAGTTGACTTCATATAGACTCGTGCAGTTTATTTGAGTTCGAATGGATCTTCAACAAGAGCAATCGTCGACTCAAATACATCGTGAAAACGAAAAAAAGTTGACTTCATATCGACTCGGGGTGTTTATTCGAGTTCGAATGGACCTTCAAGAAGAGCAATTGTCGACTCAAATACATCTAGAAAACGAATATAAGTTGACTTTATACCGACTCAAGGTGTTTATTAGAGTTCGAATGGACCTTAAAGAAGAGCAATTGTCGACTCAATACCTTGTAAAAACGAAAAAAAGTTTACTTCATATCGACTCGATTGTTTATTTGAGTTCGAATGGACCTTCAACAAGAGCAATCGTCGACTCAAATACATCGTGAAAACGAAAAAAAGTTGACTTCATATCGACTCAAGGTGTTTATTCGAGTTCGAATGGACCTTCAAGAAGAGCAATTGTCGACTCAAATACATCTAGAAAACGAATATAAGTTGACTTCATATCGACTCGAGGTGTTTATTTGAGTTCGAATGGACCTTCGACAAGGGCAATCGTCGACTCAAATATATCGAGAAAACGAAAAAAAGTTGACTTCATATCGACTCGAGGTGTTTATTTGAGTTCGAATGGACCTTCAACAAGAGCAATTGTCGACTCAAATACATCGAGAAAACAAAAAAAAGTTGACTTCATATTGACTCGAGGTGTTTATTTGAGTTCGAATGGACCTTCAAGGAGAGCAATTGTCGACTCAAATACATCGTGAAAACGAAAAAAAGTTGACTTCATATCGACTCGACGAGTTTATTTGAGTTCGAATGGACCTTCAACAAGAGCAATTGTCGACTCAAATACATCTAGAAAACGAAAAAAAGTTGACTTCATATCGACTCGAGGTGTTTATTTGAGTTCGAATGTACCTTCAAGGAGAGCAATTGTCAACTCAAATACATCGTGAAAACGGAAAAAAGTTGACATCATATCGACTCAAGGTGATTATTCGAGTTCGAATGGACCTTCAACAAGAGCAATTGTCGACTCAAATACATCTAGAAAACGAATAGAAGTTGACTTCATATCGACTCGAGGTGTTTATTTGAGTTCGAATGGACCTCCAACAAGGGCAATCGTCGTCTCAAGTACATCGAGAAAACGAAAAAAAGTTGACTTCATATCGACTCGAAGTGTTTATATGAATTCGAATGGACCTTCAACAAGAGCAATTGTCGACTCAAATGCATCTAGAAAACGAAAAAAAGTTGACTTCATATAGACTCGTGGAGTTTATTTGAGTTCGAATTGATCTTCAACAAGAGCAATCGTCGACTCAAATACATCGTGGAAACGAAAAAAAGTTGACTTCATATCGACTCGGGGTGTTCATTTGAGTTCGAATGGACCTTCAACAAGTGCAATTGTCGACTCAAATACATCGTGAAAACGAAAAAAAGTTGACATCATATCGACTCGATTGTTTATTTGAGTTCGAATGGACCATCAACAAGAGCAATCGTCGACTCAAATACATCGTGAAAACGAAAAAAAGTTGGCTTCATATCGACTCGAGGGGTTTATTCGAGTTCGAATGGACCTTCAAGAAGAGCAATTGTCGACTCAAATACATCTAGAAAACGAATATAAGTTGACTTCATATCGACTCGAGGTGTTTATTTGAGTTCGAATGGACCTTCAACAAGGGCAATCGTCGACTCAAATATATCGAGAAAACGAAAAAACGTTGACTTCATATCGACTCGAGGTGTTTATTTGAGTTCGAATGGACCTTCAACAAGAGAAATTGTCGACTCAAATACATCGTAAAAACTAAAAAAAAGTTTACTTCATATCGACTCGTGGTGTTTATTTGAGTTCGAATGAACCTTCAACAAGAGCAATTGTCGACTCAAATACATCGTGAAAACGAAAAAAAGTTGCCTTCATATCGACTCCAGGTGGTTATTTGAGTTCGAATGGACCTTCAACAAGAGCAATTGTCGAATCAAATACATCGTGAAAACGAAAAAAAGTTGACTTCATATCGACTCGAGTTGTTTATTTGAATTCGAATGGACCTTCAGCAAGGGCAATTGTCGACTCAAATACATCGTAAAAACTAAAAAAAAGTTTACTTCATATCGACTTGAGGTGTTTATTTGAGTTCGAATGGACCTTCAACAAGAGCAATTGTCGACTCAAATACGAGTACATCGTGAAAACGAAAAAAAGTTGACTTCATATCGACTCGAGGTGTTTATTTGAGTTCGAATGGACCTTCAAGGAGAGCAATTGTCGACTGAAATACATCGTGAAAACGAAAAAAAGTTGACTTCATATCGACTCGAGTTGTTTATTTGAGTTCGAATGAACCTTCAAGGAGAGCAATTGTCGACTCAAATACATCTAGAAAACGAAATTAAAGTTGACTTCATATTGACTCAAGGTGTTTATTCGAGTTCGAATGGACCTTCAAGAAGAGCAATTGTCGACTCAAATACATCTAGAAAACGAAATTAAAGTTGACTTCATATCGACTCAAGGTGTTTATTCGAGTTCGAATGGACCTTCAAGAAGAGCTATTGTCGACTCAAATACATCTAGAAAACGAATAAAAGTTGACTTCATATTGACTCAAGGTGTTTATTCGAGTTCGAATGGACCTTCAAGAAGAGCAATTGTCGACTCAAATACATCTAGAAAACGAAATTAAAGTTGACTTCATATCGACTCAAGGTGTTTATTCGAGTTCGAATGGACCTTCAAGAAGAGCTATTGTCGACTCAAATACATCTAGAAAACGAATAAAAGTTGACTTCATATTGACTCGAGGTGTTTATTTGAGTTCGAATGGACCTTCAACAAGAGCAATTGTCGAATCAAATACATCGTGAAAACGAAAAAAAGTTGACTTCATATCGACTCGAGTTGTTTATTTGAATTCGAATGGACCTTCAGCAAGGGCAATTGTCGACTCAAATACATCGTAAAAACTAAAAAAAAGTTTACTTCATATCGACTTGAGGTGTTTATTTGAGTTCGAATGGACCTTCAACAAGAGCAATTGTCGACTCAAATACGAGTAGATCGTGAAAACGAAAAAAAGTTGACTTCATATCGACTCGAGGTGTTTATTTGAGTTCGAATGGACCTTCAACAAGAGCAATTGTCGACTCAAATACATCTAGAAAACGAAAAAAAGTTGACTTCATATAGACTCGTGGAGTTTATTTGAGTTCGAATGGATCTTCAACAAGAGCAATCGTCGACTCAAATACATCGTGAAAACGAAAAAAAGTTGACTTCATATCGACTCGGGGTGTTCATTTGAGTTCGAATGGACCTTCAACAAGAGCAATTGTCGACTCAAATACATCGTGAAAACGAAAAAAAGTTGACTTCATATCGACTCGATTGTTTATTTGAGTTCGAATGGACCATCAACAAGAGCAATCGTCGACTCAAATACATCGTGAAAACGAAAAAAAGTTGAATTCATATCGACTCGAGGGGTTTATTCGAGTTCGAATGGACCTTCAAGAAGAGCAATTGTCGACTCAAATACATCTAGAAAACGAATATAAGTTGACTTCATATCGACTCGAGGTGTTTATTTGAGTTCGAATGGACCTTCAACAAGGGCAATCGTCGACTCAAATATATCGAGAAAACGAAAAAAAAGTTGAATTCATATCGACTCGAGGTGTTTATTTGAGTTCGAATGGACCTTCAACAAGAGCAATTGTCGACTCAAATACATCGTAAAAACTAAAAAAAAGTTTACTTCATATCGACTTGAGGTGTTTATTTGAGTTCGAATGGACCTTCACCAAGGGCAATCACGACTCAAATATATCGAGAAAACGAAAAAAAGTTGACTTCATATCGACTCGAGGTGTTTATTTGAGTTCGAATGGACCTTCAACAAGAGCAATTGTCGACTCAAATACAGCGAGAAAACGAATAGAAGTTGACTTCATATCGACTCGAGGTGTTTTTTTGAGTTCGAATGGACCTTCAAAAAGGGCAATCGTCGACTCAAATACAGCGAGAAAACGAATAGAAGTTGACTTCATATCGACTCGACGTGTTTATTCGAATTCGAATGGACCTTCAAGAAGAGCAATTGTCGACTCAATTAAATCTAGAAAACGAATAAAAGTTGACTTCATATCGACTCGAGGTGTTGATATGAAACCGAATGGACCTTCAAGAAGAGCAATTGTCGACTCAAATACATCTAGAAAACGAAAAAAAGTTGACTTCATATCGACTCAAGGTGTTTATTCGAGTTCGAATGGACCGTCAAGAAGAGCAATTGTCGACTCAAATACATCGAGAAAACAAAAAAAAGTTGACTTCATATTGACCGGAGGTGTTTATTTGAGTTCGAATGGACCTTCAAGGAGAGCAATTGTCGACTCAAATACATCGTGAAAACGAAAAAAAGTTGACTTCATATCGACTCGACGAGTTTATTTGAGTTCGAATGGACCTTCAACAAGAGCAATTGTCGACTCAAATACATCTAGAAAACGAAAAAAAGTTGACTTCATATCGACTCGAGGGGTTTATTTGAGTTCGAATGTACCTTCAAGGAGAGCAATTGTCAACTCAAATACATCGTGAAAACGGAAAAAAGTTGACATCATATCGACTCAAGTCGTTTATTCGAGTTCGAATGGACCTTCAACAAGAGCAATTGTCGACTCAAATACATCTAGAAAACGAATAAAAGTTGACTTCATATTGACTCGAGGTGTTTATTTTAGTTCGAATGGACCTTCAAGGAGAGCAATTGTCGACTCAAATACATCGTGAAAACGAAAAAAAGTTGACTTCATATCGACTCGACGAGTTTATTTGAGTTCGAATGGACCTTCAACAAGAGCAATTGTCGACTCAAATACATCGTGAAAACGAAAAAAAGTTGACATCATATCGACTCGATTGTTTATTTGAGTTCGAATGGACCATCAACAAGAGCAATCGTCGACTCAAATACATCGTGAAAACGAAAAAAAGTTGACTTCATATCGACTCGAGGGGTTTATTCGAGTTCGAATGGACCTTCAAGAAGAGCAATTGTCGACTCAAATACATCGTGAAAACTAAAAAAAAGTTTACTTCATATCGACTTGAGGTGTTTATTTGAGTTCGAATGGACCTTCAACAAGGGCAATTGTCGACTCAAATATATCGAGAAAACGAAAAAACGTTGACTTCATATCGACTCGAGGTGTTTATTTGAGTTCGAATGGACCTTCAACAAGGGCAATCGTCGACTCAAATATATCGAGAAAACGAAAAAACGTTGACTTCATATCGACTCGAGGTGTTTATTTGAGTTCGAATGGACCTTCAACAAGAGCAATTGTCGACTCAAATACATCGTAAAAACTAAAAAAAAGTTTACTTCATATCGACTCGTGGTGTTTATTTGAGTTCGAATGGACCTTCAACAAGAGCAATTGTCGACTCAAATACATCGTGAAAACGAAATAAAAGTTGCCTTCATATCGACTCGAGGTGGTTATTTGAGTTCGAATGGACCTTCAACAAGAGCAATTGTCGAATCAAATACATCGTGAAAACGAAAAAAAGTTGACTTCATATCGACTCGAGTTGTTTATTTGAATTCGAATGGACCTTCAGCAAGGGCAATTGTCGACTCAAATACATCGTAAAAACTAAAAGAAAGTTTACTTCATATCGACTTGAGGTGTTTATTTGAGTTCGAATGGACCTTCAACAAGAGCGATTGTCGACTGAAATACATCGTGAAAACGAAAAAAGTTATCTTCATATCGACTCGTGGTGTTTATTTGAGTTCGAATGGACCTTCAACAAGGGCAATCGTCGACTCAAATATATCGAGAAAACGAAAAAAAGTTGACTTCATATCGACTCGACGAGTTTATTTGAGTTCGAATGGACCTTCAACAAGAGCAATTGTCGACTCAAATACATCGTGAAAACGAAAAAAAGTTGACTTCATATCGACTCGACGAGTTTATTTGAGTTCGAATGGACCTTCAACAAGAGCAATTGTCGACTCAAATACATCGTGAAAACGAAAAAAAGTTGACATCATATCGACTCGATTGTTTATTTGAGTTCGAATGGACCATCAACAAGAGCAATCGTCGACTCAAATACATCGTGAAAACGAAAAAAAGTTGACTTCATATCGACTCGAGGGGTTTATTCGAGTTCGAATGGACCTTCAAGAAGAGCAATTGTCGACTCAAATACATCTAGAAAACGAATATAAGTTGACTTCATATCGACTCGAGGTGTTTATTTGAGTTCGAATGGACCTTCAACAAGGGCAATCGTCGACTCAAATATATCGAGAAAACGAAAAAACGTTGACTTCATATCGACTCGAGGTGTTTATTTGAGTTCGAATGGACCTTCAACAAGAGCAATTGTCGACTCAAATACATCGTAAAAACTAAAAAAAAGTTTACTTCATATCGACTCGTGGTGTTTATTTGAGTTCGAATGGACCTTCAACAAGAGCAATTGTCGACTCAAATACATCGTGAAAACGAAATAAAAGTTGCCTTCATATCGACTCGAGGTGGTTATTTGAGTTCGAATGGACCTTCAACAAGAGCAATTGTCGAATCAAATACATCGTGAAAACGAAAAAAAGTTGACTTCATATCGACTCGAGTTGTTTATTTGAATTCGAATGGACCTTCAGCAAGGGCAATTGTCGACTCAAATACATCGTAAAAACTAAAAGAAAGTTTACTTCATATCGACTTGAGGTGTTTATTTGAGTTCGAATGGACCGTCAACATGAGCGATTGTCGACTGAAATACATCGTGAAAACGAAAAAAGTTATCTTCATATCGACTCGTGGTGTTTATTTGAGTTCGAATGGACCTTCAACAAGGGCAATCGTCGACTCAAATATATCGAGAAAACGAAAAAAAGTTGACTTCATATCGACTCGAGGTGTTTATTTGAATTCGAATGGACCTTCAGCAAGGGCAATTGTCGACTCAAATACATCGTGAAAACGAAAAAAAGTTGACTTCATATCGACTCGACGAGTTTATTTGAGTTCGAATGGACCTTCAACAAGAGCAATTGTCGACTCAAATACATCGTAAAAACTAAAAAAAAGTTTACTTCATATCGACTTGAGGTGTTTATTTGAGTTCGAATGGACCTTCAAGGAGAGCAATTGTCGACTCAAATACATCGTGAAAAAGAAAAAAAGTTGACTTCATATCGACTCGACGAGTTTATTTGAGTTCGAATGGACCTTCAACAAGAGCAATTGTCGACTCAAATACATCTAGAAAACGAAAAAAAGTTGACTTCATATAGACTCGTGGAGTTTATTTGAGTTCGAATGGATCTTCAACAAGAGCAATCGTCGACTCAAATACATCGTGAAAACGAAAAAAAGTTGACTTCATATCGACTCGGGGTGTTCATTTGAGTTCGAATGGACCTTCAACAAGAGCAATTGTCGACTCAAATACATCGTGAAAACGAAAAAAAGTTGACTTCATATCGACTCGATTGTTTATTTGAGTTAGAATGGACCATCAACAACAGCAATCGTCGACTCAAATACATCGTGAAAACGAAAAAAAGTTGACTTCATATCGACTCGAGGTGTTTATTTGAGTTCGAATGGACCTTCAACAAGAGCAATTGTCGACTCAAATACAGCGAGAAAACGAATAGAAGTTGCCTTCATATCGACTCGAGGTGTTTTTTTGAGTTCGAATGGACCTTCAAAAAGGGCAATCGTCGACTCAAATACAGCGAGAAAACGAATAGAAGTTGACTTCATATCGACTCGACGTGTTTATTCGAATTCGAATGGACCTTCAAGAAGAGCAATTGTCGACTCAATTAAATCTAGAAAACGAATAAAAGTTGACTTCATATCGACTCGAGGTGTTGATATGAAACCGAATGGACCTTCAAGAAGAGCAATTGTCGACTCAAATACATCTAGAAAACGAAAAAAAGTTGACTTCATATCGACTCAAGGTGTTTATTCGAGTTCGAATGGACCGTCAAGAAGAGCAATTGTCGACTCAAATACATCGAGAAAACAAAAAAAAGTTGACTTCATATTGACTCGAGGTGTTTATTTGAGTTCGAATGGACCTTCAAGGAGAGCAATTGTCGACTCAAATACATCGTGAAAACGAAAAAAAGTTGACTTCATATCGACTCGACGAGTTTATTTGAGTTCGAATGGACCTTCAACAAGAGCAATTGTCGACTCAAATACATCTAGAAAACGAAAAAAAGTTGACTTCATATCGACTCGAGGTGTTTATTTGAGTTCGAATGTACCTTCAAGGAGAGCAATTGTCAACTCAAATACATCGTGAAAACGGAAAAAAGTTGACATCATATCGACTCAAGGTGTTTATTCGAGTTCGAATGGACCTTCAACAAGAGCAATTGTCGACTCAAATACATCTAGAAAACAAAAAAAAGTTGACTTCATATTGACTCGAGGTGTTTATTTGAGTTCGAATGGACCTTCAAGGAGAGCAATTGTCGACTCAAATACATCGTGAAAACGAAAAAAAGTTGACTTCATATCGACTCGACGAGTTTATTTGAGTTCGAATGGACCTTCAACAAGAGCAATTGTCGACTCAAATACATCTAGAAAACGAAAAAAAGTTGACTTCATATCGAGTCGATTGTTTATTTGAGTTCGAATGGACCATCAACAAGAGCAATCGTCGACTCAAATACATCGTGAAAACGAAAAAAAGTTGACTTCATATCGACTCGAGGGGTTTATTCGAGTTCGAATGGACCTTCAAGAAGAGCAATTGTCGACTCAAATACATCTAGAAAACGAATATAAGTTGACTTCATATCGACTCGAGGTGTTTATTTGAGTTCGAATGGACCTTCAACAAGGGCAATCGTCGACTCAAATATATCGAGAAAACGAAAAAACGTTGACTTCATATCGACTCGAGGTGTTTATTTGAGTTCGAATGGACCTTCAACAAGAGCAATTGTCGACTCAAATACATCGTAAAAACTAAAAAAAAGTTTACTTCATATCGACTCGTGGTGTTTATTTGAGTTCGAATGGACCTTCAACAAGAGCAATTGTCGACTCAAATACATCGTGAAAACGAAATAAAAGTTGCCTTCATATCGACTCGAGGTGGTTATTTGAGTTCGAATGGACCTTCAACAAGAGCAATTGTCGAATCAAATACATCGTGAAAACGAAAAAAAGTTGACTTCATATCGACTCGAGTTGTTTATTTGAATTCGAATGGACCTTCAGCAAGGGCAATTGTCGACTCAAATACATCGTAAAAACTAAAAGAAAATTTACTTCATATCGACTTGAGGTGTTTATTTGAGTTCGAATGGACCTTCAACAAGAGCAATTGTCGACTGAAATACATCGTGAAAACGAAAAAAGTTATCTTCATATCGACTCGTGGTGTTTATTTGAGTTCGAATGGACCTTCAACAAGGGCAATCGTCGACTCAAATATATCGAGAAAACGAAAAAAAGTTGACTTCATATCGACTCGAGGTGTTTATTTGAATTCGAATGGACCTTCAGCAAGGGCAATTGTCGACTCAAATACATCGTGAAAACGAAAAAAAGTTGACTTCATATCGACTCGACGAGTTTATTTGAGTTCGAATGGACCTTCAACAAGAGCAATTGTCGACTCAAATACATCGAAAAAACTAAAAAAAAGTTTACTTCATATCGACTTGAGGTGTTTATTTGAGTTCGAATGGACCTTCAAGGAGAGCAATTGTCGACTCAAATACATCGTGAAAAAGAAAAAAAGTTGACTTCATATCGACTCGACGAGTTTATTTGAGTTCGAATGGACCTTCAACAAGAGCAATTGTCGACTCCAATACATCTAGAAAACGAAAAAAAGTTGACTTCATATAGACTCGTGGAGTTTATTTGAGTTCGAATGGATCTTCAACAAGAGCAATCGTCGACTCAAATACATCGTGAAAACGAAAAAAAGTTGACTTCATATCGACTCGGGGTGTTCATTTGAGTTCGAATGGACCTTCAACAAGAGCAATTGTCGACTCAAATACATCGTGAAAACGAAAAAAAGTTGACTTCATATCGACTCGATTGTTTATTTGAGTTAGAATGGACCATCAACAAGAGCAATCGTCGACTCAAATTCATCGTGAAAACGAAAAAAAGTTGACTTCATATCGACTCGAGGGGTTTATTCGAGTTCGAATGGACCTTCAAGAAGAGCAATTGTCGACTCAAATACATCTAGAAAACGAATATAAGTTGACTTCATATCGACTCGAGGTGTTTATTTGAGTTCGAATGGACCTTCAACAAGGGCAATCGTCGACTCAAATATATCGAGAAAACGAAAAAAAGTTGACTTCATATCGACTCGAGGTGTTTATTTGAGTTCGAATGGACCTTCAACAAGAGCAATTGTCGACTCAAATACAGCGAGAAAACGAATAGAAGTTGACTTCATATCGACTCGAGGTGTTTTTTTGAGTTCGAATGGACCTTCAAAAAGGGCAATCGTCGACTCAAATACAGCGAGAAAACGAATAGAAGTTGACTTCATATCGACTCGACGTGTTTATTCGAATTCGAATGGACCTTCAAGAAGAGCAATTGTCGACTCAAATAAATCTAGAAAACGAATAAAAGTTGACTTCATATCGACTCGAGGTGTTGATATGAAACCGAATGGACCTTCAAGAAGAGCAATTGTCGACTCAAATACATCTAGAAAACGAAAAAAAGTTGACTTCATATCGACTCAAGGTGTTTATTCGAGTTCGAATGGACCGTCAAGAAGAGCAATTGTCGACTCAAATACATCGAGAAAACAAAAAAAAGTTGACTTCATATTGACTCGAGGTGTTTATTTGAGTTCGAATGGACCTTCAAGGAGAGCAATTGTCGACTCAAATACATCGTGAAAACGAAAAAAAGTTGACTTCATATCGACTCGACGAGTTTATTTGAGTTCGAATGGACCTTCAACAAGAGCAATTGTCGACTCAAATACATCTAGAAAACGAAAAAAAGTTGTCTTCATATAGACTCGTGGAGTTTATTTGAGTTCGAATGGATCTTCAACAAGAGCAATCGTCGACTCAAATACATCGTGAAAACGAAAAAAAGTTGACTTCATATCGACTCGGGGTGTTCATTTGAGTTCGAATTGACCTTCAACAAGAGCAATTGTCGACTCAAATACATCGTGAAAACGAAAAAAAGTTGACTTCATATCGACTCGATTGTTTATTTGAGTTCGAATGGACCATCAACAAGAGCAATCGTCGACTCAAATACATCGTGAAAACGGAAAAAATTTGACTTCATATCGACTCGAGGGGTTTATTCGAGTTCGAATGGACCTTCAAGAAGAGCAATTGTCGACTCAAATACATCGTGAAAACGAAAAAAGTTATCTTCATATCGACTCGTGGTGTTTATTTGAGTTCGAATGGACCTTCAACAAGGGCAATCGTCGACTCAAATATATCGAGAAAACGAAAAAAAGTTGACTTCATATCGACACGAGGTGTTTATTTGAGTTCGAATGGACCTTCAACAAGAGCAATTGTCGACTCAAATACATCGTAAAAACTAAAAAAAAGTTTACTTCATATCGACTTGAGGTGTTTATTTGAGTTCGAATGGACCTTCAACAAGAGCAATTGTCGACTGAAATACATCGTGAAAACGAAAAAAAGTTGACTTCATATCGACTCGAGTTGTTTATTTGAATTCGAATGGACCTTCAGCAAGGGCAATTGTCGACTCAAATACATCGTAAAAACTAAAAAAAAGTTTACTTCATATCGACTTGATGTGTTTATTTGAGTTCGAATGGACCTTCAACAAGAGCAATTGTCGACTGAAATACATCGTGAAAACGAAAAAAAGTTGACTTCATATCGACTCGTGGTGTTTATTTGAGTTCGAATGGACCTACAACAAGAGCAATTGTCGACTCAAATACATCTAGAAAACGAATAGAAGTTGACTTCATATCGACTCGAGGTGTTTATTTGAGTTCGAATGGACTCAAGTACATCAAGAAAACGAAAAAAAGTTGACTTCATATCGACGACGTGTCTATTTGAATTCGAATGGACCTTCAAGAAGAGCAATTGTCGACTCAAATACATCTAGAAAACGAAAAAAAGTTGACTTCATATCGACTCAAGGTGTTTATTCGAGTTCGAATGGACCTTCAAGAAGAGCAATTGTCGACTCAAATACATCTAGAAAACGAATATAAGTTGACTTTATACCGAAACAAGGTGTTTATTAGAGTTCGAATGGACCTTAAAGAAGAGCAATTGTCGACTCAATACCTTGTAAAAACGAAAAAAAGTTTACTTCATATCGACTCGATTGTTTATTTGAGTTCGAATGGACCTTCAACAAGAGCAATCGTCGACTCAAATACATCGTGAAAACGAAAAAAAGTTGACTTCATATCGACTCAAGGTGTTTATTCGAGTTCGAATGGACCTTCAAGAAGAGCAATTGTCGACTCAAATACATCTAGAAAACGAATATAAGTTGACTTCATATCGACTCGAGGTGTTTATTTGAGTTCGAATGGACCTTCGACAAGGGCAATCGTCGACTCAAATATATCGAGAAAACGAAAAAAGTTGACTTCATATCGACTCGAGGTGTTTATTTTAGTTCGAATGGACCTTCAACCAAGAGCAATTGTCGACTCAAATACATCGTAAAAACTAAAAAAAAAGTTTACTTCATATCGACTTGAGGTGTTTATTTGAGTTTGAATGGACCTTCAACAAGAGCAATTGTCGACTGAAATACATCGTGAAAACGAAAAAAAGTTGACTTCATATCGACTCAAGGTGTTCATTCGAGTTCGAATGGACCTTCAAGAAGAGCAATTGTCGATTCAAATACATCGTAAAAACGAAAAAAAGTTGACTTCATATCGACTCGAGGTGTTTATTTGAGTTCGAATGGACCTTCAAGGAGAGCAATTGTCAACTCAAATACATCGTGAAAACGGAAAAAAGTTGACATCATATCGACTCAAGGTGTTTATTCGAGTTCGAATGGACCTTCAACAAGAGCAATTGTCGACTCAAATACATCTAGAAAACGAATAGAAGTTGACTTCATATCGACTCGAGGTGTTTATTTGAGTTCGAATGGACCTCCAACAAGGGCAATCGTCGTCTCAAGTACATCGAGAAAACGAAAAAAAGTTGACTTCATATCGACTCGAAGTGTTTATATGAATTCGAATGGACCTTCAAGGAGAGCAATTGTCGACTCAAATACATCGTGAAAACGAAAAAAAGTTGACTTCATATCGACTCGACGAGTTTATTTGAGTTCGAATGGACCTTCAACAAGAGCAATTGTCGACTCAAATTCATCTAGAAAACGAAAAAAAGTTGACTTCATATAGACTCGTGGAGTTTATTTGAGTTCGAATTGATCTTCAACAAGAGCAATCGTCGACTATAATACATCGTGAAAACGAAAAAAAGTTGACTTCATATCGACTCGGGGTGTTCATTTGAGTTCGAATGGACCTTCAACAAGTGCAATTGTCGACTCAAATACATCGTGAAAACGAAAAAAAGTTGACTTCATATCGACTCGATTGTTTATTTGAGTTCGAATGGACCATCAACAAGAGCAATCGTCGACTCAAATACATCGTGAAAACGAAAAAAAGTTGACTTCATATCGACTCGAGGTGTTTATTTGAGTTCGAATGGACCTTCAACAAGGGCAATCGTCGACTCAAATATATCGAGAAAACGAAAAAACGTTGACTTCATATCGACTCGAGGTGTTTATTTGAGTTCGAATGGACCTTCAACAAGAGCAATTGTCGACTCAAATACATCGTAAAAACTAAAAAAAAGTTTACTTCATATCGACTCGTGGTGTTTATTTGAGTTCGAATGGACCTTCAACAAGAGCAATTGTCGACTCAAATACATCGTGAAAACGAAAAAAAGTTGCCTTCATATCGACTCGAGGTGGTTATTTGAGTTCGAATGGACCTTCAACAAGAGCAATTGTCGAATCAAATACATCGTGAAAATGAAAAAAAGTTGACTTCATATCGACTCGAGTTGTTTATTTGAATTCGAATGGACCTTCAGCAAGGGCAATTGTCGACTCAAATACATCTCAAAAACTAAAAAAAAGTTTACATCATATCGACTTGAGGTGTTTATTTGAGTTCGAATGGACCTTCAACAAGAGCAATTGTCGACTGAAATACATCGTGAAAACGAAAAAAGTTATCTTCATATCGACTCGTGGTGTTTATTTGAGTTCGAATGGACCTACAACAAGAGCAATTGTCGACTCAAATACATCTAGAAAACGAATAGAAGTTGACTTCATATCGACTCGAGGTGTTTATTTGAGTTCGAATGGACTCAAGTACATCGAGAAAACGAAAAAAAGTTGACTTCATATCGACGACGTGTTTATTTGAATTCGAATGGACCTTCAAGAAGAGCTATTGTCGACTCAAATACATCTAGAAAACGAATAAAAGTTGACTTCATATTGCCTCAAATACATCTAGAAAACGAAATTAAAGTTGACTTCATATCGACTCAAGGTGTTTATTCGAGTTCGAATGGACCTTCAAGAAGAGCAATTGTCGACTCAAATACATCGTGAAAACGAAAAAAAGTTGCCTTCATATCGACTCGAGGTGGTTATTTGAGTTCGAATGGACCTTCAACAAGAGCAATTGTCGAATCAAATACATCGTGAAAACGAAAAAAAGTTGACTTCATATCGACTCGAGTTGTTTATTTGAATTCGAATGGACCTTCAGCAAGGGCAATTGTCGACTCAAATACATCTCAAAAACTAAAAAAAAGTTTACATCATATCGACTTGAGGTGTTTATTTGAGTTCGAATGGACCTTCAACAAGAGCAATTGTCGACTGAAATACATCGTGAAAACGAAAAAAGTTATCTTCATATCGACTCGTGGTGTTTATTTGAGTTCGAATGGACCTACAACAAGAGCAATTGTCGACTCAAATACATCTAGAAAACGAATAGAAGTTGACTTCATATCGACTCGAGGTGTTTATTTGAGTTCGAATGGACTCAAGTACATCGAGAAAACGAAAAAAAGTTGACTTCATATCGACGACGTGTTCATTTGAATTCGAATGGACCTTCAAGAAGAGCTATTGTCGACTCAAATACATCTAGAAAACGAATAAAAGTTGACTTCATATTGCCTCAAATACATCTAGAAAACGAAATTAAAGTTGACTTCATATCGACCCAAGGTGTTTATTCGAGTTCGAATGGACCTTCAAGAAGAGCAATTGTCGACTCAAATACATCTAGAAAACGAATATAAGTTGACTTTATATCGACTCAAGGTGTTTATTAGAGTTCGAATGGACCTTAAAGAAGAGCAATTGTCGTACTCAAATACATGTGGAAATTGGTGACACTCGAAAGATATTTCAGGTGTTAAATGATATGTTACTTGTTTCCATGCAATGGAAAACTTCGAATTTTCAGTCCTGTTAGAACTTTCGTTCGAAAATATAATAATATAATTATTCTTGTGATTCATAAACTTGCCTCTGATATTCTTCCTAATAGCTTCCACATCATTCACATTAGGTTATGGTTGCCCAGTAGAAGTGTCGTTCGTGATCGAAATTCTCTAACAAAACAATTTTGTGTAGTAGGTTCGGTTCGACAAAAAAAAAAAAAAAAGAAAAATTCGTAAATCCGCGAGAAAAATGGCCGGAAGCAACCACCGGATAGAACCATTGCGGAAAGATAACTTCGATACTTGGAAGATACATGCGGAGGCAATCCTTATCAAAAATAAACTGTGGGGATACGTCACAGGGACAATTCCTCAACCTCCAGATACAGCCACACCAGAGGAGAAGGCAGCTTGGATCGAACACGACTTGAATGCCAGGTCTGATCTTTTATTAATTATATCTCCAGCCGAGCTTAAACAAGTCAAAAATTGTACAACATCAAAAAGCGTATGGGATACACTGAAAGGTATATACCAAAGTACAGGTCCAGCTCGAATGGCTACACTCCTCAAGAGACTACTTTTACTTAAAATGAGAGAAAATGACGATATTCACGACCATCTTAACATGTTCATTGACATAGTAGAAAAATTACGCGAAATGGAAATTGAAATAAACAAAGAATTACTAACAGTAATGATGCTATATAGCTTAACTCAAAGTTATGAAAATTTCCGCGTAGCAATAGAAAGTAGGAATAAACTTCCAACGCCAGAAGAGTTAAAAGTCAAAATCATTGAAGAATTCGAGGCTAGGCGTAAGGACGAAAACCCCAAAATGCTAGAAGATGCATTTTATACTAATAACAAACGTTGGAAAAATAAAAATCAAAACAATAAAAAGCCATGCAAAATTTGCGGAAGAACAAATCATCCTACTGAAAAATGTTGGAAAAATAAAAGCAATCAGCAAAAATCCAATTTGGCAGAATCAACATGGTATTCCGTAGAAGAAAGTCTAACTACGACTTCAAAAATAGTCGATAACTTCTTCAATTCCGTTTGGTGCATTGATAGCGGTAGTACATCCCATTTATGCTCCGACAAAACAAAATTCACACAATTCGATAGAGAAAATGGAAAATTAATGTTAGCATCAAATGATTCCACAGCAAATATCGCCGGAAAAGGTCTCGTAAAGGTAAAGTTAGGAGATGACCGTATTGTAAATCTCTCTGATACATTGTATGTACCAAATCTCAGCACAAACTTACTGTCTGTGAGTAAAATAACCAGTAAAGGCTTCGATGTCACATTCAAAAGAGACCATGCTGAAATTCGAGACAAAAACGGAGAAATATTTGCAAAAGCCACTAAACATAACAATCTGTACTTAATGAATGCTAAAGATCCAGAAGTTTCAACGCTAACATCATCAGATACAATATCTGAGATACAAAATTGGCACAGAAAATTGGGCCACATTAATGAAAATGACCTGAAATTAGCTAGAAGGAATAAAATAATGAAAGGATTAAAATTCAAACCGTCAGATAAACTTGGAGACTGTGAAACTTGCATAAAGGGAAAATTCTCAAAGCTCCCATTCCCTTCGAGGGATGAACCTAAACGATTGGAAGCTCTCGAAATCATTCACTCCGACGTAGTCGGCCCTATGCGTTGCAAGTCTCCAGGTGGTTCAAAATATTTCGTGACCTTTATTGACGAATATTCTCGTTATGGTCGGGTTTACTTTCTAAAACAAAAAAATGAAGTCCTTCAATATTTCAAAGAATTCAAAAATGAAGTAGAAAACATCCTGAACAAGAAAATAAAATACATTCAAAGTGACAATGGACGAGCTGAATACGTCAACAATGAATTTGATACATTTCTGAAAGATGCAGGTATCAGACGTAGACTTTCAGCACCTCGAACACCAGAACAAAATGGATTGGCTGAGCGTCGAAATAGAACTTTGTTGGACAGAGCAAGATGTCTTATGCTCGAATCTAACTTACCACAAATGTTCTGGGCTGAGGCCATTTACTGTTCCAACTACTTGTTGAATAGGTGTCCGTCCCGAGTCATAGATCACCAAACCCCATTCCAGAAGTGGACAGGACGCATACCTTCTGTCCGCCACTTGCACGTATTTGGTGCCAAGACATTCGTCATGGATAAAAGCCAAGGCAAGGACAAATTTCAAGCCAGAGCCGAGGAAGGCATTTTCCTTGGTTACTCAGAATTCTCAAAGGCATACCGAGTTTGGGTGCCCTCCAGAAACAAAATAGTGACTTCTAGGGACATCAAGATAGTGAACAAGTTTTACTATTCTGAAAAATCAAATGACGATCCATTCCCATCCAGTTCAGATTCATTGAATCAGTTACAGAAGCCGACAAGAAAAAATGAAATTATGGTCGATGTTTTCACAAATGGAAACGAGGAAACTGATCAAAATGAGGATGAGTCTGAGGAGGATCATGGAGGAAATGAAGATCAAGAAAATAGAGAACAAGAAGAAAACGAACAACAACAAATAGAAGAAGAAGAAAATGGTTACAACCTGAGAAATAGAGCAGAACTGAATCCCCCCAGATGGCTGAACAATTTTGAAGTCGCTTCTCTAACTCAAAAGGAGGCATTGGAGGGGACAGATGCAAAATCTTGGGAGGAAGCCATAAAAAGCGAAATCAGAGCCCATCTAAAAAATGAAACATGGAAAATAACAGAAAGAGTGGGCGGGTCAAACGTCATAGGAAACAGAATGGTGCTGAAAAACAAGTACAAAGCGAATGGTGAATTAGAACGTCGGAAAGCACGACTTGTTGCCCAAGGGTTTTCTCAATGCCCTGGAGTCGATTTCAGCGAAACCTATGCACCCGTTACCAAACTCAGTACCATCAGGGCCTTATTAGCGCAAGCTGTAGAAGAAAAAATGATCATTCACCAGATGGATGTGTGTACAGCATATCTAAATGGTGAAATAACCGAAAATATCTACATGAAGCCCCCAGACAAACTTGAAGTTTTTTTGTCTGATATCATTCTTGAAGAATGCGATTCAGAAAATCATACCATACTGAATAAAGCCAAACAAATGCTCCACGACTACAGGTCAATCCAAGGCGAGAAAGTATGCAAATTGCAGAAAGCTTTGTATGGATTGAAGCGGGCGGGACGACAATGGTTCCTGAAACTGGACTCAAAATTAAAAGAACTCGATTTCAAGCAATCTAGCGCTGACCCTTGCATGTACATTCGTACGTCAAGGGGAGAAAAAGTCTTGATTTCTGTGTATGTAGACGATCTACTGATAGCATCAAAGAGTCAAACCCAACTAGATCAGTTGAAGAAGGAACTCAACAGCAAATTTGAGATGAGGGACCTTGGCCCCCTACACTATTGCCTTGGGATCGAATTCAAGATAAAAAATGGAACTATTTCAGCAAATCAAAGAAAATATATAAATGAAATGTTACAAAAATACAAAATGGAAGACAGCAATCCAGTCAAAACACCGATGACCCCGGGACTCAAACTGGAAAAAATTGAAAATCCAGATCCGGTATATCCATACCAGAACCTCATCGGTGCATTGATGTACCTCGCTGTTGCAACCAGACCTGACATTTCTCACACTGTCAGCTTCTTAAGCCAGTTCAACAACTGTTTTGGCAAGGAACATTGGCTAGCTGCAAAGAGAGTCTTACGTTACCTAAAAGGAACGAAAGACATGTCAATCCAGTTCAGGAAGACCGGAAAACCTCTCATAGGGTACGCTGATGCAAATTGGGGCTCGTGCTCAAATGATGGCCGCTCTTACACAGGTTTCTGTTTCACCCTGGGAGGAGCATGCGTAAGTTGGGAGTCACGCAAACAGCGGACGATTGCACTCTCGACACAAGAAGCAGAATACATGTCGTTGACTGAAGCTGCGAAAGAAGCAATGCATCTTCGACAGCTCTTGCAGGATATGGGGAGTCCTCAAGGACCCATTGAAATTTTTAACGACAACCTAGCTGCGCAAGACCTCATCAGAAATGCCACTGTAAGCTCGAAATCGAAGCATATTAATATTAAAGAACACTTCATCCGAGAAAAGGTCAGCAGTGGTGAAATCGTGGTCTCCTACAAACCTTCTACATCGATGGAGGCTGATATCCTCACCAAAGGTCTACCCAGCCCTCGTCATGACGAACTCACAGAGGCTATTGGACTCGTCAAGAGTGATACAGTTCGTTAGGTCTATCGAGTGAAGGGGAGTGTGGAAATTGGTGACACTCGAAAGATATTTCAGGTGTTAAATGATATGTTACTTGTTTCCATGCAATGGAAAACTTCGAATTTTCAGTCCTGTTAGAACTTTCGTTCGAAAATATAATAATATAATTATTCTTGTGATTCATAAACTTGCCTCTGATATTCTTCCTAATAGCTTCCACATCATTTACATTAATACATCGTAAAAATACATAAAAATACATCAAATACATCGTAAAAACTAAAAAAAAAGTTTACTTCATATCGACTTGAGGTGTTTATTTGAGTTCGAATGGACCTTCAACAAGAGCAATTGTCGACTGAAATACATCGTGAAAACGAAAAAAAGTTGACTTCATATCGACTCAAGGTGTTTATTCGAGTTCGAATGGACCTTCAAGAAGAGCAATTGTCGATTCAAATACATCTAGAAAACGAATAGAAGTTGACTTCATATCGACTCGAGGTGTTTATTTGAGTTCGAATGGACCTCCAACAAGGGCAATCGTCGACTCAAGTACATCGAGAAAACGAAAAAAAGTTGACTTCATATCGACTCGAAGTGTTTATTTGAATTCGAATGGACCTTCAAGAAGAGCTATTGTCGGATCAAATACATCTAGAAAACGAATAAAAGTTGACTTCATATTGACTCGAGGTGTTTATTTGAGTTCGAATGGACCTTCAAGGAGAGCAATTGTCGACTCAAATACATCGTGAAAACGAAAAAAAGTTGACTTCATATCGACTCGACGAGTTTATTTGAGTTCGAATGGACCTTCAACAAGAGCAATTGTCGACTCAAATACATCTAGAAAACGAAAAACTCTGCAAATTCGTGACACAACGGTTCATTATCTTCTTTGTACAGATCACCCTTCTGTCTAGATCACTAGGTCTAAATGTCTAGATTCTAAATGTTAGATTAATAATTAATCTAATATTTAGGATCTAGACATCATTATAATTATTGATAATAATTATTATTATTATCAATTATCACTAATTATTAACAATTTTATCAAGTACCTAGTGAAAATTATTATAATTTATTGTTAGGTATTAATAATTCGTATTTATTATTAATAATAATTATTATTAATTATGATTAATTAATACGATATAATTCGGGGGTTTTTAATACTACGTCGGTAATAATAATTATTAATTATTATTAGAAAAATTATTTTTCTATAAAAGAAGTACCTACCAACAAACATTCGAAATTACCTTCATTTCCGTAGCACGAAACGCACCTCAGAACAACAAACTCGACATCACTTAAGCCATATGATGTTCCAAAGAGCTTGTTAGTATCAAAATGGACCTGTATTTCAACAGTTTGATACACGATCGCGTTGTGAGGCACAATCTTTGAGCCGTCATTGTGAACGAACGGCTGGTCGTACACAGCTGCGGATGGTCTTAAAAAATTCTACGGAACAAACTCTATCTAAATATGAAATAAAAAACATACCGTTTGATGGGAATTTTTCGAGATATGGAATTTTCAAAATTTCAAAATTCGTTTTGAACCCCTTCCCCTTGACCTAGGGTTATGAAAAGTTTCGAGGACCATTGTGGGGCTGGTCCAAACCCAGAAACCAAATTTCGTAATTTTAACTCAACGCTAACTGGGCAAAGTGGCGCGGACGGCGTACGGCGTACGGCGGACGGACGGATTTTTTTTTATTCGATTTTCTGAATCTACGTATCTTGAAACGTAAACCAACAAATTTTGAGGGGGGGTTAAAATTTTTTTTTCTTTGGGCGATTCCAATGGTTCATTATCGAAGATAATAAACCAAAAAAGTTGACTTCATATAGACTCGTGGAGTTTATTTGAGTTCGAATAGATCTTCAACAAGAGCAATCGTCGACTCAAATACATCGTGAAAACGAAAAAAAGTTGACTTCATATCGACTCGGGGTGTTCATTTGAGTTCGAATGGACCTTCAACAAGAGCAATTGTCGACTCAAATACATCGTGAAAACGAAAAAAAGTTGACTTCATATCGACTCGATTTTTTATTTGAGTTCGAATGGACCATCAACAAGAGCAATCGTCGACTCAAATACATCGTGAAAACGAAAAAAAGTTGACTTCATATCGACTCGAGGGGTTTATTCGAGTTCGAATGGACCTTCAAGAAGAGCAATTGTCGACTCAAATACATCTAGAAAACGAATATAAGTTGACTTCATATCGACTCGAGGTGTTTATTTGAGTTCGAATGGACCTTTAACAAGGGCAATCGTCGACTCAAATATATCGAGAAAACGAAAAAAAGTTGACTTCATATCGACTCGAGGTGTTTATTTGAGTTCGAATGGACCTTCAACAAGAGCAATTGTCGACTCAAATACATCGTAAAAACTAAAAAAAAGTTTACTTCATATCGACTTGAGGTGTTTATTTGAGTTCGAATGGACCTTCAACAAGGGCAATCGTCGACTCAAATATATCGAGAAAACGAAAAAAAGTTGACTTCATATCGACTCGAGGTGTTTATTTGAGTTCGAATGGACCTTCAACAAGAGCAATTGTCGACTCAAATACATCGTAAAAACTAAAAAAAAAGTTTACTTCATATCGACTTGAGGTGTTTATTTGAGTTCGAATGGACCTTCAACAAGAGCAATTGTCGACTGAAATACATCGTGAAAACGAAAAAAAGTTGACTTCATATCGACTTGTGGTGTTTATTTGAGTTCGAATGGACCTTCAACAAGAGCAATTGTCGACTCAAATACATCGTGAAAACGAAAAAAAGTTGACTTCATATCGACTCGAGGTGGTTATTTGAGTTCGAATGGACCTTCAACAAGAGCAATTGTCGAATCAAATACATCGTGAAAACGAAAAAAAGTTGACTTCATATCGACTCGAGTTGTTTATTTGAATTCGAATGGACCTTCAGCAAGGGCAATTGTCGACTCAAATACATCGTAAAAACTAAAAAAAAGTTTACTTCATATCGACTTGAGGTGTTTATTTGAGTTCGAATGGACCTTCAACAAGAGCAATTGTTGACTGAAATACATCGTGAAAACGAAAAAAAGTTATCTTCATATCGACTCGAGTTGTTTATTTGAATTCGAATGGACCTTCAGCAAGGGCAATTGTCGACTCAAATACATCGTAAAAACTAAAAAAAAGTTTACTTCATATCGACTTGAGGTGTTTATTTGAGTTCGAATGGACCTTCAACAAGAGCAATTGTCGACTGAAATACCTCTAGAAAACGAATAGAAGTTGACTTCATATCGACTCGAGGTGTTTATTTGAGTTCGAATGGACTCAAGTACATCGAGAAAACGAAAAAAACTTGACTTCATATCGACGACATGTTTATTTGAATTCGAATGGACCTTCAAGAAGAGCTATTGTCGACTCAAATACATCTAGAAAACGAATAAAAGTTGACTTCCTATATGGACTCGAGGTGTTTATTTGAGTTCGAATGAACCTTCAAGGAGAGCAATTGTCGACTCAAATACATCGTGAAAACGAAAAAAAGTTGACTTCATATCGACTCGACGTGTTTATTTGAGTTCGAATGGACCTTCAACAAGAGCAATTGTCGACTCAAATACATCTAGAAAACGAAATTAAAGTTGACTTCATATCGACTCGAGGTGTTTATTTGAGTTCGAATGGACCTTCAACAAGGGCAATCGTCGACTCAAATATATCGAGAAAACGAAAAAAAGTTGACTTCATATCGACTCGAGGTGTTTATTCGAGTTCGAATGGACCTTCAAGAAGAGCAATTGTCGACTCAAATACATCTAGAAAACGAATATAAGTTGACTTTATATCGACTCAAGGTGTTTATTAGAGTTCGAATGGACCTTAAAGAAGAGCAATTGTCGACTCAAATACATCGTGAAAACGAAAAAAAGTTGACTTCATATCGACTCGAGGTGGTTATTTGAGTTCGAATGGACCTTCAGCAAGGGCAATTGTCGACTCAAATACATCGTGAAAACGAAAAAGTTTTGACTTCATATCGACTCGAGGTGTTTATTTGAGTTCGCATGGACCGTCAACAAGAGCAATTGTCGACTCAAATACATCTAGAAATGAATAGAAGTTGCTTCATATCGACTCGAGGTGTTTATTTGAGTTCGAATGGACAACAAGGGCAATCGTCGACTCAAGTACATCGAGAAAACGAAAAAAAGTTGACTTCCTATCGACTCGACGCGTTTATTTGAATTCGAATGGACCTTCAAGAAGAGCTATTGTCGACTCAAATACATCTAGAAAACGAATAAAAGTTGACTTCATATCGACTTGTGGTGTTGATATGAATTCAAATGGACCTTCAAGAAGAGCAATTGTCGACTCAAATACATCGTAAAACTCGAAAGACGTCGACTTCAAATCGACTCGAGGTGATGATTTGAAATCGAATGGACCTTCAAGAAGAGCAATAGTCGACTCAAATACATCTAGAAAACGAATAAAAGTTGACTTCATATCGACTCGAGATGACGACTTCAAATCGACTCGAGGTGTTCATTTGAAATCGAATGGACCTTCAAGAAGAGCAATAATTGCTCTTCTTGCAACAATTATTGTTGAGTCAAATACATCGTAAAACTCGAAAGAAGACAACTTCAAATCGACTCGTGGTGTTGATTTGAAATCGAAAGGACACTCAAGAAGAGCAATTGTCGACTCAAATACATCGTAAAACTCGAAAGAAGTCTACTTCAAATCGATTCGAGGTGTCAATATGAAATCGAATGGACCTTCAAGAAGAGCAATTGTCGACTTAATTACATCGTAAAACTGGAGAGAAGTCGACTTCAAATCGACTCGAGGTGTTGATTTGAGTTCGAATGGACCTTCAAGAAGAGCTATTGTCGACTCAAATACATCTAGAAAACGAATAAAAGTTGACTTCATATTGACTCGAGGTGTTTATTTGAGTTCGAATGGACCTTCAAGAAGACAAATTGTCGACTCAAATACATCGTAAAACTCGAAAGACGTCGACTTCAAATCGACTCGAGGTGATGATTTGAAATCGAATGGACCTTCAAGAAGAGCAATAGTCGACTCAAATACATCTAGAAAACAAATAAAAGTTGACTTCATATCGACTCGAGATGTCGACTTCAAATCGACTCGAGGTGTTTATTTGAGTTCGAATGGACCTTCAAGAAGACAAATTGTCGACTCAAATACATCGTAAAACTCGAAAGACGTCGACTTCAAATCGACTCGAGGTGATGATTTGAAATCGAATGGACCTACAACAAGAGCAATTGTCGACTCAAATACATCTAGAAAACGAATAGAAGTTGACTTCATATCGACTCGAGGTGTTTATTTGAGTTCGAATGGACTCAAGTACATCGAGAAAACGAAAAAAAGTTGACTTCATTTCGACGACGTGTTTATTTGAATTCGAATGGACCTTCAAGAAGAGCAATTGTCGACTCAAATACATCTAGAAAACGAAATTAAAGTTGACTTCATTTATGGACTCGAGGTGTTTATTTGAGTTCGAATGAACCTTCAAGGAGAGCAATTGTCGACTCAAATACATCGTGAAAACGCAAAAAAGTTGACTTCATATCGACTCGACGTGTTTATTTGAGTTCGAATGGACCTTCAACAAGAGCAATTGTCGACTCAAATACATCTAGAAAACGAAATTAAAGTTGACTTCATATCGACTCAAGATGTTTATTCGAGTTCGAATGGACCTTCAAGAAGACAAATTGTCGAATCAAATATATCGTGAAAACGAAAATAAGTTGACTTCATATCGACTCGAGTTGTTTATTTGAGTTCGAATGGACCTTCAGCAAGGGCAATTGTCAACTCAAATACATCTAGAAAACGAATAGAAGTTGGCTTCATATCGACTCGAGGTGTTTATTTGAGTTCGAATGGACCTCCAACATGGGCAATCGTCGACTCAAGTACATCGAGAAAACGAAAAAAAGTTGACTTCCTATCGACTCGACGCGTTTATTTGAATTCGAATGGACCTTCAAGAAGGGCTATTGTCGACTCAAATACATCTAGAAAACGAATAAAAGTTGACTTCATATTGACTCGAGGTGTTTATTTGAGTTCGAATGGACCTTCAAGAAGACAAATTGTCGACTCAAATACATCGAGAAAACGAAAAAAAGTTGACTTCATATCGACTTGTGGTGTTGATATGAATTCAAATGGACCTTCAAGAAGAGCAATTGTCGACTCAAATACATCGTAAAACTCGAAAGACGTCGACTTCAAATCGACTCGAGGTGATGATTTGAAATCGAATGGACCTTCAAGAAGAGCAATAGTCGAATCAAATACATCTAGAAAACGAATAAAAGTTGACTTCATATCGACTCGAGATGTCGACTTCAAATCGACTCGAGGTGTTCATTTGAAATCGAATGGACCTTCAAGAAGAGCAATAATTGCTCTTCTTGCAACAATTATTGTTGAGTCAAATACATCGTAAAACTCGAAAGAAGTCTACTTCAAATCGATTCGAGGTGTCAATATGAAATCGAATGGACCTTCAAGAAGAGCAATTGTCGACTTAATTACATCGTAAAACTGGAGAGAAGTCGACTTCAAATCGACTCGAGGTGTTGATTTGAGTTCGAATGGACCTTCAAGAAGAGCTATTGTCGACTCAAATACATCTAGAAAACGAATAAAAGTTGACTTCATATTGACTCGAGGTGTTTATTTGAGTTCGAATGGACCTTCAAGAAGACAAATTGTCGACTCAAATACATCGTAAAACTCGAAAGACGTCGACTTCAAATCGACTCGAGGTGATGATTTGAAATCGAATGGACCTTCAAGAAGAGCAATAGTCGACTCAAATACATCTAGAAAACGAATAAAAGTTGACTTCATATCGACTCGAGATGTCGACTTCAAATCGACTCGAGGTGTTTATTTGAGTTCGAATGGACCTTCAAGAAGACAAATTGTCGACTCAAATACATCGTAAAACTCGAAAGACGTCGACTTCAAATCGACTCGAGGTGATGATTTGAAATCGAATGGACCTACAACAAGAGCAATTGTCGACTCAAATACATCTAGAAAACGAATAGAAGTTGACTTCATATCGACTCGAGGTGTTTATTTGAGTTCGAATGGACTCAAGTACATCGAGAAAACGAAAAAAAGTTGACTTCATATCGACGACGTGTTTATTTGAATTCGAATGGACCTTCAAGAAGAGCTATTGTCGACTCAAATACATCTAGAAAACGAATAGAAGTTGACTTCATATCGACTCGAGGTGTTTATTTGAGTTCGAATGGACTCAAGTACATCGAGAAAACGGAAAAAAGTTGACTTCATATCGACGACGTGTTTATTTGAATTCGAATGGACCTTCAAGAAGAGCTATTGTCGACTCAAATACATCGTGAAAACGCAAAAAAGTTGACTTCATATCGACTCGACGTGTTTATTTGAGTTCGAATGGACCTTCAACAAGAGCAATTGTCGACTCAAATACATCTAGAAAACGAAATTAAAGTTGACTTCATATCGACTCAAGGTGTTTATTCGAGTTCGAATGGACCTTCAAGAAGAGCAATTGTCGACTCAAATACATCTAGAAAACGAATATAAGTTGACTTTATATCGACTCAAGGTGTTTATTATAGTTCGAATGGACCTTAAAGAAGAGCAATTGTCGACTCAAATACATCGTGAAAACGAAAAAAAGTTGACTTCATATCGACTCGAGGTGGTTATTTGAGTTCGAATGGACCTTCAACAAGAGCAATTGTCGAATCAAATACATCGTGAAAACGAAAAAAAGTTGACTTCATATCGACTCGAGTTGTTTATTTGAGTTCGAATGGACCTTCAGCAAGGGCAATTGTCGACTCAAATACATCTAGAAAACGAATAGAAGTTGGCTTCATATCGACTCGAGGTGTTTATTTGAGTTCGAATGGACCTCCAACAAGGGCAATCGTCGACTCAAGTACATCGAGAAAACGAAAAAAAGTTGACTTCCTATCGACTCGACGCGTTTATTTGAATTCGAATGGACCTTCAAGAAGAGCTATTGTCGACTCAAATACATCTAGAAAACGAATAATAGTTGACTTCATATTGACTCGAGGTGTTTATTTGAGTTCGAATGGACCTTCAAGAAGACAAATAGTCGAATCAAATACATCTAGAAAACGAATAAAAGTTGACTTCATATTGACTCGAGGTGTTTATTTGAGTTCGAATGGACCTTCAAGAAGACAAATTGTCGACTCAAATACATCGTAAAACTCGAAAGACGTCGACTTCAAATCGACTCGAGGTGATGATTTGAAATCGAATGGACCTTCAAGAAGAGCAATAGTCGACTCAAATACATCTAGAAAACGAATAAAAGTTGACTTCATATCGACTCGAGATGTCGACTTCAAATCGACTCGAGGTGTTCATTTGAAATCGAATGGACCTTCTTGCAACAATTATTGTTTAGTAAAATGCATCGTAAAACTCGAAAGAAGACAACTTCAAATCGACTCGAGGTGTTGATTTGAAATCGAAGGGACACTCAGTAAGAGCAATTGTGACTCAAATAAATCGTAAAACTCGAAAGAAGTCGACTTCAAATCGACTCGAGGTGTTGATTTGAAATCGAATTGACCTTCAAGGAGAGCAATAATTGCTCTCCTTGATTATTGTCGACTTAAATACATCGTGAAAACGAAAAAAAGTTGACTTCATATCGACTCGAGGTGTTTATTTGAGTTCGAATGGACCTTCAACAAGGGCAATCGTCGACTCAAATATATCGAGAAAACGAAAAAAAGTTGACTTCATATCGACTCGAGGTGTTTATTTGAGTTCGAATGGACCTTCAACAAGAGCAATTGTCGACTCAAATACATCGTAAAAACTAAAAAAAAGTTTACTTCATATCGACTTGAGGTGATTATTTGAGTTCGAATGGACCTTCAACAAGAGCAATTGTCGACTGAAATACATCGTGAAAACGAAAAAAAGTTGACTTCATATCGACTCGTGGTGTGTATTTGAGTTCGAATGGACCTCCAACAAGGGCAATCGTCGACTCAAGTACATCGAGAAAACGAAAAAAAGTTGACTTCATAACGACTCGACGCGTTTATTTGAATTCGAATGGACCTTCAAGAAGAGCTATTGTCGACTCAAATACATCTAGAAAACGAATAAAAGTTGACTTCATATTGACTCGAGGTGTTTATTTGAGTTCGAATGGACCTTCAAGAAGACAAATTGTCGACTCAAATACATCGAGAAAACGAAAAAAAGTTGACTTCATATCGACTTGTGGTGTTCATATGAATTCAAATGGACCTTCAAGAAGAGCAATTGTCTACTCAAATACATCTTAAAACTCGAAAGACGTCGACTTCAAATCGACTCGAGGTGATGATTTGAAATCGAATGGACCTTCAAGAAGAGCAATAGTCGACTCAAATACATCTAGAAAACGAATAAAAGTTGACTTCATATCGACTCGAGATGTCGACTTCAAATCGACTCGAGGTGTTCATTTGAAATCGAATGGACCTTCAAGAAGAGCAATAATTGCTCTTCTTGCAACAATTATTGTTGAGTCAAATACATCGTAAAACTCGAAAGAAGACAACTTCAAATCGACTCGTGGTGTTGATTTGAAATCGAAAGGACACTCAAGAAGAGCAATTGTCGACTCAAATTCAACGTAAAATTCGAAAGAAGTTGACTTCAAATCGACTCGAGGTGTTCATTTGAAATCGAATGGACCTTCAAGAAGAGCAATTGTTGACTCAAATACATTGTAAAACTCGAAAGAAGTCTGGATGTTTCTTGGATGGGTTTCCGCCGGTAAGTGGGTCTCCCGTCCAAGTAATTTTTTCACGGTTCTGTGCGGTGATCCCCTCGCAACTCAAGGTGGCGAGGCAATGAGTAGCTTTAAGCGAAATCATCGGAACAATTCTGATCCGCCTAGGTGGACAGCCGATGACGTCCGCGACGCCTAAAAACGGCAGTCGGACGGAAATCCAACCTGAAATGGTTGCTTACTTGACTTACTTACTCGAAAGAAGTCGACTTCAAATCGTCGACTCAAATACATTGTAAAACTCGATAGAAGTCTACTTCAAATCGATTCGAGGTGTTGATATGAAATCGAATGGACCTTCAAGAAGAGCAGTTGTCGACTCAAATACATCGTAAAACTCGAAAGAAGTCGACTTCAAATCAACTCGAGGGGTTGATTTGAACTCGAGTGGACACTCAAGAAGAGCAATTGTCGACTCAAATTCAACGTAAAACTCGAATGAAGTTGACTTCAAATCGACTCGAGGTGTCGATATGAAATCGAATTGCCATTCAAAAACTCTGCAAATTCTTGACACAACGGTTCATTATCTTCTTTGTACAGATCACCCTTCTGTCTAGATCACTAGGTCTAAATGTCTAGATCCTAAATGTTAGATTAATTATTATTATCAATTATCACTAATTATTAACAATTTTATCAAGTACCTAGTGAAAATTATTATAATTTATTGTTAGGAATTAATAATTCGTATTTATTATTAATAATAATAATTATTAATAATTATGATTAATTAATACGATATAATTCTGGGGTTTTTGATACTACGTCGGTAATAATTTTTCTATAAAAGAAGTACCTACCAACAAACATTCGAAATTACCTTCATTTCCGTAGCACGAAACGCACCTCAGAACAACAAACTCGACATCACTTAAGCCATATTATGTTCCAAAGAGCTTGTTAGTATGAAAATGGACCTGTATTTCAACAGTTTGATACACGATCGTGTTGTGACGCACAATCTTTGAGCCCTCATTGTGAACGAACGGCTGGTCGTACACAGCTGCGGATGGTCTTAAAAAATTCTACGGAACAAACTCTATCTAAATATGAAATAAAAAACATACCGTTCTATATGAATTTTTCGAGATATGAGATTTTCAAATGTTCAAAATTCGTTTTGAACCCCTTCCCCTTGACCTAGGGTTCTGAAAAGTTTCGAGGACCATTGTGGGGTTGGTCGCAACCCATAAAAAAAACTTTCGTAATTTTAACTCAACGCTAACTGGGCAAAGTGGCGCGGACGGCGTACGGCGGACGGCGGACGGCGTACGGCGGACGGACGGATTTTTTTTTATTCGATTTTCTGAATCTACGTATCTTGAAACGTAAGCCAACAAATTTTGAGGGGGGGTCAAAATTTTTTTTTCTTTGGGCGATTCCAATGGTTCATTATCGAAGATAATAAACCAAAAGAGCAATTGTCAACTCAAATTCATCGTGAAACTCGAAAGAATTCGACTACAAATCGACTCGAGGTGTTCATTCAAAATCGAATGGACCTTCAAGAAGAGCAATTGTCGACTCAAATTCATCGTAAAACTCGAAAGAAGTCGACTACAAATCGATTCGTGGTGTTGATTCGAAATCGTATGGACCTTCATGAAGAGCATTTGTCAACTCAAATTCTCCGTAAAACTCGAAAGAATTTGACTTCAAATAGACGTGAGATGATGATGTGCCCTTGTTGTTTCTCGGGACAACAACTGAGATATGGAAGGCGGGAAAAAAAAACAAAAAAAAAAAAACAGAATGAATAATTTGGTTGAACTTCAGCGATCCAAGTGCAAACGTCAAAAGGGGGAATTTTTTACTTAGATGAATAATACCGCGGTTACCCTCCCGTGTCTCGGCTATCCATGAAGACCGAGAGAAAGTTTCATGATTATCTCAGCGTGATGATGATGATGGAGAGAAGTGTATTTATAACCCTTTTTTTTCAACTTTGCTATCATTTTACGTTAAGCCCACGCGGAATCAAGCTATAGGCTTCCCCCGCAGTCTCTCCAGAGACATTTATCACGGGTGTAATGCGAGAGCAACAAATGAAATTAGTCCTGATAATTGAACTATTAAAAAGTTCCAGTAATGCAGCAAGAACTTGAACCGAATTTCCGGAGTAATGTAGTTACTTAACCGTACCTACTTCCACCAACTACCACTATTTTATTTTTAAACATTTTACGACTGTTGATCCTTAAAAACCCGAAGTTCAACACTTTCAGTAGTCAAACTTTGGAAGCTGAGCTGTGCACGTGGGCCATCAATAGCAAGTACGAGAAATAATCTACTTAATTTGTTGTGGATTCCAATGGATCATTGTTGAAAATAATTCATTGTTGAGAGAAACTGAGGAATGCATCTTAGGAAGATAGGTGCTACTTGAAACACCACCTTAGTTTGCTTGGTCGCTGATGGGCTCTGTGGAGTGAGAATAATCCCTGGCTTAAATCCAAACGAACTCTGAGGCAGTTGCGTAAACTTCTCATAATTACTCCACTCGACGTTACTGAGGTACGGGAGGTGCTTATACGGGAGCACAAGTGTTGATCCGCAAGTTTGGATAACGCACTAATGTACGAGTAACTAAGGTTAGACCTCGAGTGAAGGGCCTGCACGGATAATATTGAGGACCCTCGATAATATTACGGAAATAGCCCCTTCTTCTACGATTAACGACTTGGAGACTGAGGCAACTATGTGACAGTGAAATTGAATAGAACATCTAAATTACGAAAGCTCCTTCTCAAATAAAAAAATAATTTCTTCATTAGATTCCATTCGAGAAAGGTGGTTTTGGCTTTGATGATAACAAGAGCTCTGCCACTCAAAAGCATATACCACTCCAATAAAACACGGCAGAAAATATCGGAACGATCGATAGGGAATGAACTGAGCAGTCGAGCTATTCGTTGGAGGCAAAATTGTTGCTGGTTTCACAGGTCACGGAAGGATTCAGTAACTGTTGACCTGATTCGAAAAAACCTATTCAATACCCACAGAACTCCCGGCGAATTGATTGAAAAAGGCAGGTCACTACAAACAAAGCTACCGAACCAGAAAAATAATTATCAGGGATTGCCTTGAAGAGTTGATCCAGTCTCGTCAAATGAACGATTTCCCTTAGGATCGGGAGGGGCTTACGAAATAATGCTGTGGCCAGGCGTTATAAGGAAGACGCATCGCTTTCAGAGTCAGGTTTACAGATGGCTGAGGAGGATAAAGACATAGAGGCAAAATGATGGGTCGACGGACTCCAGTTCATTGCACCCCCTGAGGATTATCTTGAGTTATTCCCCAGTCTTTTTGGTGCTATATTGGACAGCGAGGCTTCATGAAATCTCTTCTTCTATCCCTTAAGGCTACATGTAGGTGGTTCACAAAGGCTTACATGGCTCGGCAACTTCAAAGCACATTAGCACCTCATAGTAATAGTAATTATGTATTATATAGTACATTATTAATTATTAATAATTATTGAATACTTTGACATCTAAGAACGTTTGAGGTAAATCTAGGAGTAAGATAAATGAAGGGCCAGAGGTTTGATTGAATGAGTTTTCCCCACGATAGAAACTAACATAGTATACCTAATATGTTATTATACTAATGAAAAATGCTTATACTCAAATAGTGTGACAGAGGTTCACAAAATAGAATTTCATTACTTATTTGGGGGGGGGGGGGACAGATTTATAATGTTTACTCAAAGGGGCAAATACAGGGTACAAGAACTATGAGACCAAACCAAAGAGAATGGAGAAGACACTAACGACCAAAAGCTGGATCAGCCCTTCTGAAGCAAGTATAAGACTTGAAGTTGAGACCTCCGATCACACTATGGGGAGGCTTAAATCCGACCTCTTGAATTAGACCTGTGTAAGATTGTTAGTGAATAATAATACAATAAACAACTGTTTATTCAAAAATACTTGGATATTACAAGATGAATGTTAATGTCATTGATGACGTGTGCGGACCACGTCGGTCGCTTGGTCGTTGTCAAGGAGCGCGCACCAGCTGATCACAACACTACTGTAGTTGCACTCCTGACAACCTGTTTTGGAGATAAAAATCGTTCACCACTCGTTGGATAGCTCTCGATTTACCTAACCATATTACGTTAACCACTGCGGAGTGCGTGGCCGACAAGCTGCGGTATGAGCGTGATTGTTTAAATATTTGTTTACACACAGGTGATCATTCTCAATAATTTATATAACAATTTTTAAATGAAAAAAATGAAGTACGAGGTACGTGGTGTGGGAGGGGGCGCAGAGACATAACATGTCCCTTGGTGGTTGCGTACTTGTACGAAAGCTGTACATTTTATGTACAGTTTTTTTCGGAAATTCGGACTTTTTATTTCAGTTTGATAACCCCGAAACAGAAACACTGTACTGATAGTTACACCGATGGATGGTTACCCGCACACAGATCTCTAACATTGTCTTGTTTATTCTATCTTTATGTTGCTTATGTATCCCAACCGTTGTATAACGCTATTTACTGAAGTGTTTTCCTCAATAAAAGATTTATTAGATTTATTTATTAGATTTATTAGATGTCGATGGGCAGACTGACCAATTTGGGTGGACAAAAATCTGAAACTCGGAGATCCTTTAGGAAATTTCACGGTGATCACGAAAGTAGTGAGGAAGAAATGGGGGTTTCAGATATCTGCCTCCCTCTGGCCCCTCTGACGTCATCACCACCTCCCTTCGCTACCGCCCGATCACCTAGCCAGCCAGAACTCTGAAAACGTCTCAACTCCATGTTTTTTTTTAGGAAAAACACCTCAACTCCTCGATTGAAACACCCTAACTAGCTAGATTTGCTATTTATTTGTTGAGAAAAAAAGACTCAACTCGCTGAAAACGCCGTTGAGTTGTTTTTCCTCCACATTGTTGGCTTGAAGATCGGGTTGAGACGTTTCGTATGGTTTTCGTGAGTTGTTTCTCCTCCAAATGTGTACGCATCTGCCTGGATTTGATTTGTTTCTCATGACTCAATCAGGTGTAATTCGGACGTCGTGAATTGAGAACATAATTTTTTAATGATGACACAAGGGTTTAATTTTTACCAATCTAGGGTCATGGGTCATTTATCGGCCCATTATTTTTGGCTTATAGGGAATTTAATTTATAAAAAAAAAACGGAAATTCCAATTTATATTTACCTAATTTTTACCCCTCTTCTCAAGGGGTTAAGGGATCGGATTGCCCAGATGTTAGGACAAACTAGACTCCCGAAGGAGTCTTTTGCGAAATTTCAGATTTTTTGGATCAATTTAAAGGCATAAAGTGGTTCGCACGGAGGACGGCGAACGGACATTGAATCTACGCACCTTAAAACGTGAAGTGACGAAGTTTGAGGGGGGTTACAAAACTTTTTTCCGATACAATCACAGGCTTCTTATTAGAAATAAGAAACAAAAATTGGGTCAGGGTTCCAACCCCCCTCTTATGGAAGAACTCGATAGTATTAAATGATGATAGGTACTTAATGAAGTGTAGGTACAGCAGCAAAAAGGTAAACTAACGAAAATGTCGAGTCGTTTTTCATCAAAATCTTACCGAGAAAACAGCAATTTAATGTGGAGGTAAAACGACTCAAGGGGGATTGAGTTGTTTTTACTTCACAAACAGTTAACGAAACAGCCAGGGATAATCGATATTTGACTCAAATGCCATGAATCGATTGAAGGTACGTTTGTAAAGCGGCCCACTCACGATCCTGCAGCAGGAAGTGGGGGGAACCGAAAATTTCCCCCTCTTCGGACACGGGCCTGTGTGTGGTGGCCTTCCTGCCGCAGGTGTCCTGCAGAGCTTGTCGGATGGGATTCCCATCCGACCAACCTGCGGTCTGGCTTCCCCCACCCTGTCAACCTGCAAGGTCCGACCGTGTGTGGGGCTGCAGGACGACATTAGTGTTGTTATCACCAGCCATGACAGAAATCGGTTATCATCCGCCATGATAGAAAAATTATCATTTGAATTTCGGCGGGAAAGTGCCGGTTCGGGCTGGGGGAGAGCGAAGAGGGGGACTTCGTAGCACTCCCCACTTCCTGCAGCAGGATCGTGTGTGAAGAGCGTAGGAGAGCGAAGAGGGGGACTTCGTTGCACTCCCCACTTCCTGCAGCAGGATCGTGAGTGGGCCGCTTTAAGAGGAATGATTGTACCAGTCGATTGAGTTGAACATCACACGAGGTCTGAAAAAAAAATGGGGTCACGGGAGTGATCTGGAGTGAATTTATGGCGAGTTTTCTCAGAGAAACTTCGAAGCTGATTTCTGGGATTTCGAAAATTTTGAGTTGAGTTGTTCTTCCTTCACACGGCAGTACTAGTCTTTGACGTACTAGTTGGCCTCCTGCCAGCCGTCTGACGTCATACGCTTGTACGGCATAGGCTCTGACGTAGTGGGCCGCCGGTCGCTTGTGTTCTGACGTGATCTGAGGGAAAGGGTGAATCAATGGAACAAATTTTTGCCGTTGGTGTCTGGACTCGGTCCTGATTCTTTTGATTATGATTCGAGTACTTAACCTTGAATCATAAGGTGTACCTGTCTTTAACTCTGAATACTCCTGTAGGAGTCCTAACTTGAATGGTCGACTACCCAATTCAACACGCATCTTCCTACCTTGAATATTTTAGGGTGGAAAGAGGGAGCTAATTAAATGACAATTATTTTGCCTCTCCTTCTTGGCAAACGTGATCTTCATTTTAATCTCGCATCTCTGGGAGATTATGAGCCTGGGAAATTAAAATGAGATAAACGGAATTTTCTCTTCATGATAATGTCTGGTTCAGGGTCCCTCGAAGTGGGAGGAAAACATCAGTTAATTGTAATCTCATAATTAGTACAAGAAGAAGGTCGAAATGGAAACAGTCACGTTGGTGAATATATTTTTAAATTCTCAACGTATTCAGTGAAATACGGAGGTCAGTAGGTAGTTGTTTTATTTCCAGTATTGTCACTCGTTCCGTTGAATTAGGTGCTTTACATATGCCTTTTGGTTTATTATCTTCGATAATCAAGTTCAAGTTCAAGTTCAAAATAACCAACAAGAGTCACTGTTATGTTGGTGTCAAAAGTCGTTACGTGTTTCTGATTTAAAAGGACTTTGACAAAATTATGATTCACGCATGAAAAACTTGCACCTGAGTCGATCATCGCGGCAGTCCAAATGCCGTTAACTCTGACTCGTGCCAAGTTCTTGCACCTGCGTTTATCATGTTTGGTTTGTTTTTCGTGAACTCCTCTGCTTATTAGTTTTTTGATTTATTTCGATTATTAGTACTGGAGTTGAGAGTGTGAGTACTGTTGGTTCGGTTACTCGTTGAATTTGGTTCGTTCGCCCTATCGGGGTGTTTGTGGCGTGATCCCTGAATAGCCAGTTGACTGCTCGTTGGACTTGAAAGGCGAGAATATTGGGGTATTGGGTAACCCCAAGGGTTGCGAAAATAATTCGGGTCGAAGGGTACATAAGAGTACGGTAAGTAGTTCATGTATTGAGGGGGCTGGGTTTGGTTGAACATCGGTTGCAAACTACCATGTTGAAATTGTTTCTGGTAGTTGGGATTGTTTCGTTGAAAATGATTTTTTTTATTATGCGTTTGTTGTGCTTGACTCCCTCCGTCAGACTGTGTCGATTTCGGCGACTGCAGTTGTTGTTGTTGATAATTCTGTTGTTGTTGTCGTTGTTGATAATTCCGTTGTGGCTGTTGATAATTCTGTTGTTGTTGTGGTAGTGGACGTGTGTTATTGTTATTCTTGTATGCAGATCTTGCTGGGTATTGCTGAGGGTAATCTTGTTTGGCTGCACCGCTAGTATTATGGTTTTTTAAAGCCAAGTTAGTGGAGAATTTCGTTGATTTTGATTTTTGTAAATTTTCTGTTAATTCCAGTTTTTCCACATCACTAACCAAGTTTTGAAGTTCTTTCATAGTTTTTGGACGGCTGTTAAATTGGAATTTAGCCCGCGTGTTCGTATTAGCGCCTTGGAGGATGCTTTTGAGAATTCCAGTTTCTGTGTACTGGTTCATGATGGAATTGTATTTGGTTATCTGCTCCACATAGGTACGAAAATTTTCATTGGGGTGCTGGGGGCGTAAAATTTTCTCCTGAACCAAATTCAATCGTGAATGGGGGGTTGTTAATTCCTCTAGAAGAGTTTTAGCTACCGATTGAAAGGTGATATGAGGGTCAGTAGCAATACGAAGCAATATTGTGTTCGCCTGGTATGCCGCTATACGCTGGAAAATAGGCTTATAATAATGTTCCCCCATCCCATTAAGTAAGTGTAATTTATCTAAAAATTTTATTAAGCTCCAGGGGCTTTCTGGTTGTAATTTAGGGCATTTTGCTATTTCCTCCTCTATATATTTAGGTATTTTGTCGAGGGCCTTATCCCGTGTTGTATCAGTTAGAAGACGGAGACCTGTCGGGCGCGCCTGAGTCCTTAGCGAGTTCATCTCGTCGAGAAGGGTGTCTACAGTCCGTCGCGTCGACTCGCAGTCAGTTTTTATTTTCTGGAATTCTGCAGGATCGATTTGCGAAATCAATGTGCGCAAAGATGCATTTTCGCTCTCAAGAGCCCGCATGTCACACTGCATCTGTTTGAGATCGGCCAACAAATTGTCGTACCATAGAGGGACTGGTGTATCTGCCGGCGGGGCGGTTGATTGTGTATTCGTATTTTTGCACGAGTCACATCGCCACGTATTGCGTCTGTCGTAACTAGATTTCGTCCATTTGTCAATATTTTGAAGTCTTGTGCATTCTGCGTGAAAGTATTGTTGACAGACTGTACAGAGAATGGGGTCAACAGGCGGCTCAGAAAGATTACAGGCGCCGCAGTGACTCATGATGGACCGATCCCGGTGATAAATAAAAGGGGCCAAAATCTCTGATTGAAAAGACGCCAAAAGTGGCCAAAAGAAGATTGTTCAAACGTGAGTGCGTACGTGCGTGTTTCCCTCTTATAACTACGGAATATCCGAATAAGGATTGCCGAATCGGGGGAAAAATTGAAAAAAAAAAAAAAAAAAAAATTTGATGCGATGTAGAAATGGAAAGCGGATGGGACCGTCTTATATCCAGAGGAAATGAGTGGGTTGTAATGCTCTGCTACCAGCTGTGATGGGATTTTTCCCGGAGAAAAATTCCCCACACCTTTATAAGGGTAAAAAAAGGAAAAATTAGAAACAAAATATTCCTTTGCCCTTTTGAGATTTTTATTGTGTAGGTTTGGTTCCTACCTAAAATGAAAAACGGAATGGCCTCTTTTCTAAATGTAAATTTAGCACCTAGTCCCCGCCGTGACCTGGCTTTTTAAAAGTCTTTTTGAAAAATAGAAAACAAAATAAAAGTTCGTCTTCGAGCGAGAAAAAGAAAACAGAAAATTGGTTGAAAAATGGATTGGTACTTATCCACGTAGGATCTCCGGGTAGATGTCCACGCACACTCAAACGAAACCGAACCGAGACTGACTCGAGACGGAATCGATTCTTATCGAGTCCGGACTCCCGATTGTTTTGGTGCCCCCGAGAGGCCTGATCTGCCTCTCAAAGCCTGACAAATTGTTAATATTTAGTGATCATTGATAATAATAATTAATCTAACATTTAGGATCTAGACATTTAGACCTAGTGATCTAGACAGAAGGGTGATCTGTACAAAGAAGATAATGAACCGTTGTGTCAAGAATTTGCAGAGTTTTTTAAAATAGAGAGTGAAAAGGGTGAAAAAACTCAGTGCCCGCGACCGGAAGGTAATGAGAACGAATGGGTGCTTCCATGAGGGGTCACCCCAGTTATGAAGCGAAGACAAATGAAAGCTGGTGTAACTAGTAGGCTCGTGACATGGGAGCTGACTCATTTATCCCTTCACTGTATAGGGCGTTAGGTAACAAGAAAAAAATCCACCGTCATGCAGGCTATAAAAGCGAATTTTAGAAGAAATAAAAGGTTTTATGTAAAATGTCTACATTTTACTGGTGTTATATACATATGATTTCTGGTGTCTTTTGGCAGTTACTCAGGATGGTCTGGAACGGATTTTGGTATGAAAACTTCCTAGTCGAGTCTTGAACATTTTGGACCGAGAACAATAGCTTCCTTTTCTGCGAAAATTCGCTAAAACGTTGATGGGTGACTTGATCTTACTTATTCATATTAAGGGAGAATGAGATTCGTCATATAATTCTGGTAGAAATATAATTCAATAACAATATTGACAAAGTGAGGGTCCATATGAACCGGTATATCGTACTTCGGATAGTTTTCATTGAATTCTAAAACAGGGAAGACCAATATCTCTCTAGTTCAGGAGAAACTTACTGGCTTATTCTTCTTTCCAGTGAGAGAGGGGTCGAAATCAAGTATGCTCGAGAACCTTACAGACCTGGGAAGGGTTAAAGAAAAATCCATTATCATACGAGCCTGTCCTCTTCTTCTGCCTCCATCTTCGCCCCGCCCGCTCTTTAACCCTCGGCAATCGTTACCGTCAAGTCGGCCCTTCGCCCTAAACGGGTCCCTTCAGAAACTCCCTTTATTCCAATGCTATTAGATGTCGTTACCATACTGCCTTTAAATTTATTCCGGCGTCAATAACTAACGGAGGACAATCTTGGTTGGGGCCGGAAAACCATAAAACGCTATTGTATTACGCGTATTTATTTATTATTGATCCAATATATTACCAGGAAGAGTATGAGGGTTAACAGCGTAAGGCCTGGTGCACACGAGCGGCAATTATCGCGCGGCAACGCTCCGCCGCCGCAGTTGCGGTAGTGAAAAACCCACAGGTCAATGAGCCGATGCACACATGCCTGAGGTCATCGCGCGGCGCCGCGCGATACCTGGCGGCCTATTTTTGGAAGGGATTGTGAGCGGTACCGCTACGTCAACATGCCGCTACTGCGGTCCTCTAGTTCCTATGTGGCAATCAGTCGATGCACACCCTCCCTCATGGACGCAGTTGCGGACGTGCTTGCTCGTATAGAGAGTGATCTCGAAGGATTCATTGAACAAGTGAAAAAATATCCCGAAATTTGGGATATTCGTCATGATTCCTACCATGACAGAACAAAAAAAAGATCTGCGTGGATTCAAGTGTGCAGTGTGTTTTGTGAAGATTTTGCAAGAAAAGGAGAAAGAGAGAAGAACACGATAAGTAAGTGAAAATCTAACTATAATTTTTTATAAAGTTGGTTATAATGAAAATTCATTTCATGCACGGTAGATACTAAGAAAAGTGTTGTAAATATAACAGTAATAATGTGTAAAAGCCACACTGCAAAAGCCTGTAAGTACAAAAATAACTAACAAAAATTACTTACAGTAACTGTAACCATGAAAAAAACTACAAAAATAATTTACAAAAACAACTTATAACTTACATTACAACTTACTTATAACTTACAAAAATAACTTACAAAAACAAAAATAACTTACAGTAACTGTAACCATGAAACAGGTTACATACTTCAAACATCCATTGAAGAGAAATGAAGCGCTGTAGCTCAATTCTGTTCCTAGTAGCATGTGCACAAGGCCCAAATTTATCAGTGAAGCTCCAAACCTTATTTTTTGAAAAAATAGTACTTACAGGCTTTTGCAGTGTGGCTGTCGTATTTAATATTTATAGTTGAATGTGGAGCAAAAAGTAAAAGAAAATAAATAAAGACATAAATTCATGAAACACTCCAAAATAATAATTACGTGTAGTCTCGTTGCCATGGGACGCTCCCAATATCCGACTCAAAATAATCATTGAAAAACCTCCATTGCAAATTGTTTGTAAACCAAGTATGAAAATATAGCCTTTTTTCTCCGGTAGAGCTCCATCTCCGTTGACATCTGGACACAGACTGCGGCTTTTCTGACGCCCACGTGTGCACCGAAGGACGCGGTGGACGCGCGTTACCGCAACGTTGCCGCGCGATAATTGCCGCTCGTGTGCACCAGGCCTAAGGCCTGGTGCACACGAGCGGCAATTATTGCGCGGCAACTCTCCGCCGCCGCAGTTGCGGTAGTGAAAAACCTACAGGTCAATGAGCCGATGCACACATGCCTGAGGTCATCGCGCGGCACCGCGCGATACCTGGCGGCCGATTTTTGGGATTGTGAGCGGTACCGCTACGTCAACATGCCGCTACTGCGGTCCCCTAGTACCTGTGTGGCAATCAGTCGATGCACACTCTCCCTCATGGACGCAGTTGCGGACGTCCTTGCTCGTATAGAGAGTGATCTCGAAGGATTCATTGAACAAGTAAAAAAATATCCCGAAATTTGGGATATTCGTCATGATTCCTACCATGACAGAACAAAAAAAAGATCTGCGTGGGTTCAAGTGTGCAGTGTGTTTTGTGAAGATTTTGCAAGAAAAGGAGAAAGAGAGAAGAACACTATAAGTAAGTGAAAATCTAACAATAATTTTTTATAAAGTTGGTTATAAGTGAAAATTCATTTCATGCACGGTAGATACTAAGAAAAGTGTTGTAAATATAACAGTAATAATGTGTAAACATTTTACCACACTGCAAAAACCTGTAAGTACAAAAATAAAAAATGTTGAGGAAACGACAAAAACTGTTTTCTAACAGTAACTGTAACCATGAAACAGGTTACTTCAAACATCCATTGAAGAGAAATGAAGCGTTGTAGCTCAATTCTGTTCCTAGTTGCATGTGCACAAGGCCCAAATTCATCAGTGAAGCTCAAAACCTTATTTTTTGAAAAAATAGTACTTACAGGCTTTTGCAGTGTGGCTGTCGTATTTAATATTTATAGTTGAATGTGGAGCAAAAAGTAAAAGAAGATATATAAATTCTTGAAACACTCCAAAATAATTATTTTCTGTATTGTTCATAATCTCCTTTGGTTGAAAAACCTTTGTCAGTTTGGAGGGTTGTAGGAGGCGGTAAGAAAAGAAGAAGTTTTTTCGAGCTTTCGGCTTTAATAAGCCATCTTCAGGGCTGCAACATATATTGACATCTGCTATAGGTTTGACCGTTGTCGGAATCATCAACTTACAATAATACAACTTACAAGAATAGAATTATTCTAATTAATTTAATGGTAGGTACGGTTGTTGACTTACGTATGTAGGTATTGTTTCCTCAACTCGGTCTCTTTCGTTCAGAATAAACTACATGTCAGGTTATTTTGTTTCTCAGTAGGTACGGATAGCCGTACGTGGAGGTTATAGAGGTGTATATCAAATCCCGTGCAAAACTCAAAACTGTGAGCAAGTGTACATAGGAGAAAGCTTACAAAATTTAAATAAAAGAATCTATTCACATAACTATAACTTCCGAAATAAAATAGAAAAAACGGCCCTAGACCAACATTGCATTCAACACAACCATGAACCTGATTTCCAAAACGTCACTTCCATAACTAGAGAATCCTCCACATTTAAACGCCAAATTTATGAAAATATCCATATCCTGCAACAACCCAATACTATGAATATAAAAACCGACATTCATCACCTTGGCACACAATTCATACCATTATTTTATAACAAAGACCCTCTACAACCCCGACTCCATATAGACAATAGATATTCTCTAAACTAAAACTAAAATATTCCCTACCTACCAAGTGCTCACCTGTAATCCCCAACCCGGTCTCTCTTCGAACATCCTCCATAACTACAAACAACACCTCTATAACCTCCACGTACGGCTATCCGTACCTACTGAGAAACAAAATAACCTGACATGTAGTTTATTCTGAACGAAAGAGACCGAGTTGAGGAAACAATACCTACATACGTAAGTCAACAACCGTACCTACCATTAAATTAATTAGAATAATTCTATTCTTGTAAGTTGTATTATTGTAAGTTGATGATTCCGACAACGGTCAAACCTATAGCAGATGTCAATATATGTTGCAGCCCTGAAGATGGCTTATTAAAGCCGAAAGCTCGAAAAAACTTCTTCTTTTCTTACCGCCTCCTACAACCCTCCAAACTGACAAAATAATTATTACATACATGTAGTCTACATGTAGTCTCGTTGCCATGGGACGCTCCCAATATCTGACTCAAAATAACTAACCATCCATTGCCGATTCACCTCCATTGCAAATTGTTTGTAAACCAAGTACGAAAATATAGCCTTTTTTCTCCGGTAGAGCTCCATCTCCGTTGACATCTGGACACAGACTGCGGCTTTTCTGACGCCCACGTGTGCACCGAAGGACGCGGTGGACGCGCGTTACCGCAACGTTGCCGCTCGTGTGCACCAGGCCTGAAGGGTTGAATGTGCGTTTCGGATGTCATATAGTTATTGATTAACGAGGGAGCCAACTGCCCACCCACTGGAGATATTTTATCCGAAAACCACCACTGGACTTTATAGCTCGTAATAATTTATAACTAAATCCTTCTTTGTACTTACCGGGCTTTTCAAAATATTAAAGTTTTCCGAGTAACTATTCAAAGTAATGAAAAGGCGTTTCATGACTTAATTGCAGACTATGAGGAAAATAGGACGTCAATTTTATTCGCTATTTAGCCCTGGCGTTGAAGCGTTTCAATTAAATAATTCGTTTCAGCGCGGCCCATTTGAGCTCTGATGCAGCATCACGTTATATCAAATGGCAGGGGGGTCTCAGGGGAAAGGATTAACTACCACTTACCGTAGTATAAACGCTCGTCGGAGTTGGTTAAGGATCGAGTGAACAACAACTGGAGGGGTTTATACTCCCATTTTAAAGGCTCGCCAATGGAAGGACGAGTTTGGGCAATGATATCGTTAGGGGATAGTAAAACGTACGTAGGTGTTTGGTGTGTTAGGAACGGAGAAAGGGACCGCTTGGAATCGTGGCAAATAAAGTAGGCCGGGCTCACCGAACGGGGATTTTCTTAACGACCCTTGGCATCATTGTAAAAAAAATTAATCCGACGGCAGGAACCATTGAATCGATGATTTTTTAAACTAGCAGTACGCCATTTACAAAATTTTACAAGAGAGCAGAAAATTTATTTTTCGTTTTTTGTTCTAATCGTTTTGGAAGTTATACATTTTTTTTTACATGGAACGTCACTACTTAACAATCACAAAAAGGGACTCACTCCTTTGTGGAAGTTTTTATGAGTTTTAAACTTTTAAAATTTGTTTAGCTCCTTAGCTCAAAATCGCTTCAACTACGCGTATATTACAGAATCGAGGAAACTCGACAACAATTATTATTGCCACCCATTTACATTCCACTTTAATTCGATCATTCCACATGCATATGTACTGAAATTAGCTGACGTAAACAAAAGAAAAAGTGGTCAGAGAAACTCACTCCTGTGAGAGACTCACTCTTCATCGACAAGATCCATTTTCTCGATTTCCTTGGAAGAAAGGCGCACACAAATGAAGAGTAAAGTTAATAAAGCAGAGGCACGAGGCAACTGTCGGATAACAACTGAAACATGACTCGTTCCTGGAGGATCCAAGTTCGATGTTGTTTACATGTCCGCTCGTTTTGATTGGACGCCTCTACCCGTGACTTATAATGGTTACGTTGAGCAATACTGGAAAATAGAGGAAAAGCGTCAATTCTGGGACACCGTGGCCACTATACAGGGTGGTCCTTAACTAGTGGATATGAATTTCAATTCTTTATTGTGAGGGATTTTGAAAAAACCGAAAAATTCGCGTTTCCTGCATTCAACTGCGCCATTTTCAATTTTTTTCAGACTGGACAAAATTGGCCCACCAATTTCGTTTTTTTCAAATGGAAACCCCCTCTTTTTCATTTTTGATTTGGATTCAACGTAAACGTTTTTAGGTCGCTCACAACCCAGGCTGTGAGCCCGCCAAGATTGGGCCGAAATTCAGATTTTGTGTAGATACCTAGTAGATTTTGTGTATCCCCAAGTGTGGCATATGAAATTTCATTATTTTTTTACGCTGATTGACGTGGGGCTATCCGTTTTTCGATCTGACTAGATTTCAGTCTAAAAAACGGCAGCTAAAAAACGGTGAGCATTGTGGAATAAATCACAATTTTTCAAATTCGCTGCAGAAAAACGTTCAATTCCTTCTTTAATAAAATGAAACCTTCTTAAAGAATAAATAATAGCGGATTCTCTATTAAAAGTTATAATCAAATGAAACAAAATTGACGGGGGGATACAGATGCACATGATGAACCTATTCCACACGTCCGATATAATGTATCAAACGACACTGGAAGATAGCACGTGCTGGTGGTTAGAATTTGTTAAATGTACGAAGGGCAAGGCGTTACTTGTTCCTTCTCACACTGGAATATGTAGAATAACGCTTTAGTATGAATTTGAAAAAAGTGGCAGTCTTCAAGACAGGTTTCTGCAGTAAATTCGAAAAATTGTGATTTATTTGCCGTTATTTAGCTGCCGTTAGACTGAGATCAAGTCAGATCGAAAAACGGATAGCATCACGTCAATCAGCGTAAAACATGATGAAATTCCATGTGCCACACTTGTGGTTACCTACACAAAATCTGAATTTTGGCCCAATCTTGGCGGGCTCCAGTCGGTCCAATTTGGCCCAGTCGGAAAAAATTGAAAATAGGAAACACGGGTTTTTCAGTTTTTCAAAATCCCTCATAATAAAGACTTAAAATTCATAACTAGTGGAATAAATTATATTTATATTTACCACAAAAGTAGTATCAACGAATTATTTTATGAATTATATTATAGTGACTATTTCATTGTGATCTACTTTTGTGGTAAATATAAATATAATTTATTCACTACCCAGACTATCGAGCATAGAAATATTATGGTAGGTACTAGAGTGACAGAATGCGACGGTGGTTGAGTTATACTCCGCGTCGGCGTATCATCGTTTAACCATTTTTCTGAAATCCCTCAAAAATCCGCTGGTATTAACCACCGCCCGACGGAATCTGACAACAGATGGTCTCTTCCTCTTACAAAGTCATTAGTTTCACTGCATCTTCATTAGGAGTTTCTCCTACACCCTGCTACCACTGTACCGCCAGCGTTCAACAGGAGTCAAAAGCCTTTTTCCCTTCGCGCTCCGATAACGCTCAAGCGGCAAACAATGAGAAGTTAGTGTTCGCTTCCACTCTCCCATGGGGTCTTACGACACAATAAACTCCCCTAGGCGGGCTAAATTTGGAGTATTCTCTCCCAACCACTTCCATCCGGAGAATGCGACAAACTCTCATGAATAAGGGTAGCGGCACGTGGACGGGTAACAATTCTCCGTAGGAATAACGGGGAAGTTGTCAGATTCAGAACATAATTTATTGTGCTGGTTCATTAGGTACCTATTTCAACTGATTCTGAAGGTTCATACCAGATGGTCAAGCCGAGATGTAATAAATACCCTCCCTGACCATCTAAACCGGGAGTCCAGAACCCTTTTCGAATCTTTCGTACAATCCCCAATATTGCTGTAGCTGAATAGAAGCTGTATAATTTCTGATGAACTATGCTGTATAGTTAGGTCCTTGACGAACAAGTCTTGAAACCAACTTCAGCTGTCATATTCCTCCTGCTGTCTAATACTTGGAACTGAAACTGAATAGGAAATCTAACTAGGTAGTTACTTTCAAGACGAACGACCATCCGTTTCAACTAGCTTACTAACATTGCCTCATCTTGGGAAGTAAGAGACGCTAAAACGAGCTCAACCCCTGTAACTCGCTAACATAAATTCGAACATACTCCCTCACTCAACTTTACGACAAGTTCACCAATTACAACTCACAATGTCAACCCTTGCCATTATACCCATTTCTCAACTACCGTTTTCTACGAAAAACTTTTACGGACATTAACATGGACGAGACTCAGATTCGGTATTTACTTGCGTTCAATACAACAACCCATCACCAGAACATTAAATGTATGTGTAGTGGATATTACTTGGTTGCTTCACAAATACAAGATGAACTATTTTGGGAGTACAATTACCCTTCACGAAGCGATCCTCTATTGCGTACCGAAGAAATAATGTGCGTTTTTGCCAAAGTAGGTATACGAATATGAAAAGTTTATAGGCACCACACAAACAAGTCTGACTTGAACCTTTTGATAGGTACCTAGTTGTTGTTTTGTTTTATTTATTTATTATTTTTTTTTTTTTGTTAATTGAAAAGAACAAAAATACAAAGTAAAGAGCATTGCGGCACAAGTCAGTAAAGATACAAAAAGAACGTCTGCAAAGAATTAATAAAAAATATTAAACAAAAACTTACCATATTAAAACTTTTTAAATATTTTTTTAGTATACTCTTGAAAATAACCAGCAACGCAACTTATGAATGTTCCATTTGAGGAAACCCTCGTGCTCAGGGGAGGAGTCACACATCCACTGTATGGGTACAATATTGAAAATACTAAATTACTAGATTACACGGGTACTTATTAGTATAGCTAATACATAATCATTATTCTCTTCGAGAGAGCTTGATTCCAATACTTTAGAGGCAAACATTTTTTAACTGAAATTTTAAAAGTCTAAAGACGGAGAATCTCTAGTGTTCACTGGCCAATCATTATACTTAGAGTTTGGCACCACGGTATACACAGGATCGCTGGCCCGCCATAGTCAGGCGGAAGGGGATCTTAATACTTCCACAACCTCGAGTTTTTGACCTATTTATTTGATAATAGGATCCTGCCTGGATACATTTACAGGTTTCAATGTCACTATATTGACTGTAGTACCGACAGTCAGGACTTGAAACAACCTAAAAAGCTCCATAGAAAGAAAGCGCATAACTTTTTGACATTTCATGTCTTTACTTTGCTACATCGTAAACTCAAAAATGAAACGCGGGAATGAAACGCGGGAATGTAACGCGGGAATGAAACGCGGGACATGTAACAGAGTTTCTGATGATTTTCGCTTACAACCGTTGCTACGGAACTATCTTCGCCAGTTATCGTCGTACAAAAATCGTTCACCACTCGTTGGATAGCTCTCGATTTACCTAACCATATTACGTTAACCACTGCGGAGTGCGTGGCCGACAAGGTGCGGTATGAGCGTGATTGTTTAAATAATTGTTTACACACAGGTGATCATTCTCAATAGTTTATATTGTCAACACGAATGCAAGCTTCATATAAGTTTCTGATGGGAGGGGGCGCAAAGACATAAAATGTCCCTCGTTGTTGCGTACTTGTACGAAAGCTGTACCCACCGTTTGTGTTTACGATAATTTTCCACATAATTCAAAAATTGAACTTCTTCGTCGTGTCACAGTTTTTCTATTTTAAAGAATTTTTATCAAAGATTTTTTGAAAATGATGAGAGGTTTGAGTAGAGTAGGACTTGGACCTCCCTAAGCTGCGGCACTGTAGGATAACACTGAGTGTATCATGGCAAAATAAAATTTTCGTAGATTATCCGTGGAAAAGATACCTCGCACTTCCAGACTAATCCCTGTTAGCCTCCTCAATCTACGACACAGCGTAGCAACATGGTCCCTCCAGCTCAGGCACTGGTCCAGCAAAACACCCAAATATCTAATCGAGCTCCTTTTAGATAGAGCTGGACATGCACACGCAGAATCCTCATGACATCCTGACTCGTGACATTTCAAGCTTTCAATGGCAGGCACATCAGCAGATCGCAAAGCAAAACAGACAAAATGGGTCTTCCTAACATTCAGTTTAATGCTATTATTTCTGATGTCCTCCCATCTCCTCCCCTTGATTATGACAACTGTATCACAACTAGTCTTCAATAGTGTAGGCATTTAGAATGATAATTGTTTGTAGTCAAGTCATTCTGTAAATTGTATTTGGGAGCCGATTTATGAGGGAGGGGATTTCAGACGTTCAGTCAGTCTGACGAAAAACGTTTTGTAGAAAAGCTCGAAAAGCGGGGGAACGCGTCACCATGCGGGATTGTCTTGATTCATAAGAATATTCATATGAATTTGTTTGAGTGCCAGAATCATAATCGCTGCAATGAAAAATGCACATATATTATATTGAGATCATTGAGATTATATTATATCGGAGATATGTATGGAGAACGTAGGAAATTGACCAAAAATAAGCTAAAAAATGGAATTTTTTGGGGTCTGGTCCGTGTGAAGGTTCTGTTGCTCAGGTTCTCGTTAATTAAGTACTGCTATATGAATCTAGACTGCATCATTCTGGTATTCTTGGAATTCTTCTATTCTATTCGGGTCAGTACTCGTCAAACCTATTAGGTTATTAAGTCTATACACTTACACCATGATCGACTCTTGAGGAAATTGCAGCAATTTGGCTTGGATCCAAATGCGGTATGTTGGTTTTCCTCCTATCTGACAAATTTTGTCGATATTGATGGCTCTCGAAGTGAGCTTGCGCATATACTAATTGGGGTTCCTCAGGGCTCCGTTTTGGAGCCAATCTTGTTTATTCTACAATGACATCTTCCAAGTAAACACTGGAAGTACCTACTCTAATTGGTTTTGCTGATGATCTTGTTCTGATCATTAGGGCTGACTCGTGGACGAATATTGCTGCTAGAGCAGAATCAGTTTTATCTGACTGGTCTTTGCAAAATGCTCTGAGTGCAAACAAGAAAAAACATGTATATTAATATTAAGCACTCCATCAATGCGGTAGGGCAGCCTTACACTTCTGTAATCCCTTTCCATAGTCGTTCGGGTTCATGTACCTCAAACCCCTGCTCTTGCCCTCTTATTCAATGGGTAGATTGCCAGAGGTACTTGGGTGTAGTGGTTGACAGGTTCTTGAAATGGAAGCCTCATATTTTACACGTAACTAATGCAATTAGAAGATCCTCTTCCGTATTCTCTTTTCTTAATAAATTCCTGTCCCTTTCTGCGTTGAAAATGACCTTCCACGCTTTTGTTTATTCAATACTGACATACCTACTGTATTCCTGTATGTGATTATTTCACGAGACAATGCTCGGTCCTGGGCCCCAGTTTTTTTAATGATTACCTACTCATTTAAAGCGCATTGAAAAATGTAGTAAATTCAAATCGTGTTTGAATGACCACTTAAAACAGCAGTTTCTTATTTACAACAGTGTTATTCCCCTATTGAGCTTCTTTCTTTAATATCATTCAGTTTTGCCGCTTTGTTAGATTTTCTGTTACAAAAGACAAAAAATGTATGTTCATTTTCTACCGTTTCAATTATTGCCACAGCGTTTAATTCTATTAGTATTGTGTACCTATGTAATAATTACATAGGTACACAATACTAATAGAATTATTGTTAGCAATTATTGTTAGCAACTCCTGACCTCCGGACAATTTTTTTAAATTATGGAGATCAGTATACTGCCAAAAGACTTTAATTTATTCTACTAGATGTATTCATTTTATTTTGTGATGAAGTATGAAATACTTCAAATGTATTTTGTGGTAATTCCTTAATAAACAGCTTTATACAATTAAAATAAAAAAATAAAATAATAGGAAGTTTGAATAGAATGGAAGAATGAATAGAATGAATAGAATGGAAGAATACCATGCATATAGAGCGTTGGTGGAAATTGGTCAAGGTACAGATGCCAGTCAGGATGATTACCTGAGTTACCTGAGTTTCACTGAAGGAGTGGGCTGGTATTAACTCTCAAATCGTTGAAACGTTTTTCTAAGAGTAACTTGGAATGGAACATGATACAAGTTCAAGTTTAATTTACTCCAGATCAAAATCTGAGCAGTAGTTTTGAATTATTCCCTCACAATTACATTCTTTTAATTATCAACAGAATGTAAATGTGACAGAGTGACCTCGAACAACACTGTCACATAACTCCATCATGTTTGACAGTCCCAAGCTTACCTACCTCGAGACGCTTGGTTCATCATCTTGATTTGTGTAGACAGATGTGGCGTCGCCCACGGCATTCATGAGGTTATCAGGCGCCGACTTTGGGGACGACTTGACGGTGTTTGCCGCCGATTGTATTGTGTCACTGCTTTCCATAAACGTTAGTTCATAGCCCGTCTTGCAACTACCCTCTTCTGCAGCTTCTTCTTCTTCTCTTACTCTCCTCAGCTCCCTTGGATATGCATACGTAACATTGCTCAGTGTACAGGTTATTAGATGGGCGTACTATATTGACTTTGTTGGATCGATTATACAGTGGTCGCCGCCTATATCGGCGCCGGTTGTACCGATTTGTCGGTAAAACCAGCCGGAAGTTAAGGTTCGAGCTCAAGATTGTTTTGATACCTACAAACTGACCATGGTTGTGTGTCGGATGAAACCAACTTCGCAAGCGTGGTTCACCGGCATTTAGTTCGGTTGTCTTTCGACGCTTCTGTTTTAAAATTCTATAATCTAATTCGCGCACGACTTATAAATCATTTTGCGTCGGCGGCCTTTTTGAAGTCTTTGAGAATAATAAGAAAAGGGTGGAAGTCGTACACCTGCCTGTATTCCATTAGAGTTCCCGCGGACGGAAAGAATTCCCGGACGCGTAAAAACATGTTCCATGTAAAAAGAATAGAAGTTGGTTACAGCCAAAACAACTTCACAAGATCTTCCCAAGCAACGTTCGTCCCTCAGCGTCACCGATCGGTCATGACGGTCGCGTGAAAAAAACCGTTAACCATCAAGTGGGCTATTGAACAGCATGGCAACTATCAACAATTCTCCACCCTCCAAAACTTGGAAAAGGACTTAATCAGAGTATACGCTGTTTCCCAATTCCTCATCAATTCATTTTTAAAGAAAATTTAGTTTCATAATTCTGCCCTCCTATTATTGTTAGCGTATTTATCTACTAAATTTTATTAAAATAAAGCGTTGAGCTAAATCGAAATGTGAAGGTTCTCAATTTCCGGTTATCCCGGTTTCTTGCGAATTTTCGCTGGTTGGGCGGTATAACTGACATTGGCCAACACCCTTAGGGACGGATCTAACCGATATAAGCGGCGACCACTATATTATTTCTACAAGGATTAAACTTACTTTCCTCCACAACCCACCACCTCTACCTACGGTAATTCGTACAAATTTTAAATAGCACATTTTCACATTGACACCTCAGGATTTACCAACAGAGTAAGGTAAGGCGCGCTTAGTACATGTTAAACAGAAAAAAACATTATGTGCTCGGGCCCTTACTATACCTTCTGTATACGCGTGACGTACCGAACAACGAGAACTCGACTATAGCAACCTTTGCTGATAATACGGCCATACTGAAGGTTGGTGAATCAGTAGAGGAAGCGACAAAGTAACCACAGCATCGTTGACGATGTAAGGGCCTGGACCAAAAAATGGCGCCTCAAGCTTAACGGACGGAAATCTACCCATACCAACTTCATGAACAAGAGAATAACAACGACTGGTATCACCATGAATGAACAGAACATTCCCTAATCAAATACTGCAAATTATTTAGGGATGACACTTGATACAAAATTTAAATGGAAGGAGCATGTCGGTAAAAAAAAAAAAAAAAAAAAAGAACGACTAAACATAAAATTCAAAAAATTGTACTGGCTGCTGGGGAGGTATTCTGGATTATCAGGGTACAACAAATCGCTCATCTACAAGCAAATCCTAAAACCTGTGAGGACTTATAGTATCCAGCTCTGGGGATGCACTAAAAACAAACAGTAAGATTATTCAAACTTTCCAGACCAAGGTACTTGAGGGTATTCAACGCCCCTTGGTACATCAGAAATGATGATCTCCATCGAGACCTCAAGATGGAATCTCTCAGCGAAGTAGCAAAGCAAAATGCAATAAACACGAACAGCGGCTCCATGAACTAGAGATGGGTGATGTGACTCATCTCAATGATCGGATCAGGATCGATCGATCATCAAAATGATCAGCTCTTTTACATAACTAATTGCTCATCCCCCCCCCCCCCCCCCTTGTCAAGTAAGGTGTCATTTTCCGGTTAAATAAAGGATGCCAAGCAACAATTAAACCTTGTATTTACAATAATTGTATTTAAAACTTGTAAATTACAAGTATCTATTATAGATGAGAATTATGGTCCACCTGAATGGCGGGGGGAGGAGGCATAGAACAGAAAAGAACCGAAGAGCTCTAGTTTTCTCTCAAATTAGCCCAAATGGCTATATTTAGACAAATCTGGCAACGTTGAGAGAACTGAGAGATCGATTGCTAATTTGATTGAGGAATAGCTCTCGATCTATCGAACGAGATCCCTCGCCAAGATGCTACCTCTGATCTGAAGTCTGAACGATCCCAGCGATCCCGCTCACCGCTCAGATCGTTGATCAATTGGAGCGGTGTTAGAGCTGATCCGATCCCCCCCCCCACCTTCCAACACTCCGAGGGGAGAGCCAGAGCCGACGGTGATCGAACGATCCCTCCGATCCCGCTCACCGTTCAATTGGATCAGTTCGTTGATCACTTGGAGCGTTGATACGAGCTGATCGAACGATCCCGATCCCACTCGGTTCGTCATAGAAGGAGGAAGAGCCTACCGCTCTTTTTTCGTGAGTCATCGTTCGCTCACTCACTTTCCAGAGCTAGTTCTTTTTACTAACTCATGAGCGGATCGCCCATCTCTACCATGAACATATGAATCCGGAAGTTCTTCGACTCCTAGACAACAGCAACGTCAATGGGCTAAAAACTCAATAAACAGTTTATAATATTATAGGAAATTAACTTGATGGGCTGTAGCTCAGTTGTTATGTTATTGATAATATATTATAACAAATATACATCGATTATTTAAAAAAAAAAAAAAAATGCAGTGGATTTTTAAAAAAAACTAGTATAGAAATATGAGGCTTCTCACGCATCAATCATCGCTTCAATGACTTCGATTTTTTGTGGCGTCATTTCCGGAGTCATCTTATAAATGTGTTCTGCGGCGATGCGAACAGCTGTATCCCTCTCCACTTTTATACCTGTATTAGAAACAATTCAATGGGATTATATACATTGAATGTATTACATTCCCACTTTCGACATACCTAATTATAATTACGTACACGTAACACTGAGAAACTAAATTCACCTTGTAACTGAGATTTCAGACCATCCAGTTCAGATCTTGCTCCTCGTAGCCGATCACTGAGGCTTTGTTGGTCTCGAAGTGCAGCTTCTGAAATCCTAGCTTCCCTTTGGAGCACCTCGATATGACTCATCAAGTTCTCATTTTCCTGGTACATTTGGGTTTTTCAATCATAGGAATTCTTTCGTGTACGAATTGGCTTCATGAATAGTAGTGGCTAGTCAAAATTCGAGTTTTCAAAAATGAGTAGCTCGAAGAATCATCAAATTTATCGTTATTTTCTTACATTTTCCGAAAATGAAATTTAAACCAAAGTAAGTAATGTCCTTTGGCACCATATAACCGCAAGTAACGCCTTTCAACTGCGCTACCTTAGAAAAAATACGCTAAGTATTTTATAAACCTCTTTTTGTGGAACGATCATATTACTCATAAGATTAATCATATCCTCTGTTACTTTAATTGTTTTCCGAGCCATCGATCTGACGTCTGCAAAGTTTAGTAGACGGTCAAATGATTTAAATTTTATCGATCCATGAACTTTGTCCATTGACCTCCCAAATTAAATAACAACATGATTAATTACCATCTTTGCCGCTTCGAGCTGTCTCTGTACTACTGCATTTTCATGCCTCATATTCTCAATTTCAAGGGATATTTCCAGTTGTGTATTGATTATCTCATCTTTGGAAATGCTTCTACTTCGATCAATCTCGTCAACGGTGGTTCCTAAGCTGCTGAAAAAACAAAGACGTATTAATATAGTTTAACGCTCAACTGACTGCTGTAGTAGAAGAATTGTGCAAATGTATCTTGCATGAATGTTGAGTATTACCTATCTGTGATTATTGTGGATGGGTGTCGAATACTCGATGTTTTAAAACGTACCATGTATTTATTATGTTTTTGACATTGATGTTTTTCTTCCGATGCTTATCACCCATCGATGTTTTTCTTCCGACGTTTTTTCCAGACATTAATGTTTTTTCCTAACACCCAAAATACCTATACTTACAAACCTATTTTACGTCTCAGTATTATTTCTGCTCAGAAAACGGCAAAATCACCTTGATAAAGTCATCAAATGGACCCAACAATGGAGAATCAAACTCAACGAAGCCAAATTTGCATACGTGAATTTTACGTATAAGAAAGATGAACCGTGGCCAATTATGATCAATTCCCAACTCATACCGGCAGCAAACACAGCTAAATATCTAGGGTGGACGCTAGATGCCAAACTAAAATTGAAAGAACACATCAAAATTTAAAAAAAAAACTGAGCTCAACTCAGAACTAGAGGTTCACAACAAGAGACTGCTGTACAAGCAAATTCTAAAACCAGTCTAGATGTATGACATACAAATTTGGGGCTGCTCTAAAAACCCAAAATGAAACATTCAAACATTCCAAAACAAAGAACTTAGTGGGATAGTCAATGTGGGAAATAAGAAATGACGACCTTCATCGTGACCTGAAAATGGAAACCGTCACCGAAGCCTTCAAGAACTATGCGGTGAAGCATGAAGAAAGACTTCACGGACATGTAAATCTAGAAATGATCCGGATCTTGGACAACAGTGAAACAGTGCGGCGTTTGGATCGAACACAACCGCACGACTCATGTACTCGTATTTCGCGAAATTGAGGATGAAAATGAACGGTCCAATGTGCTTGTAATTGTATGCGAGTGAAGTAGCTAGATGGGCTGTATGACTCGGTTATTACCTTACTCTTTAATAAATAAAGAATTTGAAAGAAGAAAAAAATATTTTAGCATTATTCCTTTGCCTTATTAGGCACTCTACTTACCTTCTACATTATTTATTATTTTACGTGGCCCTTTTGCTTTTTATTGTTCTAGTAGCTGCCATGTTTGGTTTGCATATTTTTCATGTCAGTTAGTAGGAACGAAAGAAAAGCCACCACCACGTCTGGTGTAACCGTGCAACATTTAGATTACCTAACGTTAATCATTGTCCGATACCCAAAAGTAGCAGATGAAACGAATTTCGCACGCGTCAATCCCTGATGATCTTCATGGAACTCTCCACACGAAAAAAATTCAACAAAACGTCTTGGAATTTTGGATTTCAATGAAAGACACATGCACTTTATGCTGTTGGATTTTAATGTGTACTTACCTTCAATCGCCTCCTCTGTTCCAGCACAGAGGCTTTTGGAATCGACCAAAAGAAAAAAAAAATTTATTCCCCTTCCAAATTTGAGGGTTTACGTTTCAAGATACGAAGATTCAGAAAATGGAATTAGGAATTATTGACACAACGGTTTATTATCTTCTTTGTGCAGATTTCCCTTCTGTCTAGTTCACAAAATGGTAGATTGATTAAAATCAAGAAATCTGCACAAAGAAGGTAATAAACCGTTGTATAGAGAATTATCATCATTTAAAGTACCTAGGTGCGAAAATTTTATATGTATATTAGGTAGGTATGAGAATAGGCCGTAAAGTCCCCCCCCCCCATCCTCCTACTCTGGGTAAAAGGGGTACCCCCGGGTTCAAAAAAACATTCATTTCGATATCTGAAAACCTTGCGCTGTTCGAATCTACTACTGTGTTTACTCTGGGTAAAGGGGGTACCCCCGGGTTCAAAAAAACATTAATTTCGATATCTGAACACCTTGCGCTGTTCGAATCAACAGGACCAGTATGAACGTTGACCCGACAGGCTGCCGCATGAGTCACCCTCATGTTGACAGCTAGATACTCCGACTATAATCAGATTAAAAACGTTAACGAGGAGAATTGAAAAATTAATGTTTTTTGAACCCGTAAGTACCCAGAGGGTTCCAAAAACTTTAACTTTTCGAATGCCCTCTTCAACAACTTTCATTTGAGCCCGTAGATTATAATCATAAAATCTAGACAACCCCCCCCCCCCCTCCCACCACCAGGGGTGATTGGGGGTACCTAGGGTACTTTTCGATCTATTCTCATACCTACCTAATATACATACACAATTTGCGTACTTTAAACCATTTACCATTAAGTGATCTAGACACAAGGGTAATCTACACAAAGGATAATAAACGAAGATTATTTATAATTTTATTATAATTTGTTATTATAATTTATAAACCAAAACAGAGCTGATTGTAAAATGTATGATACATTCGAGTTAAACACTTAAACTTTTTCCTCAATAAAATTTTTTTAGATACTTATAACATTTTTTATGGTAAGACCTGTTTGTAGCGCTCTTTTGAAAACCAACAAGATTACGTTGGTTCGTAATATTTGTGGACCAGCGGTGGGAGTGGTGAAAAGGGAGGGGGGGTCGTGGTGGCCTCTTTCTACTCCACCTCCACATCCGCGGACAGTATAAATTTTATGTACGGGTGGGAGGGGGTGTGAAGGTTACATACAACCCCCCTCCCCCCTCCAGGAAAACAACCTCCGTCCACTCTGCTCGCTGACATCGTTTTCACCCACCTCCACCCACAATTTAAATTTCATGTACGGGTGGAAGGGAGATGTAACGATTACAGCCCCCCCCCCCTCCCATCACTTCATCAACCACCTACATCTCCCTCACAAACCTCCACCGTGATTGAAGGGCGGTGGGGAGGCAAACAACCCCCCGTCCACCCTGATCGCTTACATCGTTTTCACCCACCTCCAGCCACATTTTAAATTTTATGTACGGGTGGGAGGGGGTGTGAAGATTACAGACAACAACCCCCCCCCTCCCGACGGCAACAACAACCTACATCAGCCCGCTTTCCTCTCCCTCACCCACCTGCACAGGGCGGGAGGTGGTTGGGGGGAAGCGAACAAGAAAGAAAGAAAGTTTTTTATTTGCTGTCTAGAGGCAACAAGGCCTATACAACAAAGAGGATCGCTGACCCAGTATCTTCATCAATGCAAAAATTCTAATAAAATAAAATAAATATAAAGGAACACACTTCCATAGTACGTACCTAAATATAAAAGAGCACGCTTCATAGTACGTGGGTATGTAAACATTTTTTCAGTACCTATGATACATTCAAAATACAATGATTTAGTCGGGCTGTGGTGGACGTACGAGATCTAATCAGCTTATAAACCGGCGTCATTTATTTGTTATTCTACAAAGGTTCGAAATTTTAGATAGCTCATTGCGAAATTAAAATGTAATAGCTAATGCTATTTAATAGCATGTACAAATTTTCTTTCTCTACTGCACCGAACAATAATTTGTTTATAAAATCAATGCTGGGCCTCTCCATGCCAAAATTTTTCGTTCTCGCGTTCTTCAGCTGTGGGCAACTACAATATAAATGTTCAATGGTTTCAGGTTTCTGGGTGTTACACATAAAACATACTTTACTATGATCGACGGAATAGACGGAGCCTTTATGAAAAATACGAAGTTGCTTTTCGTTTTTCAACCGCAACTGGGCCACTACTCGTTTAACATCAATAGGGATGTCCCACATAATATAGATAACCTTCCAGCGAAGAGTAACCCTGAATATAGTCTATTTAGGAAGTGCTATACGTTGAGCATATTATTCGTTCATAGACCTCGTATGCACATTTTGTCGCGAGGCTATTACCAGTAAGTACAAACCTTTGCCATTTGTTCACTTCTTCAGCATTTTGCGCCTTCCAAGGATCTTTGTAGCCCTGTTCCCAAAGGATAGTTCTAAGCTGAGAGGCCCAATAATATTTTGCAGCATCCACCCCTCTATTGATTGTTGATATGAGCTGGTCGTAACAAATACGAGGGTATCTACTAACTGGCATAAGTAGGACAGCTTCCCACCAACCCAAGGCCTTATCCAAAACCAAAATTCCCAATTTCGCTCTACCTGTCTCCGCTCGGAGCATGTAACGAGGCGTACTAAAGGGCAATGTTAAAATACTCTTAATAATTTTTGACTGCACTACCTCCAAATCTCCAAGGTAACGCAGACTCCAAATCTCCGAGCTATATAGCAACACTGAGCAAACCATGGAATCGATGAGTCGGCAAGTTGCTTCCCAGCTTACACACTTGCCCTTTACCAGAATCTCCCGAACACTACCCCAGGCCCAGTATGTCATTTCTTCCATCCACGTTTAAACCCCCTAATTCTCTTTCCCGTATATAATTTTCCAAGCCACTTAAATATAGACAGAACAACAGCGGGCTAACGGAATCGCCTTGCAAGACTCCTCCTAAAATCTCATGAAAATTGGTGAGCTCATTTTTTACTTTTATAGCAACTTTCGCTTTGCTGAACAAATCTCTCTGGACATTTAGGAGCCGCCCTCTTACCCCCAATTCTGCTAATTTGCCCCACAACAATCCATGAGGAAGGGAGCCAAACGCATTTTTATAGTCTACAAAACCGCAATATAGCCTCCCTTTCTTGCGTTGCAGCCTCAGTGCGATTAGTGCATTCATGACAAAAATGTTGTCCCTCTCCTGAAACCCGCTTGGCATTCCGGGATAGCGTTTATCGTTTCAGCCCAATCTATCAGTCTATTATTCACGCACTGAGTAAAACTGTTTACAACAGTTGTAAACAGTTACTGTATTAATGAGGGCAATTGGCCTCTGTCAATATCGTTCCAGTTTGCAGTTTTTGGTATCATCCGAAGAACAACATTACCCCAACAGTCTGGAATTTGCCCACGCTCCAGAATCGTATTGAAAATATTGGTTAGAACCTCGAGACCACTGTCCGGTAGATTTTTCAGAACCTCATTTGGTATGTTATCCCACCCCGCAGCTTTTTTATTTTTCAGATTTAGCAATACTGATTTGACCTCACTTATCGTGAATGGCTCATTTAAACTCGGGAAAACCACTGCCTCATTGATAGCCATACAGCTTGATATTGTAGAGGGCGTTCCCATTTTTGTCAGATAAGCTTCCCATTGTTCCAGCGAAATATCCGAAGTTTTGTATTTTCTGTTTCTTAATACCCTAATCGCCTTCCAAAATTCTTGTGAATTTTTCACATTACACATACCCTCTCTAAGATTATCATAATACGCTTTACTTTCATGCCTCAATAGTGCCCGGTAACATTTTTTGGCATTCAAATATTCAGGAATAGGACCAGTTCCCTTTTTCCATATTTTGTACGTAGAGTTAACTAGCCCCAATACTGCTTTACATTTATGGTTAAACCAGGGTTTATGTTTGAGTGAAGCAAACAACCCTCGTCAACTCTGATCGCTTACATCGTTTTCACCCACCTCCAGCCACAATTTAAATTTCAAGTACGGGTGGGAGGGGGAGGTGACGATCACAGGGACCATCCCCCCCTCACCAGCATCAACCACCCACATCCGCCCGCTTTCCTCTCCCTCACCCACGTGCACAGGGTTGGAGAATGTGGGGGCAAACACCCCCTCCCCCGTCAACTCTGATCGCTTACATCGTTTTCACCCACCTCCACCCACAATTTAAATTTCATATACGGGTGGGGGGGTGGGGTGTAACGATCACAGGCATCCCCCTCCCCCTTGCACTTCATCGGCCCGCTTTCCTCTGAAGTTGAGACATGGTTGGTCTCAACGATTATTTCTTCTGTCAACTGGGCTCCGATCATAATATTGACTCGCGGCACAATCAACAACATAAAAAATGATAGTGCTGTCCAGTTTAATTTCACCCCAGTAACGTCTGACGAAGTTGAAACAGCATTAAAAAGTATTTCCTCTAAAGCAAAGGGTCCGGACAATATAATATTATGCTGTATATTAATCAGTATAATAGCACTACTTTGGTCCACATTTGCCATCTTGCAACACTACTCCCCTTCTCCGGTTCCCGCTACCACTGCGCACGGCGCTCGGTCTTTAATAAATTTGCAATGCTTTTTGCTCTAAAATGATATTTTATCTACTTTATTATCCTACGTCCTCAAAATATCTCTCCAAGACCAGTTCATATGATCATAACAGTCCGTTAAATTTTTTTGTTGAGCTCCTCATGTTCAATTTCTGTAAAAAACGGCAATCTTTCCAATTTTTCTAATCTTTCGGAAATATTTCACAAAATATTTCTACAATTTTATCTTTCCGGAAAAATAAGTACTCTAGGAGGTGGTCACAGAACCTCGAGGAGGTGAAGCGGTGGAGGAGAGAAAAGGTGAGGTGGTGAAGGCAGGAGGAGTCATAGAATCTTGAGGTGGTGAGGAAGAGGAAGTCATAGAACCTGACGAGATGATGAATGGGGAGGGGGGGGGGAGAAGAACTAGGAGGATGTAAAAGGGGAGGAGGTCACGATAAAGTGGAAGGGTGGGACCATGATGAGGTGGGGAGGTGATGAAAAGATGACGGGGGGGGGGGATCGATGTGGTTTATGGTGGTGAAAAGGAGGAGGAGTCATCAAATTGTGAGGTGTTGAAGAGGAGGAAGTTATAAAACTGTGAGGAGGTGAAGAAAGGGGGTGGGGGTGGGGTGAGAAAAACCAAGAGGATGTGAAAGGGGAGGGGGGGAGGTGGAATTTTACTCCCGACGCCCACAACGCAAACGAAAACGGGTTTCAGCATCTGACTGCTACATAAACGGGTTTCAGCATCTGACTGCTACATAAACGGGTTTCAGCATCTGACTGCTACATAAACGGCTCTAAGAATGACTACCGAACGTCGTGTGCAGTATACGGACACTGTAAATAATAAAAGGTCGGCTAATTCGCAGTGTGCCGCACAGCGGTGGAAAGCGTTAAAAAACCCCCCAAAATGAAAGTTCGCAATTTAATATTGTTAAGAGCGTAGCTCCCTACGAAATTATTATTGACTGCATGGTTTTTTGTGATTGATAGTTGATAAGTTGTTAACTATTAATCTGCTCCAACTTTGAGCCCTCATTGTGAAAGAACGGCTGGTCGTACAAAGCTGCGGATGGTCTTCAAAAATTCGAAAAAAAAATAAACTCTGTAAATGTGAACCGAAAACTTTACCGTTCCATTTGAATTTTTCGAGTTATGAAATTTTCAAAATTTCAAAATTCTTTTGAACCCCTTCCCCTTGACCTTTTTGGAATCTACGTATCTTGAAACGTAAACCCTCCAATTTGGAAGGTTTCTTGGGTGATTACAAGGTTCATTATCGAAGATTTTAAACCAAAAACATCGATCATGTAACAAAGGTGAACCAACAATACATAATATATTATATGACTCATAAGTTTCCGGTGTAACAAAATGAGTTCAACAAAGAAACAGGAGGTTGAGGTCTTAAGCTTGATAAAATTGAGGACTCACTTTTGAGTTTCCCCGATCTCTCTTCGAAGGGCATCAATTAATAATTCAGCTCTACGTAGCTTTTCCTTCAGTGCTTCAAGGTGATTATTTTCCTCAGCTTCTTCTCTGAAATGATCGACATATTGCATTACTTGAATACCCGTGCCTCCTGACTGGTAATTCTGTAGAAAGCTGGCCAAGTGAGATAATATCATGTCACATATTGTCACTTTTTTTTCGAAATCGTTATCTTCACTCCCTCCAGTTTGTTATAGCATCTAATATATTAATAAGTACCTAATGTATACATTTCTACATACAACGATCGAGCGTCTAAACATTGCCGGTAACCTTGGAAAAAGCGTTGGCCATTTATGATAATTTATGATAAGTTATTATCATAATATAATAATGTTATTATGTATGTCCAGAAAGTGAAAATCGGCAGATGGCAGATTATATATAATATATTATATAATACATATTATGTCAGTTGTTTTTTATTGTCATCTTCCAATTTTGACTCTACGAATCGTAGAGGAAGCACCAGAGTTTGACGAGCTGTCTGATGGGTTAGTCAACGAGGAAGGTTGATTTTTAATGAAATTTCGTACCGGGTCGGAGATAGGCTTCTCAAGTCCCACACGAAACACAATTCAACAGATCGATTTTACACTAATTTATTTTTTCGTCTTCTTCTTATTCAGTTGAATACTACTTTATTTCCTTCCCAGTGGCAAATAGACAAATATTTCGTCACTCAAGTTCTGATACAACCTAATCCACATGTCCTCATTTTTCAGGTGACATGAAAAACTGTACATTTCCAAAACATTCACTACCTTCCAGAACAGGTTAGTTTCAGGATTTCGCTGAGTTTTAGCCAATATTAAATCCTAAATTGAACTGAATTCATTCACTCTCGCGTTTTAATTCGAACCAGAAAATATGATAAACTCATTTTAGCAAAAAATTACAAATTGCAGCAATGAGTGATTGAGGTAATCGGCAAAAATATAAAACGGAGTACGTTGGAAGATGGCAAAATCACATATGTCAGGAATCTGCTTGGAGAATCAAGAAAATTGGTTCCAATTTATAAGCTAAAATTGAAAACCTCCGCATATGTCAACTGCAGTTAGTTACTGAAGTTAACTATCTAATAAAAAATAATATTGAAGCATTTGTCGAATTTTGAGGGGCGGAAGAATTTTGTAATTTCTTTCCTGAGAAAATTTAGAAACTAACACTTTGCCATCTTTCTACAGAATTATACGGTAGGCTATTGTAAGGTTTTGTATTGCCGTTCCTTCTGTTTTCACAATTTTGACGTGATCTATCAAGAGGTGTTCAGCATTAGAGGCACCTACGTCTAATTTGAAGAGCAATAAAGTATATTGAGACGGACAAGTGATTGGATGGATTTTCAAGCAGAGCAGTAAATCTCACCCATTTTGATCGAAGTCGTTTGTTTCAACTGCTTCAATAGAAGATTTGCCGGTGGAGTGTGGAATATTCACCTTTTCTTGAGGGGCTGAAGTAACCTGTCACCGAGCAGTCGTCATAATTGAGATATCAAATTCGTTAAGTTGGTATTCAAAACTCAAATGATTACCTTCTTTATTCAATCATTTCAAACTCACTTTGTTCCTAATAGCCGAGATGACGAAGCATACAAATATCAAACTGATTAGCAGGAGATAAAACCCTCTTGATATCACATGAAAGAACCAGCGTCCGAGTAAACTGCTCTGATTTACTAAAATGTATACATTTACATAAATAGTGGTTATATATCATATTTCATGGTTGTTGGTAAATATAACTACACATAGAAGATTCCCTCATAATATCCAATCCAACTTGTGATTAATCTAATCAATTTTGCAGTTGTACAGATAAGGCCCTAGGCTATAATAAGCATAATAGCACATTATGCTTATTATACTAGTGTGATATTATCACACCGAGATTGGCGAGTAAAAACCTTTAATGATCAACTTGAAACTTGGTGTGGATCATTAAAACCGATCAACTTGAAATTTGGTGTGGATAATAGAAAGCCCTGAACGTTTCATGTCTAGGTCTAAAGAAACTGAGTTAGATACCTTGCCCTGTTTGTCGCCCTCCACCCTCACCGATTGACTTGATATTTTGCACAGAGCTTCGCTTCAACTTTAGCGCGTGCCTTTTAAAAGATTCAAGTCGGTAGGTTCAAAGGGAACAGAGTTATATAACTTCAAAACCCCGTTTTTTTCGCGCTTACTTTGAACTTGTTCAGTTAGACAAGGCTACAGCCTCTCGACTGCCACCGATTGACTTGAAATTTTGCACAGATTCAAGTCGATAGGTTTAAAGGGAGCCGTGTTATATAACTTCAAAAACCCAATGAACCCTTTCCATGAAAAGGGTAGGGCGCTTGTGAAGTGGTTAGGACATCTGTTTAGTTGGAAGGAAAAAAGCGGGCGGGGAAAGTGGATATCATAACTTTTTCTGGCTGCTGTAGAATAATATTTGCGAGGCGGAGTGATTTTGGAGAGATATACTTTTATTGGACGCATAAATTAAGCACGGGCAAGATAAGGTCAATCCGCACGGCGGAAACTACTGGCCTCCGTATAATGAATAAAGGAAGGTTTCAACTTAGAAGTAGGCAAGTTCATCACTCATCACTAGTAACTGTTGTTTTATTAAATTCTTTTTCCAAACAACAGTTAATATTTGAACTTACCATCGCTCGCGTCAATTGGAGTCACACTTGATAATGACAAACTGACCACAATGAAAGCGTACGTCCACATTCCTTGAGTTTTGATTACCAAACTATTAAACTTTCCCTTCCACGAAAATTCATGTTGGGCATGACGGCAAAAAAACTCATGAAATTTCGCTGTTGACTGGCTAGTGTTTTCTTTCGAAGGCAAGTTAGGAACAGGTCAACTCCACAACGGGTCCACATGATGAGAATTAGTTTTATTCTACTGGAGAGCGAAACCGACAGGTATACATTTTTTAATGACCTCACTGGGCCACTTCAATTGATTATTGAAGGCTTCAATTGATTATTGAAGTATAAACGTACACCGTGGATGGTACATCTGTCGCCACCGAGTCTTCGGTTACTTTGCGTTGGACGAAAACGATCACATCCAACCAACGTCACTATATCGGATTAACTAATTAGTAACATTATTACTTATTCAATTATTGATCGGCGGTGATATACCGTCAACACGATAATATTATCATCTATTATGCGGGTGTGTAGGGCAATAACCAATATTTTACAAATGTGCAAAATTTGACAAAACTTCCGACAAAATTCGAAATATATCAAAAAAGTGAAGTTAACTCTCGCTCGGGATACTTTCTTTTTTTTTTTTTTTTGAAAGATTTTATTGCTCCAAGTAATAACTTATTAACAATATTATTTTGAAACTAGGGCACATACTATTCAAAGCTTAGATACATCACTGAGTTTTGTTCATTTTTATGATGATATTGCATTCACTATACTGCTTCACCCGTGAGCAAGCTCGAGCGGTTTGGTACGCTTCAATCGTCTGGTGATATCACTCGTGCCAAGGAGTCGGACAGCTTCCTCGTTGACGTGAGACCTTAGCCGTTGAAAATGACGTAAGGCTTGCCGCTAGATGGCTTCGTTTATGGTTTCGATTTGAAGTTCATGGTGGAGTCGTTCATTTCGAAAGTACCATGGTGCATTGACAACATTTCTTAGCACATTGTTCTGGAATCTTTGGATTATTTCCCGGTTTGAATGAGCCGTGCAGCCCCACAGCTGAGCTCCGTAAGTCCAGACTGGTTTAAGAACTTGGTTATACAGCGTAAGCTTGTTCTGGATTGACAGTTTTGACCGCCTCCCCATTAGCCAGTACATTTTTCTGAATTTGAGAAGAAGTTCCTCCTTCTTTTTCTTGACGTGGGCTTTCCACCGAAGCCTGGCATCAAGCGTCATACCGAGGTATTTGGCTTCATTGGCATGAGGAATCACTTTGCCATTGAGATAAGCCGGTATATATACCGGCTTATCTCAATGGCAAAGTGATTCCTCATGCCAATGAAGAATATATATAGTCGATATATATATATAGAATATATATAGAATATATATAGTCGATATTTTTATTGGTGAAATCGACATGTACCGACTTAGTTTCATTCATTTTGATTCTCCATTTCGCTGTCCATTGTTGTATGCTAGATATTGACCGCTTTAACTTGGTCATTGACTCAATGTTGCTGTCTCCAACTGCCAATATCGCTGTATCGTCTGCGAAAGTGGCTGTGGTGTTCATTTCAATTTCTGGGAGATCGCTGGTATACAGGACGTACAGGAGTGGGCCAAGTACACTCCCTTGCGGGACTCCTGCACATATCGGTTTTGGTTCTGAAAATGCATCATCTTGCTTTATCCTGAAGTAACGATTAGTGAGGTACGATTGAAGCAACTCAGCATACTTTATTGGCAGGGCCTTACGCAGCTTGTAGTTGAGTCCTTCATGCCAGACCTTGTCAAACGCCTGAGTGACGTCAAGGAAAATGGCAGAGCATACTCTATTTTTCTCAAATGCTTCTTCGATGATGTGTGTTATCCGATGGACTTGGTCGATTGTTGAGTGTTTCTGCCTAAATCCAAACTGATGTCGTGGGATCAGCTTTCGTTCTTCAATAATTGGTATTAGTTTCTGTGTATCAATTTTTCGAACAGTTTAGATAACACTGGTAGAAGTGAAATTGGTCTGTATGAACTTGGTTGCCCTGGTGGCTTGCCTGGTGAGGGACGCTTCGAAGTTTGATTACCGCATTGATGATCATGACTATTTTTGCGATAGCTTTACGCGGTAGGTGCTGGAGGATTTGTCCAGTGATAAGGTCATAGCCTGGTGCCTTTTTTGGGTTGATATCCTTGCTGATCACCTGTTTTATCTCTTTGATGGTAACTAATGGGATATCAATGTCCTGATCAAGTGGAGGTGTTTCCTCTAGCGGCGGTTCATCCGCCATTGCGAGATTCGGAGTGAATATATTCGCAAGATGGTCTGCAAAAGTATTGGCTTTGTCTTGGTTGCTCCTTGCCCATTTCTCGTTATGGGATACTTTCTGGCGGCGTCGGCGTACTTCATTTGGAGGATTGTCATCTTCCGAAGATGAATCGAAAAATAAATTTTCCTTCATTGTCACGGCTCTATCACAAATGATCAAATTTACAGGAGAACCTACACCAATAGAAATAAAATTACTGTTAACTAATATTCTGGGTATTTCCAATATATTAGTGGGGATTGAAAAACAAAATGTAATAGTATTACTACTAATATTAGTATAACAACTAATATTATCACTACTAATATTATTTCACTATGCAGCAGAAATTATTAGCTAGTGCAATAGGGCAATACATTGCAACAGTGTTAACCATAGTGCAATAGGGTTTACTAACAATTAATAGTTTCAGTTAAAATTCACTAACACCTAGTATCATGAATAGAAGCAGATCATTAGCTCCACAAGACTGGCTACGGTATGGTTTTATAAATAATTCAAGGGTGAGAAAATAGGACATTAGATCTCATTGAGTATTGAGGGACATAAGCCCAATGGTAGAAACGACATTGTACGACGTCGTACCTCCTTCCTCCAAGGTGAGTCCAGTCTATTGAACGGAATCCTGGACCGTTGGCCAAAATTCTGAATGCTAATAAATTTTTAACTTGCAGAACATCAGATTCTGTATAATTGATAAATAGGATGCAAGTATCATAACGACTTTTTGCGAGCAAGACCTATCAATCAAAAACATCCTTCAAATATGATAGCGAACTTCCGGATAAAACTAACCGAGCAATGCTGTGTAAGGATGCCACAACAACAGTCTACTGGAAGAAGTAAAATTTACTTGCATATTTAATATGCATTGATAACTCTTCCGCCCGTCTTTTAAATTATTTTTTAAATTTTGTGTAGAGTCTGGTGGAAGATGTGGCGAACCTCCATCCCACGAAAAAGCATCTATTTTATCACTCGGGAAATATTCTATTCTTGTTGATAAAGATGTGGTTATACCTACGAGTCGCCCCTCGTCTACACACGAGTTTGCTCTCACTGCATAACAGACTAACAAGGATTGGCGCTGCATTAATAAACGTCTAACTCGTGAGGATGAATGGGACTTGTGGGCGTCTCCAAGATGCAATTGAGAGCCCTGAGAAATTCCTTTGCCGTTCAGAAAGGAATTCAAGGCAATACCGCATTATAGAACGGAGCCATTCCCTCACAAAGAACGGGAACTCCAATTCCCACAGGATTCCAAGGAGTTACAGCTATGAGCTTTTTGATTAGATTATATTATAATATAGATTATATTATAATCTAATCAAAAAGCTCATATCTGTAAGTCCTTGGAATGATTTGGTTGATTGACTAGGTTGACTTCAAGTTTTGTTCTCAATTTCCGAATTCCCAATAATGGATTGCAATAGCATCCAACATCATCAACCGTTATTCTTCGCTGCAGCTTATATTATACCAACTGCAAAGAAAATTGCCACAACTAGGGGCACTTGCTACTTTTACCGTTTGTTCTAAGATGCCAAGGGGATCGGTGCGCCGTCACAATAAAGTTGCGGCCAAACTTTTTTCCACCTAATGAATTTCATAAAACGAACAACTCGGAATACAACACGTTCCCTGCTATCTCCTTACTTACCGCACTACCTTCGAGGAAACTCCTTCCAACTTGATTCTACCACTTTGTTCTCTGGCCCTTTTCAACTTTCTTCTTATCTCTCTCCCAATAAAAAAAAATAAAATAAATTGTCGACCGTCTTTAGTTTTAACAGAACCAACTTGTACCTGAACAGTTTCCCGGCTGCATCAAAGTGAGCTATCAAAGATGCTACGCTGGGGTCTACAGTCACACTGAACAGTTGCACACTTTTATCATTCTGGTGACCCAAATGCCATTATTTTTCAGTTATCATTTAATTTACTCGTTTCTCCTCTTTTTCCGACGAACAAGTTTGAACTTTTTATCTCAATTCTATCGAGAGTTATCGTCCGGAATGACACATACATAATATACATTATATTATAATGTAAAAAATATACCTATATATATATATATAGTGTATAATAATATAGTATATATAATATAGTAATAGTACATATATATACTCGTATAATGTATTATTTATTTATTTATTACTTTATTACGGGCAAGCCCAATTACAATACAGGTCAGTGATACAGACATAGGTATACATTCTTACGAGTTATGATTATCCCCCCAAAAAACACTCCGTGTAAAAATCACCCCGCCTCGCAAATATCATTCTACAGAGGCCGGAGAAAGTTATGATATCCACTTTCCCCGCCTGCCCTTTTCCTCATTATGGAGCTAAGTATAATGAAATGCTTAACCACTTCACAAGCCCGTATCCCTTTCGAAATCTCCCCTTGGCGCTATTGCGAGACGTTTTTATTACTTCCAGAAGCAACTAATACTTGTATAAAAAGTTTGTATTTGTAGTATTTTTATTACTTTCACTACAAACCTGATCCTCCTTCCCCTAACCACCACCACCAAGTATTAGTTGCTTGTGGAAGTAATAAAAACGTCTCGCAATAGCGCCAAGGGGAGATTTCGAAAGGGATACGGGCTTGTGAAGTGGTTAAGCTTTTCATTATACTTAGCTCCTTAATGAGGAAAAGGGCGGGCGGGGAAAGTGGATATCATAACTTTTTCCGGCCTCTGTAGAATGATATTTGCGAGGCGGGGTGATTTTTACACGGAGTGTTTTTTGGGGGGATATCACATCTTTTTGTTGTTGAAGTGGGTCATTTTATAAAGAAGGTCTATGCAAAATTTCAAGTCGATTGGTCCGGTTACCCAGGCTGTAGACTCGTCAAAGTTGCCAAAATTAGCCTAAATTTCATTTTTTTGTTTCTAAACGTTTTTGGGTTGAGATAATGGGTTAAACCTTTCAAAAGGCACTGTCTGATGTTGAAACGAAGCTCTGTGCAAAATTTCAAGTCAATCCGTGAAGGTGGAAATGCCTACCTGATTATGGAGAAGAAGAACAGGTAAGGGTGAAAAACCGGGTTTTTGAAGTTATATAACTCGGCTCCCTTTAAAGATATCGACTTGAATCTTTCAAAAGGCACTTGCTACACTTGAAACGAAGCTCCGTGCAAAATTTCAAGTCAATCGGCGAAGGTGGAGAGGCTTTAGCCTTGACCGACTGAAAAAAGTAGAAAAACATGGTAATTGGTTTTTGAAGTTATATAACTCGGCTCCCTTTAGACCTAGCGACTTGAAACTTTCAGGGCTTTCTATTATCCACACCAAAAAGATCCATACCATATTACAAGTTGATCGGTCTACTAGGAGCCGAGATATGGCCATAATTAGCCTAAATTACCCTAAATTTCAGTTTTTTTGTCCCTAATTTTTTTTTTGGGTTGAGATAATTGCTTATTTCGTTCAAATGGCACTGAGCCATGCTATAAAGAAGGTATGTAAAAAAATTCAAGTCGATTGGTCCTTTTACCCAGGCTGTAGACTCGTCAAAGTGGACAGAATTTTCCTAAGGTTTCTGTTCTTTTGTTTCTAAAACTTTTTTGGGTTGAGATAATGGGTTAAATCTTATATAAGGCTCTGTCTCAAGGTTAAATGAAGCTCTGTGCAAAATTTCAAGTCAATCGGTCAACGTGGAGAGGCTCCACCCTTGCCTGTCTGAACAAGGAGGAGAAGAAGGAGAAGAACAATCTAAGGCCGAAAAACCGGGTTTTTGAAGTTATGTAGCTCGGCTCCCTTTAGACCTATCGATTTGAAACTTTCAGGGCTTTCTAATATACACTCAAAGAAGACCCACACTAATTTTCAAGTTGATCGGTCAAATAGGAGCCGAGATATGGATACCTCGAAAACGCGTTTCGTGACGTCCGGTAAACATGCACTCGGCACCGCTCGTTTTCTCAACTTCTTTGCTTGGCGGGGCGGAACGCTACCGCGTTCCTAGATAATTGTTACGCACTGAAAATAATTATGGAAAAGATAAAACTTTAAAATTTAGGCACCACGAATATGAAACATGGGCTCATTCACTATTATGTTATTCACTATTAGGTATATTATATATAATGTATCATGTATAAATGTGAAACCGAATTAAGTATGCAAATTAATCGGAAATTCGAGGTATGAGAATTTTAGACCGAGAACAATCGCTTCCTTTTCTTCAAAAATTCGCTTAAAAAAGATGATAGACCGTCTGTTGATTTGAAACGTTTTGTAGAGAAAGATAAGATTGATATTCGAAAATTAGCGTGCGAACTCCCCCAAACAACAGATAGATCACTTACACATAGACTAGTTGGACAGAGAGAGCTCGTCATATAGGTACTTGATACCCCTACTTATTATGGTTAATAATATGATGATTTGGGCGTATTCGACTCGTTTTGGCTCGTTATATTTAATCGATGTACCTTTGCATGACCGTGATGTACAATAATAAATTACTTATTGTGGAAATTGGCAACTTTCTAATTTTTCCCGGGACGGAATCTGAAGGTTTTTCTCAGATGCATTGGGACGGAATTCCAAGCCGCAGTGGAGAACATACCTCTCGTTACCGCCAAGCCGAAAACCCCAATCTGCGGAGCAAATTTCTGATTTTTCAGAAAATTCACTGGGAATTACGTGTGTCCTCTGGCCTTGTGTGCCCAAATCAGGGTACCCAAAAGTGCATAAAAACGGAAATGACCAAAATAACAGATTGGTGCTTTCGGCGTAGCGGTAACGTTATAATATTAATATTTTATTACCTATGTAAAATAAATAACTAAAAATAAAGTGGTTACCTTATTTAACATCTTCCATGGATTCGTACCCAACCAAAAACAATTTTATTGTTCGGGAACATGTCTGTAAAAATAAAGTATTCCATGTTGCAGTGTTCACAAAAGGAACTAATAGTTTTCAACCGAGGAATTAAATTGAGTTCGAGGTGATTTGAGCTCTGAGCTGACAGCTGTATTCAATTGGCTAATGGAAAAATGCCACTGGCAAATGGATTTCAACGTTTCAAACAAGATAAAAGATGGGTGAAATTATTGAAATGCAAATATCGAATTTAAAAAAAAATCATTCTGAATACGCAAACAACAAATTCTACTAGATGTCCACCCAGCGGTAGGTACAAGTGTATATTTTCATAGAAAACCTATCATAAAAGTCATAAATTTCAAATTATTCAAGTTTGAAGGTTTAAGTTGGTTGTTATGTTCAAGGCGATAAACATTAATAAAATCAGAATCGAAATTGATGTCGAAATGTATTGCGCAAGTTAATGGTTTGGGAGGGGTCTGTCCCAATCATATTAATACAAACAGCAATTACTCACGGTGTCCCGTCCAAGTTCATTTGTGGTAGTAAAGGGCTTTTATCTTTTCAATACCATGTGGGTTACCCCAATATTTCGTAAACAGCAGACGGTGCGGTCGTCCCTGCAATATCCTATACACCTCTGAGGGGTTTGAGGGTGGGACCGCAAATTATCCCCATCCTGTGACTCCACAAAGTCTTGTCCACATTGTAAGGGACCTTCATAATTCCGCGACCCTTTCACCGAGGTCAGTCGGAAGACCGGGGGATATCACATTATTGACATTCTGTCGACGGCAGAGGAGTCGGGGCAACGGAACGCGGTGAACTGATGTCCAAACAAGATCGGAAGACTGACCGGAGAACCTCGAGGTGTGGGTAGCGATCGTTAATAATCCGTGAGTATGGTAACGACTGAGTATGCGGATCTCTTGCCATCACCTTAATACGTGAAACAATAATAATTATTTGTTTTCATCAGAACTTTACTTTCACATGACTCATAATGTGTAGTTATAGGCGTGAAATCCACGTCGCTATTCGAAGATAATTTATTTTCACTATAGAAGAAGAAGACGACGAAAACGCATTTTATTAAATCATAAAATATGTACATGCAGATACATAAATAATGCAGTACGACTTTGGGCTTTTGTCCGTCTGTTGGGGAAGGAGCTAGTCAAACGGTTATAGACTGAAAACAGAATTACTCAAAACACATCATTAAACAAAACAATATAAATATGTACAGGGTGTAAGCGTTAGGGTCGTACCACTGGCCAGGGATCGAATCTACAACTAATTTCTGATGAAAAGTAAATAATAAGTAAATAAATGCATAAAATGAATAAAATTCTGACCATCTGCATCGCTTACGCAATGGGCAGGCCATGATCATGTCCATGTTTTCTCTATGAACCTCAATAACTGTAGCTTCATCTGTGGGCTTGGGGATAGAACTAGAGGGTTTCATTTTACTTGATGTAAATTAAGCCTTGATGTAAATTTTACGGAATGTTGTATCAGAATATTATTGTTCCTGTATTTGACAGGGGAGGAAACGAAAGGTTGATTTAGGGTTCCTCCCCTTGAAGTGCGGTTGACGGAGTCAGGAACGCGGGCGATCGTTCAAAAGGGATGAAAGGAAAGGTGAGTAACGTGATGGAATGGAAGAGATCCGTCTATGGAGCGCAAAAGGGGGATGCTTTTGTTTAGGATGGGAAACCCTGTGTGGGTACGAGTATGGTAATAGACTGTCAGGAACCGGGAAAGCTCATAGTTGTACGGAATGGGGGCGTGAGGCCTTTCAACTACAGAAGACCTTCAATATCAACAAGTGGTTGACAGAGGGTAAGACAAGGAAGCCTCAAGAACCGGCACGGTATTCCTGTTATCATCTTCCTACCGCCCACCACCACCACCACCACCACTTTCTTTCCTGATTCGCCCCTTGCTGTTGAGTTAGCGGATTCGGTTTGTCTTCAGACGATTTTTGTCGAGAGGGCTTCAGTTACGACGGCAAAAATGTACACCATCTTCTAAATATTCGTGAGGTAGGTAACTATCACCGTTGTTTTCTCACTCACTGCAAAGGCAATCACATGAATAGATTGCCAAATGAACTCAAACTTGAATAGTAATTTTTTACATAATGGTCAAAACATAATGTAATCAGACCAGTCTCGCTTTTTCCTAGCTCTTCCTGACCTCCTGGGGAACCAATCATTTCTATTAAACTCTCTGGTACTATCCTCCATTTCAAAATCTTCCCCTGACCATTTCTTCAAGAACGTCATATTGCGCCTATTATAGTTTACCCTCCTCTGTTCTGAAATCCTACCGACTGCGCCATGTTTTATTGCGGAACGTTAGTGAACACAACAAGCTAATTTGAGTTTATAATTATGTACTTTTATTTAAATGTAGATGACAAATTACACGTCGAAATAATAATTGTTTACTACCAACAAAACATCCTTTCCTCTTCCGTTGTCGTAATTGCTTCTGCTGGTACCCATCCAAAGAAATACATCTTTTCTACTTATTGATTAAAGATGTACTTTGGTTCAAATGTAAAGAAAGACAATTCGGTTCGAGATTACGTTTTTAATTCGATTTTAGTAATAGGAGTTCTAAAACGAATATGTGGTGTAATTTTAATATTTTTTATAGCAATTCTGAGCTAACGATCTCAAGGTCGTCAGAGAGCTACAAAGCTTGAAATTGATAATATCAACCAAGCCATAAGAAAACTAACGAGTCGTGTGGTAGGGTACCTAGTGACAGGGAGATGGAAGAAGTTTTCGCTTCTATTTAGAAAATAAGCTCTACCTTTCGCCATACCCCTCCAAGCTTTGAGTGAATTTTCGAAGAAAAGGAAGCTATTGTTTCTTTGTGTCAAATATCGCTCTAATCATGCTTTAATGCGTTATCTATTCTGAGTGAGGTTCCTACATAGTCGTTATTTAGAAATCGTTGTTCTACAAGGGAAGGACCGGTCGGAGAAGATACTAGTACACCCTCGTATTACAACCACAATTTCTAGAGGTTCAAGCGATTATTAGAGAATTCCCTCTGCACGCACTGAATCCCTCCCTAAATTTCTCTTGAACAATACCAGTTCTCATAAAGGAGATGGGAAACCGGAAAGTTGAGATTAGGAGATTTACAACTCTGGGAGGCTGAACTTGGGAAATTTATGAGGCAACGAGGGCAATAGAGATAAGTTCCAAGTTGTAGATTGGTCATTATCGCGTTCAGTTTTTGCGTTACAATTTTCATTGATTTGTGACGGAATTACCATTGCCATTAAATAGGGCACTTCCCTAACTAAAGTATCCAACAGTGAACACAGTGACGCTATCGGCATTCTGTAACATCGATATATGTATCACAGGCACATAAAAATATTGTTGAGAGGTGATAATATAAAGCGGATAGGGTCATATTTACCCTCCTCTAAAAGGGTGACGAAAGACCCGACCTACCTTATATTTGATCGGGCCTCAGCTGCGTTCAATGAGCCGCTACTCTCAAAAGGGTGAAACATTTATTTATTTATTTATATGTTGAATGTTGAGTTGTTGAATGTTGAGATAGTTATTTATATGTTTAGATTGATAAAATTAGTATTGATAAAACTTCTATACTCAAGTTTCCACTACCAAACGGAACGGATCATGTAAGGCCCATATAAAAATTCACTCTTCAGACTGTTGTCAATCAACTAACTGCCCATCTGTTACTAGGTATACCTTTTTCGCACCACAGTAAAATTTTTCAACGTATTATATTTGACAAACGTCTAAAATTCACTTTGACTGTTTTGAAAAAGCTATGTATGTTGTATGTTTTTCGTATCTCTCGTACTTATCTCTTTCCCAGGCTACTTAAAAATATATATTATGGACTTGCCTACACCGTACTAACGTATGGGGTCATGGAATGGGGTAGATCTTGTAAGACGCATCTTAATCCAGTACGCATTATTCCAAATTTGTTGATTAGAGTAATTTTGGGCAAGCCATCTAGGTATTCCACTGTACGAATTTACAGTGACTTCCAATTGCTTGTGTTGGGCTAATCTTTTTGCTGGAATCATGTCTTCATGTTCATAAAATTGGGGTAGATAGTGATGAACTGTCTGCAGATAGATCTACTCGCTTGGCCGTAATGACTAATATCAGACTTCCCAGTTGTGATACTGACCTTTTTAAGCGGATTTCTTACAATCGAGCGTTGTCCTTTTAGAATAAATTCATCTGTGGCATTAATTAGCATTGTTGTTGGGAGTAGTGAGCATTTATTTGTCTCAGTCTTTGTAGGCTAATGTGATACCTAAGCACAAGCGGACTCCTCCCATAAGCACAAGATCACTGATGTTATTGAATAACATCAACGATTTTGTGCTTATGGGAGGAGTCCGCTTGTGCTTAGGTATCACATTCACCTATAATGATAATAATACAAAATCATGAATAAAACAAATAAATTTGGTTTATATTTAATAAATGGTTCGTAATAAAATTTATGGGTGGGCATTACCACCCAATTTTTTGAAGATATTTCTTTTACTGATACTTTGTATCATTTTTTGTGTGAGTTGTTTGTATTGCCAAATAAAAACAAATCTAATCTTATCAATTGGACGTTTCTTTCGATGTTACGATTCGAGTCGAACCATCGCATCGAAACGCCCATCGCATCGTGACTACGTACCTATACCTACACCGAATAGTTTTGCACATAGATTCAATAATCGGGTTGATTGGTGTAAAATACTACGGAAGATACACGAATAATGTGAGTTTTCAATTCAAAAGAAGGTAATTGTATACAATATATGGCGCCACCTCCAATCGTTTTGATACTAACATATAATGTAGTGGAAAGGTATAGAAATATAAAGAGGTAGTATTTGAATGCCGGAAACATGTTTGAGCCCGTGAAAGATAAGCAGAGATATCAGACGCTCAATGTTTTTGGAAGAACGCGATGATCATACAAAAACTTTAACAATGACTCTGCGTTTTCAGACAACACTATGAACTCGGATAATGTGAATTCACAACCACTGCACGCAAAAGCTTGATCGTATGAACAGGACGCACTCATCACGTAGACTGAAGTAGGTCATGCCGAGCGTAAAAATTGAACATTGAGCGTCTGATATCTCTGCTTATCTTTCACGGGCTCAAACATGTTTCCGGCATTCAAATACTACCTCTTTATATTTCTATACCTTTCCACTACATTATATGTTAGTATCAAAACGATTGGAGGTGGCGCCATATATTGTATACAATTACCCAAAAGAATGGCCGGTATTAACTCGTAAAGTATTCACGAGACACTTGGTTGGCACTTAGGTACTCATGACTTGTTGGATGAATAATTTCGAATTAATGCCGTTACATTAGGTGAGCGGTCCTACGTTTATAAGCCCACGTCGTTTCCCTCACAGCGCTCAACCAAGAAATTAAAGCGCAGTACGCTGAGTGAAGTAATTTATTAAAGGGAGAACTGGAGCAAGAGATAGGGTTGAAACTGATGAGGGAGCCCGTCACAAGTTCAATGTTAGTGTGACGCTACCGTGACAAACGTCTTCACGCAGGGGTTTCATCACGACTCATACTGACAAATCCATCGAGGCGGAGTGTAAATTCACCGCGGGTGCGGATATGTCGGAAATGGAAAGCGCGGGAAGTTGAGGGGAATTCATATTTTTCTTCTTTCCGCCTCGTAAGTTAGAAATAGCTCAAGTAAACGCAAAATCAATCGAGGTGTTGGCAATTCGTCATGCGATCCAGTTACATTCAGAACGTTTATCGAAGACGTAGAACGACGTAGAAATTTATCGAGTCGAATCTTGGTCTTGACGAAGGTCCATTTCAACCCAAATAAATAGCTCTTCTATGGTCGTCATTTTGCCAAATAAACACAAATCTAATCTTATCAATAGGACGTTTCTTTTGATGTTACGATAAGAGACGAACCATCGTATCGAAACGCCTGCAGTCTTTATCGGCCCAATCCATTCATTGGATTCCATAAGTATCAAGTTACGAAACGCCACAACCGTGTTGCGGTACAATGGACCCTAAAAGAAATTGTGCTTCTTAGCACTTTCTCAAGAAATGCCCAATCTAAAAAACTCTGCAAATTCTTGACACAACGGTTTGTTATCTTCTTTGTGCAGATCAGCCTTCTGTCTAGATCACTGAATGATAGATTAATTATTATTATGAATTGCCATTAATTATTAATTATTATCATCAAGTAGTGTGCATTATTATTCATTATTGTTGGTTATTAATCATGTTTATTCGCAAATTTGCAGAGTTTTTTTTTATTAGATTTCCTGAATCTACGTACTTATCTTGAAACGTAAACACACAAATTTTGAGGGGAGGTTAAAAAATTATTTTCTTTGGTTGATTACAATGGTCCATTATCGATGATAATAAACCAAAAGCTCATCACCGGCAAAACCGTGGAAAGCCACAAATCATCATATTCTAGCCATTCTGATCCGACGTTTTTGTAAAAGAAAAGTCGTAGACAATCAATTTGTGAATGACTTGAATGACCAGAGGTTAAAGTTGACAGGCGTAAACCCATCGTGTCAGACCCTGAGTACTACGGCGTAACCGACCGGAAGGAAGAGATTGTATTCCTCGGGACAAGCCGGAGGCTAGCGGGGCTACACGTATTTACTTCTGCTCGATTTGTTCAATCGTATTGAACAAAGAAAGTAGAACCCCGATACAAACGTAGTGTGAAACCCTTTTTCAGGGTAGGCCTGAACCATTGTATTCGGGTTGTTGACTAGATTAAGCTCAAAATAAGCTCTCGCGTGAGGAGAAATATTGTGCAAAAAATGGGCTTTCAGTATTTTTCTGGAAGAATTGAAATTTTCGCGGACCCGTCAATATTTTTGTGTAGTCTGAAGGCTCCCGACCATTCAATATTTTGCTCAAAAATGTGCACGACATTTTTGCTCAAAATATTGAACGTATTTTTTTACCAGTGTGAGGGCCGATTTAGTCCAATGACTAAAACAAAGGCGTGTTATTTCCTTTCGGAAATTAAACCTTGGATTACGCAGGGTATTTTAAAGAGCATAAGGGTAAAAAAACTCCATTGCTCGAAAACTGCGTCGGGAGCCTTCAATATTAGTCTTGGTAACTATTTTAAAATATATAGTAATAAGTTGAGTAATTTAATAAGAAAGTGCAAGGATTCCTTTCATAAAAATAACCTGAAAGAGGCTGAGATTGGTGGTAAAAATGTGTGGAATGTAATTAACGAAGCTATGGTTCGTAAGAGATTAAACGCAAAACTAGCATAATATAATATTATGTAATGAATGGTTTGCTGAGTTTCCCCTGTAACCAGGGGAGGTTAGGCAATTACTTACCACCCAGAGGGGTCGCCAGGTCTGCTTTCACAGACCTACCTCTATCCCCAGAGCGGTCGAACCAAAAACACGAGAAGCGAGGGAAACTCAGGAAACCAGTAGGTACACTCCCACCATCAAACAACATCGGGTATGCCAGGTTGTTGTTGATAGAAAAACTCTGCAAATTCTTGACACAACGGTTCATTATCTTCTTTGTACAGATCACCCTTCTGTCTAGATCACTAGGTCTAAATGTCTAGATCCTAAATGTTAGATTAATTATTATTATCAATTATCACTAATTATTAACAATTTTATCAAGTACCTAGTGAAAATTGTTATAATTTATTGTTAGGTATTAATAATTCGTATTAACTATTAATAATAATTATTATTAATTATGATTAATTAATACGATATAATTCTGGGGTTTTTAATACTACGTCGGTAATAATTTTTCTATAAAAGAAGTACCTACCAACAAACATTCGAAATTACCTTCATTTCCGTAGCACGAAACGCACCTCAGAACAACAAACTCGACATCACTTAAGCCATATATGGTGTTCATATATATATACATCATATATGATGTTCCAAAGAACTTGTTAGTATGAAAATGGACCTGTATTTCAACAGTTTGATTCACGATCTTGTTGTGAGGCACAATCTTTGAGCCGTCATTGTGAACGAACGGCTGGTCTTACAAAGCTGCGGATGGTCTTAAAAAATTCTACGGAACAAACTCTATCTAAATATGAAATAAAAAACATACCGTTCTATATGAATTTTTCGAGATATGAGATTTTCAAATTTTCAAAATTCGTTTTGAACCCCTTCCCCTTGACCAAGGGTTATGAAAAGTTTCGAGGACCATTGTGGGGTTGGTCTTACGTCATACGCTCGTGCGTCATAGGCTCTGACGCACTAGTTGGTCTCCTGCCAGCCGTATTACGTCATACGCTCGTGCGTCATAGGCTCTGACGTACTTGTTGGCCTCCTGCCAGCCGTCTTACGTCATACGCTCGTGCGTCATAGGCTCTGACGTACTTGTTGGCCTCCTGCCAGCCGTCTTACGTCATACGCTCGTGCGTCATAGGCTCTGACGTACTAGTTGGCCTCCTGCCAGCCGTCTTACGTCATACGCTCGTGCGTTATAGGCTCTTACGTAATGGCCCGCCGGTCGCTTGTGTTCTGACGTGATCTGAGGGAAAGGGTGAATCAAGGGAACAAATTTTTCCCGTTTCAGTTTATGTGCCAAAGCAAAGACATGAAAATGTCAAAAAAATATGTAAATAGGTACCTAAGCCCAACTGTAATGTCAATTTTCTGACAATGAGTTTTCGACTATAGTTTTCATACCTTTTTACTTAAGTACTTATTGCAATTTGAGACTGATAATGAGCTGTTTGCAAATAAAAAGTCTGATAACTACTTTATTACATCTGATTAATCTATTTTCAAGTTCCGATTCACAGTTGAATGTATTTTATTTAGATGTCGTAAAATTCGATAACGATGGAATGACGAAACCTGTCGACTACTGACTCAAGTGATACTGTCGACTTCTAACACATGTAGGTCGACTACTAGTGCAAAACCATGTCGACTACTGAAGAAAATGTTGGTCACTGGTGTCGACTACTACCTAGAGCATTGGGATTTTTTGGGACTCCTATGCCTTACCCTGCATTCAGAGCATGCTTGATGCTCTTATTGGCTCAAGTTGGTTCTGCTGTCTTGACCTTAAAAGTGGGTACTGGCAGGTCGCTATGAACCAATCTGATAAGGAGAAAACTGCTTTCACGTTGTATGGTGAGGGCTTATGGCAATTCAAAGTTCTCCCTTTCGGACTTTGCAATGCTCCAGCCACCTTCCAAAGGTTGATGGAAAGGGTCATACCAGCTGATCTTGGGCTAGTGTATTTGGATGACATCATTATTCATGGCTCAGAGTTTGAAGACGTTTTAAGAAAACTAGAAGGGGTATTTCTTAGACTCAAGGATGCAGGACTGCAAATCCACCCAAAGAAATGTACGTTCTTTCAGCAGGAAACGCACTATTTAGGGCATGTCATATCAGGCGAGGGAGTGCATACTGACCCAAAGAAGACTCAGGCAGTAGAACAGTGGTCCGTCCCTAAAACCAAAAAGGAAGTTCGCTCATTCATGGGTACATGCTCTTACTATAGGAGGTTTGTAAAGGATTTTGCAAAAGTAGCCTGGCCACTGCACTGTCTTATGGATAACCATAGTCCTTTTGTCTGGACTGAGCAATGTGAGGACAGTTTCAATCAGCTGAAGAAAGCCATGATTACCTCTCCAGTTCTAGCATTTCCAGACTTGACAAAGCCGTACTACCTGGATTGTGATGCCAGTGCCCATTCTGTGGGAGCTGTCTTATCACAGTCCGTCAATGGAGAAGAAAGAGTGGTTGCCTACTACAGTAAAACTTTGTCAACACAACAGAAGAACTATTGTGCGACAAGGCGAGAACTTTTGGCTGCAGTGTTAAGTATTGAGCATTTTCATGAATATTTGTATGGCACTCAATTCACATTGCGGACAGATCATGCCTCCCTAACATGGTGAATGTCATTTAAGAGACCAGAAGGGCAGCTAGCAAGATGGTTAGAGACACTTCAAACTTATTCATTTGACATAGTCCACCGACCTGGAAAATCTCATGGGAATGCCGATGGACTCTCAAGACGTCCTTGCGGGAACACGTGTTCGTTCTGCTCCCGAAAAGACATGTTATTCCGTTCGAAAGAGGTAAATTTCATTGGTAAGCCAACTGTGCAGACAGAGGTTTGGCAGGACGATGTCATCCGGGCTGTAATTGCCAGATTGAAAACGAAATTAAAACCATCGATGGAAGAATTGACTCCAATGGACCCCAAAGTGAAGCAGCTAATGACAAGATGGGACTCCCTGCAAGCAAAGGATGGAATTTTGTGGCACAGGTGGGAGAAACCACGCGGAAGGAGCTATTGGCAAGTGGTAGTCCCCGAAAATCAGATCACCCAAGTACTCCAACAATGCCACAATAGCCCTACAGGCGGTCACTTTGGATTTTGTAAGACACTTGGTAAGGTTCGCCAACACTACTTCTGGCCAAGTATGGGATCAGATACCAAAGCGTGGTGCAAGACATGTGCTGATTGCCAAAAGATCAAAGGACCCCATCAACGAAAGCCAGCGCCCCTCAAACAGTTCATGGTAGGAGGTCCATTTGAAAGGGTTGGCATGGACATTCTTGGACCTTTCCCACGCACAAAAATTGGTAACCGCTTTGTTCTTGTAATTTCCGACTATTTCACAAAATGGCCTGAGGCGATAGCTGTCCCCAATCAAGAAGCAGAAACAGTTGCTTCAGCTCTGGTGGAACAAGTCGTCAGCCGCCATGGAGTTCCAGCAGAAATACATACAGATCAAGGGCGCAACTTTGAGTCAAAGTTAGTGAATGAAATGAGCAGACTGCTGGGGATGCGACACACACGATCCACGCCACTTCATCCCCAGTCTGGAGGACTGGTAGAGCGCCTAAATCGCACAACAACAAAGTACTTGACTGCGTTCATAAGTGCGAAACAGGACAACTCGGACAAGCTCTTACCCTTTTTCCTGCTAGCATATCGAAGCTCTCCTCATGTTACCACGGGGTTTTCTCCCGCCCTCATGGTCTATGGTCATGAACTCCAACTTCCCGAGGACCTAGTGCGGCCGGTCTGGGATGAACCCCAGTTCTCAACAACCTATGCCTTCCAGTTGCGAAAGGATTTGTGTGAAATTCGGGAATTCGCCCGCCGGAACATAGGTAACCAAATGACACAACAGAAGGACAGGTTCGACAGACATGCTAAGCCAGTGAGATTTCTGGAGGGGGACTGGGTGTGGGTGCATGAACCGCGAAGAACGGTAGGGCGATGCCCTAAACTACAACCTCAGTGGACAGGCCCATGGACCGTTTTGCAGAAGCGGAGCGACGTCCTCTATCAAGTACAACTCGGAAGAACCAAAAAGTACATTCACGTTAATCGCATGGCCCGCGCAGATGTGAAGAAGACGGGGGTAGTGTGATGGAAATTCATCACATGTTTAGTTTCGGAGTTGTTGACTTGGATTTCTAGAATTGTTTGGGTTGTTGATCAAAAAAAGATAGATTGTTGTTGAATATACGAGTTTTGTTAAACCAAACGGCAGATTTCGTTACAGTATGAAAATGGACCTGTATTTCAATAGTTTGATTCACGATCGTGTTGTGAGGCACAATCTTTGAGCCGTCATTGTGAACGAACGACTGGTCGTACAAAGCTGCAGATGGTCTTAAAAAATTCTACGGAACAAACTCTATGTAAATATGAAATTAAAAACATACCGTTTGATGGGAGTTTTTCGAGATATGGAATTTTCAAAATTTCAAAATTCGTTTTGAACCCCTTCCCCTTGACTTAGGGTTATGAAAAGTTTCGAGGATCATTGTGGGGCTGGTCCAAACCCAGAAACCAAATTTCGTAATTTTAACTCAACGCTAACTGGGCAAAGTGGCGCGGACGGCGTACGGCGGACGGACGGATTTTTTTTTATTCGATTTTCTGAATCTACGTATCTTGAAACGTAAACCAACAAATTTTGAGGGGGGGTTAAAATTTTTTTTCTTTGGGCGATTCCAATGGTTCATTATCGAAGATAATAAACCAAAAGGGGGACTGAAAGTAGTATGGAGTTCCAATCCAAGAAAATCAACTGGAATAGTCCAAGGTATGGTTCCTCCGTCGTAATGGTACTACTGCAATTTACTACTTGTGGAGAACTATGCTCCTACAAGCATGGATATTGGCTGGGGATAGAAAAAAGAAAATTGAAAATAGAAGTTGAAAATAGAAAAACCCAATGAATAATAGAGGCATAAAAAGTTAGAATGTAGAAAATTGGAGAAGAGAAAGAAATTTAGTAATGCCAATGTAAATGCTTATACGCAAATGGGTTTGATCCCTACTATAGGAGTCCCTTCTGATGATTAATCATTATTAAAATTAATTCATAAACATTATTAATAACTAACAATACCTATTTGTTTAACCAAATTAAATTTGAATGTTGAACTAGAGTTTCATCTATCATTTCGTTACATAATTAGATTAGGGTGATCTGCTCAAGGATCATTTCCTGACCCCCCGGATCTTTTCTCTTCTATACTTTGTATGGAACGAGGTATTTGCTATGCAAAACATGAATAATGTTTTTGCGTCCCGTTTCCCCTTTTCCTTATCCCTTTTCTTTGTCTGTATGGAAAATATTAAGAAATGTGCGGAAAATTTATTAGAATGTTGTTTACAGTTTTATTTACTCAGGGCTGTATCTCAGCTCGGTTTTGGCAGTATATAATTTATGCATAAATTAAAGGCTTTCCAACGAATGGAGAACGATTTTTGTCCGTTGAAAACTAAAGAAGTTTCATTTCCCTAGAAACGGCTCGGTTGTACGTGAAAATCATTAAAAATCTTCGTGACATAATTGCGTGACTTAAACTTCGTTACGCTTTTCAACTCTGGTAGGCCACCGCAAAAACATCGTTGCCTGAAAACTAATCTCTTAATGATAAAAGTAATTGTGGGTGAATTAATTGTGTTGGATTCTGTGATCATGACGTCACATTATACACTTCCATGATGATGGATACTGTAACCTTCTCTTTTAGTTATATGTTGTGTTACCTAGTTAGTTCCTTTTGGTTTATTATCTTCGATAATGAACCATTGGAATCGCCCAAAGAAAAAATTTGTTTAACCCCCCCCCCCCTCAAAATTTGTTGGTTTACGTTTCAAGATACGTAGATTCAGAAAATCGAATAAAAAAAAATCCGTACGCCGTCCGCGCCACTTTGCCCAGTTAGCGTTGAGATAAAATTACGAAATTCGGTTTCTGGGTTTGGACCAGCCCCACAATGATCCTCGAAACTTTTCATAACCCTAGGTCAAGGGGAAGGGGTTCAAAACGAAATTTAAAATTTCGACGATGTCATATCTCTAAATATTCAACTGAACCGTGTAATTTTTAGTTCACTTTTGAATGACCTGAAAAATTACGAATCTTTTAAGACCAATTGGATTTTTGTGCGAACGGCCGTTCGTTCACAGTGACCGCGCAAAGGTTTAGGAAAAACACTAAACTTTCGCGTCGAAAACGGTCGTCATGTGGGTCAACCGCCAGACGCCCAGAATAAAACTACCTTTTTTCATCTTCCCGGTAAACTACAGTCTAGAAATTTTAACCGTGAGTCGGGGATAGACCACATTGCAATATTCACTCGGTTTATCATCTGTAAAATTGTTTAAATAATACCTTTTTGTAATAATACAAATTAAATTTTGATGATGAGCTATTGACTTGAAATTTTACAAATAGGTCAGAACTGGATCACAATGCAATATTCACTCTGTTTCTTGTCTGTAAAATTGTTTAAATAATACCTATTTGTTTAAACAAATTAAATTTTGATGATGAGCTAGATACTTGAAATTTTAAATATAGGTCAGAAATGGATGACATTTCAATATTCACTCGGTTTGTATGACATGGTATGAGTATGGTATGGTATATTATTGTATGTATGATTTGGTATAATACAGTATGGTATGATAGCAAAGAAATTCGTATGGTATGGTATGAGTACGGTGAGAATATGGTATGGTGCCGATTTGCAATACAGTCTGGTATAGACAGAAGGGTGATCTGCACAAGGAAGATAATAAACCGTTGTGTCAAGAATTTGCAGAGTTTTTATTTCATATTTGGATAGAGTTTGTTCCGTAGAATTTTTTAAGACCATCCGCAGCTTTGTACGACCAGCCGTTTGTTCACAATGAGGGCTCAAAGATTGTGCCTCACAACACGATCGTGTATCAAACTGTTGAAATACAGGTCCATTTTCATACTAAAAGCTCTTTGGAACATCATATGGCTTAAGTGATGTCGAGTTTGTTGTTCTGAGGTGCGTTTCGTGCTACGGAAATGAAGGTAATTTCGAATGTTTGTTGGTAGGTACTTCTTTTATAGAAAAATTATTACCGACGTAGTATTAAAAACGCCAGAATTATATCGTATTAATTAATCATAATTAATAATAATTATTATTAATAATAAATACGAATTATTAATACCTAACAATAAATTATAATAATTTTCACTAGGTACTTGATAAAATTGTTAATAATTAGTGATAATTGATAATAATAATTAATCTAACATTTAGGATCTAGACATTTAGACCTAGTGATCTAGACAGAAGGGTGATCTGTACAAAGAAGATAATGAACCGTTGTGTCAAGAATTTGCAGAGTTTTTTTATTCGATTTTCTGAATCTACGTATCTTGAAACGTAAACCAACAAATTTTGAGGGGGGGTTACAAAATTTTTTTCTTTGGGCGATTCCAATGGTTCATTATCGAAGATAATAAACCAAAATTAAACTATAGTATCAATACAACTACTATGGATTTGTTTACAAACCTAAATGGAAAAGTTTAGGAGCTATAATCGTATAGGTACCTAACTACCTCACCTCTAAGAATCATAAATGCTTGCATACGAGTCTGCAACACATTGGGACATTTTCTTCTGTGTTTTCGAGCCAGACTACATCACCTACTCCAGTAGCGTTGTTGTTCATGTCATAACGAGACAAAGTTCAGCTTCCTACGGTTGATAGGAAAGAAGTTAGCTTCAGTAGCCACTCAGCTGATCAAAACCCTGTGCAACTTATTGTTCACGTCCTAAGGAGGCTACCAGCCCAATTTCAGCTTCCTACGGTTGATAGGGAAGAAGTTAGCTTCAGGAGCCACTCTGCTGATCAAGACCCTGTACACCTTATTGTTCATGTCCTAAGGAGGCTACCAGCCAAATTTCAGCTTTCCACAGTTGATAGGAAAGAAGTTAGCTTCAGGAGCCACTCAGCTGATCAAAACCCTCTGCACCTTATTGTTCACGTCCTAAGGAGGCTACCAGCCAAATTTCAGTTTCCTACGGTTGATAGGAAAGAAGTTAGCTTCATGAGCCACTCAGCTGATCAAGACCCTGTGCACCTTATTGTTCATGTCCTAAGGAGGCTATCAGCCAAATTTCAGCTTCCTACAGTTGATAGGAAAGAAGTTAGCTTCAAGAGCCACTCAGCTGATCAAAACCCTGTGCACCATATTGTTCACGTCCTAAGGAGGCTACCAGCCAAATTTCAGCTTCCTACGGTTGATAGGAAATAAGTTAGCTTCAGGAGCCACTCAGCTGATCAAAACCCTGTGCACCTTATTGTTCACGTCCTAAGGAGGCTACCAGCCAAATCATAATAATCATATAGCCAAATTTCAGCTATAATCATATAGGTACCTACCTACCTCACTTCTACGAATCATAATAATCATTGAGCATATTTCGTTACGTAACGTAACGTGACATAACGAAAATTTGGTTGTGTGCCATAGCAAAGACATGAAATGTCAAAAAGAGGAATTCCTATGTGTGCAGCCAATCGCTTACAAAGATGGTCACTGATATTGGCATGCTACCAGTTTGATATAGAATATGTAAGCTCCAAAAAGAACATTGCTCATTGGCTATCAAGGGCTCCATCGGGAGACATCCCAGAAGAGGATGATGATGAAAAAATACAGTTGCAGTATGTGTTTGATGTCAATTCAGACCTACCATTATGTTTTGAAGACATGGTTAAAGAAACCAAAAAAGACCTTACACTCCTTAAGGCAATGAATTTCACCAAAGATGGCTGGCCGGAAAAAGTAGAAGAAGAACTTAACCCTTTTTCCCGCCGCCAATCTGAACTTCATTTGGTGCGGGATGTGTTGTTTTTGGGTTACCGCGTAGTAGTACCTAAATTGTTGCGTATGAAAGTTCTTCAGGAGTACATGCCTCTCATCTGGGCATTGTGAAGGTGAAATCATTGGCCAGGTCCTACGTCTGGTGGCCAGGGATGGATCAGGATATAGAAACATTGATCAAAGGTTGTGAGGCATGTGCCTACAGCAAAGATCACTCATCAAAGCCCTCTCTTGTACCTTGGAAATGGCCAGAAAGACCTTGGAGCCGACTACATATTGATTATCTGGGACCAGTCTTGAACCACTATATTTTGGTTATTGTAGATAGCCACACCAAGTGGGTTGAGGCATTTGCAACCAAAGGACTGACATCAGAAATCACAATTACATTGTTGCGGCAGGTGTTCTCCAGATTTGGGTTACCTGAGATTTTGGTGTCCGATAATTATGCTTCCTTCAAATCGGATTCCTTTCAACAGTTTCTTCGGATGAATGGTGTTGAGTATAAATCTGGTGCACCAATAAACCCCTCGACTAATGGAGCGGCAGAAAATGTGGTCCGATCAATCAAGAGATCTATTCTGGCATCACTGGGCAAAACTGGTGACCCAGCACATTTGGAGTTGGCGTTACAGCGGTTCCTTATTGATTATAGAAACTCAACACATGCTACCACTGGACAGTCTCCAGCTGTGATGCTGCTGAATAAGCCAATTCGTTCTCGTCTAGCCTTGATGCGTCCACCAGCTGTGTCAAACCATGTCCATTCAGCTCAAGAAAAGCAGGTTGAGCATCATGGTGGAACTGAGCCTTCCTTGTTCTCATGTGGGGACATGGTTTGGGCTCGAGATTATAGAAGGAATGAGCCTAAATGGTGCAAGGTAGTAGTGCAAACGGTTTTGGGGCCAAGGCGTTATGGAGTATCAGTGCCTCAGTTAAATACTTAGTGGACCCGTCATGCAAAACAGCTGCGCCAACGTGCAAGTGTCCTGTCACCTGCTACTGTGGGAGCACCTCCAAGGGATGATGGTAGTGACGGACAGTCTGGGGTAGAGGACAGTCCACCTTTAGAGCTCTCTACTTTGTCAATGTCTTCTTCTGGTTCAGATTTTTGTGGGTTTGAGAACTCACCAGCAGACACCAAAGCAAGTGCAGTGGGTGAATCTTTCAATCAGCCACACTATGTGACGTCAAGCGGCCGCCGAATAGTTCCTCCGCAATGTTTAATTGAGGAACTTGATTGACTTGACGTGATATGTTTGGGGTAAAAATATTTTTTTTGTTTTTCCGTTTTAAGGGGGGAAAAGTGTAGGATATGTCAATACTATGTCCGACACACTAGTATCCATGTGCTTCAAGAAGAAGATGAATGATATTATTTCTTTGTATTATCCAGTATTGTTTTGGAAAAATACCGATTACTGTGTTCGACAGTGAGTTGTTGAATTATTATACCTCAAACATTACACTCGGAAAACTCTGGTCCTGATGGTCATGAACGGGTGGATATTAATGGTTGCATTTATGATTCTGTTGCAGAACTGAACAATTGATATGGTCAAAGGGTGAGAAAATGGAAAGCAGCCCAAGGCGGGCGAAGGCCCCCAAAAGCCCTTACAAGAAGGTGGTGATTGCCGAAGTGGAAGGAGGCAAAGGGTCTTGTCCTCTTCACTTTGGCCTACGCACGTACTTCAGTCAGATACCACCGCTAAGCAAGGAGAAAGAGAAGATTGAGACTGTCGATTATCTTGAGGTGAGTGAAAGGAAGGTGGTGTTCAACGTTCCGTCCCCCTCCCGAAATATGTATTGACATTAATATTTTTAATTGAAATTATGAATTTAAAACAGATATCTCTTAAAAAATCAAGTTTGTTTAATATGAGAAATGTTAACATTAGTTTAAAACTAGTCCATTAAATTGTTCATCAACGTAGGTTTTTGTAGATTGGTCAGAATAGCAAATTTATTTATTTATTGGCAAAAAACAAAATAGAATGGAAGTAAATTACAAAAATTTTCATGTCGGTAATACAACCTCCAACAAAAACCATTTATCCAAGATTAAATTCTTTGCCCACCAAGGTTTAAGTTCAGTTGAACTTGTGTTTCCTGGTGGAGTCCTGACGATGATTCAAATACAACATTCAAAAAACAAAAAACAACGCTCTCCACTATAACCAGCATTTCACCTATTAATTAGGTTGATATGGTCTTAACCAGGAAAATAATTACGTATATGATTTTTCGCTATTATTTACGAACAAAAGGTCCCACATGATTCCAGGTCATCGACACCCTTGTCTTCATTCAACCATAACAAAAGCCGTAAATGTCAAGTGTTCCGAAACGCCCTCTCACTCAGTAAAGGCTGTTTCCGAGTATGCAGACATTGTGGGTATATTCTATCCTCTCACCAACAAGTTGGCAACTACAGCTCATGCACCGTAACGTATTTCTGCGATCATTCAAAAGTTCTCGGTTCTATTCATGAAGCGTGATTATTACATCATGAAATTCGTGAAAGCCCGGGGCAAGTTCCTAAACGGTTTTGAAAGCAAGGAGCAAAGTTTTGCCCACAAGAAATGAAGAATGTAGGTAGAAGTTGAATGATAAAACTCTGCAAATTCTTGACACAAAGGTTTATTATCTTCCTTGTGCAGATCACCCTTCTGTCTATACCAGACTGTATTGGAAATCGGCACCATACCATATTCTCACCGTACTCATACCATACCATAAGAATTTCTTTCCTATCATACCATACTGTATTATACCAAATCATACATACAATAATATACCATACCATACTCATACCATGTCATACAAACCGAGTGAATATTGAAATGTCATCCATTTCTGACCTATATTTAAAATTTCAAGTATCTAGCTCATCATCAACATTTAATTTGTTTAAACAAATAGGTATTATTTAAACAATTTTACAGACAAGAAACCGAGTGAATCCAGTTCTGTGATCCAGTTCTGACCTATTTTTAAAATTTCAAGTCAATAGCTCATCATCACAATTTAATTTGTATTATTACAAAAAGGTATTATTTAAACAATTTTACAGATGAGAAACCGAGTAAATATTGCAATGTGGTCTATCCCCGACTCACGGTTAAAATTTCTAGACTGTAGTTTACCGGGAAGATGACAAAAGGTAGTTTTATTCTGGGCGTCTGAGGGTTGGGTCACATAACGGCCGTTTTCGACGCGAAAGATTAGTGTTTTTCCTAAACCTTTGCGCGCTCACTGTGAACGAACAGCTGGTCGCACAAAAATCCAATTGGTCTTTTGGATTCATAATTTTTCATAAGATTCGTAATTTTTCAGGTCATTCAAAAGTGAACTGAAAATTACACGTTTCAGTTAAATATTTTGAGATATGACATTGTCGAAATTTTAAATTTCGTTTTGAACCCCTTCCCCTTGACCTAGGGTTATGAAAAGTTTCGAGGACCATTGTGGGGCTGGTCCAAACCCAGAAACCGAATTTCGTAATTTTAACTCAACGCTAACTGGGCAAAGTGGCGCGGACGGCGTACGGGGGACGGCGTACGGCGGACGGACGGATTTTTTTTTTATTCGATTTTCTGAATCTACGTGTCTTGAAACGTAAACCAACAAATTTTGAGGGGGGGTTAAAATTTTTTTTTCTTTGGGCGATTCCAATGGTTCATTATCGAAGATAATAAACCAAAAATGTAAGAATAACAAAATATTTAATGAGGTGTCACTTGTCAGGCTGTTTCATTTTGGGAATTTATGGCTAATTGGTCCCCCACCCTCCCTTAGAGTGGCCCGATTCTGCTCATCAACGAACTTAGCCTTTTGATTGCCAAGACAGATTTTTTTTTGCAGATTTTATGAGAGTTATCGTCTGGACTATTGGCAGTGAATTCAGGATGGTCTGAAACAGATTTGGAATAAAATCTTTTCGGAAATTCGAATATTAAAAATTTTGGACCGAGAACAATAGGTTCCTTTCCTTCGAAAATCAGCTAACACAGGGAGATTATGACTCGGCTTGTCGACTGCATTCTTTTCTTGGGTAAACTGCCGTTTAGGGGCTCTCGTCTCATAGTACAAGGAATTTTACCTTGAGTTATTAAATTTCCTGAAAGATTACGAACAGCCATTGGAAAATCATTTAAAACGGCGATGATTTTTGAAGAGACATCCTAAATGATCTTATAAGTGCTATAGCTAGAGTAATTCTAGATTAAATTAAATAATATCTATAATATTTACATCAAATAATCATATTATTATCTAGCAAGTCTCTTTTGGTTTATTTGGTTTATGATAGAGTTTTTAGTTGATATTTAGATAGAGTTGATTTTTTAGAGTTTTTAAGACCATCGACAGCTTCGTACGACCAGCCGTTCGTTCACAATGAGGGCTCAAAGTTGGAGCAGATCAAAAGTGATCAACATGAGAGTGAATCATGTGGCGGCCTGTCGGGTCAATGTTCATAGTGGACCAGCTGCTTCGAACAGCACATAGTTTCAGATATAGAGTTAATTAATTATAATCAATAATAATTATCAATAATAATAAATAAATATTATTAATAATAACAATAAATAATTACGCTATGCTCCTGAAGCAAACAATTGTACAAAACAGGCTACACCGTGTTTCCGTAAATCACTGACAAATCGAATCGAGTGCAATGACTCGTTGTTGCAAATACTTTTCAACCCTCGCGTATCTTTCATTCATAAGGTGGGACCAGCAAATTGCGATAACCCGCGCCGTCACCAGGCCATTTGTTCTTCGGACATAGGAGATAAATTTGAGGCCAACGGACGATTGCAGGGTGTTTTTCCGTGATCGTGAGTTGTTTCTGAACTAAATTGGGAACATCCTGACAGGGAGCGCTGGGGCCCTTATATGAGGTTATAGGAGCCGAACAAAAATGATCGGCCAGATGGGAACTCATTTTCTCGAAAGAAAGGCCGCTGAAAAGCTGAAATTCACCTGCGGCCCTGGTGTCACAAATATAAATGGGATAAGCCCCATACAGTACAATATCTCTTTGTAATGTAGTTTACCGACAATTGTGTCTGATTCAGAATTAAACAAACATCACCAACAGGGAAAATCGGGCGTAGGAACGAAATGCATATATGCTCCTCCAGAATTTTGAGTAACTTCATCGCCGAGAAACGGAGGTTTTTCATACAAATGAAGCTCTTGGAGTTGAAGGGAGTACAACTCCTACAACGGATTTACAAAAGACAAGATGATTTTTCTCCTCCATTCAATTCTGCCGAGATGAATGTAACAGGTGTCCTGAAAAATGGAAAACTCGCTCAGAAAGCACAAGTAAGTTTGAAAAAGAGTTTGAACATCAAATATCTACCTGTCTACCTAAATTGACAAGCTGGAGGAAGATGAGTTTGAAAATATTTCATATCTACGGTTATAATCACGGTTATGACTGGAGCTCGGCAGGATATGCCGAATAAAACTATATATGCCATATCAACGCCCTGAAATATGACGCTAAAATATGATCAAAACTCTGCAAATTCTTGACACAACGGTTCATTATCTTCTTTGTACAGATCACCCTTCTGTCTAGATCACTAGGTCTAAATGTCTAGATCCTAAATGTTAGATTAATTATTATTATCAATTATCACTAATTATTAACAATTTTATCAAGTACCTACTGAAAATTATTATAATTTATTGTTAGGTATTAATAATTCGTATTTATTAATAATAATTATTATTATTAATTATGATTAATTAATACGATATAATTCTGGGGTTTTTAATACTACGTCGGTAATAATTTTTCTATAAAAGAAGTACCTACCAACAAACATTCGAAATTACCTTCATTTCCGTAGCACGAAACGCACCTCAGAACAACAAACTCGACATCACTTAAGCAATTATATCGTATTAATTAATCTGTGCGGCAGAACATCAATTAATAATAATTATTAATAATAAATACGAATGATTAATACCTAACAATAAATTATAATAATTTTCACTAGGTACTTGATAAAATTATTAATAATTAGTGATAATTCATAATAATAATTAATCTAACATTTAGGATCTAGACATTTAGACCTAGTGAACTAGACAGAAGGGTGATCTGTACAAAGAAGATAATGAACCGTTGTGTCAAGAATTTGCAGAGTTTTTTTTCATGAACTTGAACGTAATATGTTCAAGTTCATGAAAAAATACTCTGCAAATTCTTGACACAACGGTTCATTATTATATATTATATAATATATTATGTTTATACAAATTCCATGTTTCAATTTCTACAGTCGAAAGCTTGTACAACCAAGTGAATCTCAATATTTTCGGTTTTCAAGCGGGAGAATCGCGCTCAACATCGTCGGAAACCAGTGGTAAGAACCTGTAGAAAGCAAGTTCTTGGGGAGTGAAGGAGAGTTTCGTTTCTTTGGCGAAGTCCGTTACTGTTCTCCAGTCTGGGATACGACCGAGGACGAATTCGAGGTTGGTGTGATCGGCTTTTATAATCTTACAAAGCGGCCTCTTTCTGAAATTTCTCAGTCTAACTCACCATTTCTACCAGCTCCTTCCTTGAGGCCTCAGTTCAAGAATCAGCTGCAGGATCGACGCCATATGCGCTTTAATGGAGGCCAGCGTACCTACAGTGTCACTGTCCGCCATGATTTTCTTTGCCTTAGCAATGTATTGGCTGCCACTCTCGTCAAAAGAAGACGTATACGAGGGGTCTTCAGAAACACACTTCCGCGTCTTCAGAAACCAACGCGTTGCAACGACCAACGAGGACCGATGAGTCTTTTACTTCAAGCATTTCGCACTGAAGTAACAGCACCTTATGCAGAACGACCAAGAACTGTGTACTTTTAAGGTGAGAATGGGAGTGACGACCAGATTACCTGACTAGCCATATTCTCGATCCTGCAAGGAAAAGGTTTAGCTTTTTAATTGGCAGGATGAGCCTTCCCCTCAGAACTTGAAGCCCTGAAAAAGAGATTTGGAGAATTCGTTATTTCAAAACTGTCTTCAAATATGCAGAAACATAAAAATAAATTGGAAATATGTCACTTTGTAGAAAAATGACCCAAATATGGTTGTTTCCCCCAAAATATGCAGTTATATGCCCAAAAAATTCGAATTTGGACAGTAAAATTTTCATAAACTTGGTTTATTTGGGCTTGTTATGATGAGCTGGCCTTATCGAGAACGAAATATGCAAATACGCCATTTGCCGAGCCCTCGTTATGAAAAGTGTAATGGAAGAGTTCTATCATGAATTATGAACTATGTGCCTTCATCAAATCAACAGTTAAGCTGTGTTTTCCGTTAAAGAAGTAACAGATTGTAAGTGAAGAACTTTTATTGGGTTTCCTCCACCACTACGGAATCATTTGCAATCAATGTTACAAATTACATTGAGAGCAATCACCAACCTTATGGAGGCAATTTCATTAGAGAGAAAATAAGAGTTCTTTACCTCGAGTGCAACTTACGCCGATCAAACGTTAGGAGAAGTAGTCGGAGACGAGAGGTAGAGGATTGGCTACAGCGCTTCGAACGGGTTTTATTTGCATGGAAATTACGCGACTCCGATCGAGATGGGTAAATGAGGCACAAGGACTTCCAATTTTATTTGTTTCCGAACCAGACCCCTTTTAATGTTCTGTGTTCGTGAATATTAGGTCTATCATTGACAAACTCGTATTATTTCAACATTGTTTCAACAGTATTGGTCGGATGTTGTGGCCCATCAATATCAAACTAGACCCCTTGAGGTTTTGTCCCGTATGAAGATGATGCAATGAATTTCAGGTCCAATAATGACACGATTTGTGGAGTAAATAAAAATAAAAATGGTAGAAATCGGTTGGAAGTAGCGGCCAATAAATAGTTCAAACAAAGGTCAACAGTTTCCTCAACCACCTAAGAATCCAGTTTCCACGTCAAACCCAACTGTTAATACGCCCTCGTCTTATTAAACGATGTCTGTTCGTGAAAACAGACTTTACTTTTGAAGTTTTCGTCATTAAGAACATTCAGACACGCCAGCGTTAAGAGAACCTCATTTGACATCTCATTGATTTGAGTCCTCCGAAATAGAAGACGAAATGTCAGGGAAAAGTAATAATTACTTTTCCCTGACATTTCGTCTATAATTATAATTATTATAAAGATGACGTTCGAATGGCAGCGAACATAGAATCACAATGGACATCAAGGGTAACAACCGTTTCGTTTTAGACAGAATGACATTGCTATAAACGGATCTGAAATGATTGTTACAAAATCACTGAAAACTCGGGCACGTTTGGTACATGATTTTTGACATTCTCGAGACACATCGAGGACCTGGCGAGTAGAGCTATGTGAGCCCTAGGATTTGTGAAGCGCAACTCTCGTGAGTTCTCAAATATTCAAGCGATAACGATGCTTTACAAGGCCCTGGTACTTCCCATTTTAGAGTCCGCCTCTCCGGTTTGGTCGCCAGGCTACGCTGTTCACCGGAATACATTGGAGAGAGTTCAAAAAAAGTTTCTGCGCTTCATGGCTTTTAAGTTGGGCATACCATCTAGCGAGGTCTGTTATGACGCTTTGATGGTCACTTGCGGCTTGTTACCTCTGGAGAAGCGACGTTCAATTGCTGACATCATTTTTCTGCACAGGCTGGTCAATAACCAGCTTGACTGCCCGGTCCTGCTCTCTTTGATTGGCCTCCGGGTGCCTCGTGTGGCGGCCCGATCTTCTCCACTCTTCCATGTTCCCTTCGCATCAACTAATTACGAGTACATAAGAAACAGCCCTCTGCATCGGCTTCCTCGCTCCACTAATGTTCTCATGAATGTCCACCGCGAACTTGACTTTTTTCACCACTCCTTCCCCTCTCTCAGAAAGCTGATGGCCTCTTCCCCGTTTAATTTCGTTTAATAGCTCCCAGTGTACTTTTTCATTTATTATCTTATTGTTTATTGCCTATTAATTTCTTTTTTTTCTTCTCTATTTTTTTTCTTGTAACCTATATTTTAAAATAATCCAGTGATAATACTGTTGTATGTTTAATTGGGCTTGCCCATATATAAATAAATAAATAAAATTAAATAAATAGATAGTTCTAAGGAAATCCCCGGATGGATGTGTTCCTATAGTTAGTCCGAGCTAACCAGCCTGAAGAATGGAACGTGAGTCTCTTTGAAACATACTCTTCGGGCTCATAGAACTATCGAAAGGAATTTCAATAAATGAGTTTATTATGGTGATGAAATAGAAGCAATGAATGGTTGGCAGGGAAATCCAAGGGGGAGATATCTACAATCGACTCCCATTAACATTAAATCGCCCGGCTTTCATCTCCTTTGGGAGCATCAGCGGCTTTCCCAGAAAAGCGGATTGTGGGCCCCGATGTAATCCACTTTCCGACTCAACAGGTCCCTTCGTTTTCCCATCGGCGTCCCTAGACAAAACTGTCGCACCGCAACATATACTCAAACCGTCCATTGTGGTGAACAGAAAAATCTCGCGGAGAAAGACTGAAAACCCGGTCGAAACTAACAAGAATGTAAGTAACTACAATTATTGTACAATGCAGCCCGCGGACAATACCATTAAAATTTAACAAATTTTGTTAATGTCTCAAGTGTTCTGCACTTAAAAAATGTACAGTACTTGAGTCTTCTGTTCCTGTCTTTTCAACGTTCTGATTGACTCCTCCTCATAAACGAAGAGTGAAACAAAAGTGAGCAGCTCATTAACAAAGTAGAAACTTATGATTCATAATTCCACCCCCCCCCCCCCCTTAAAAAGATTGACAGTTGAACAAGTGAAACATTTAGAATACGTTTTACATTGAAACAGGTTTTGCATCCGTCATACACACATCTCTCTTCATAAACCTGTGTGAGCTGCCTATGATTTTCAATCGGCGGAATTTTTCGGGTGGTGAAAAAACGAATAACTTGGCGAATACACTTGGCGGGAATAGGAATCGACAACTCTATTTCAAACGGCTGTTGCTCGAAGGGCTAGAGATTCCCAGATGCGCTTGTATAAAAGAGAGTAACCTCAATGACAATTTACTCGCATTACCCATCCTTCCGTCCAGCACTGCCTGTTACGTTACAGGTGCAACAATACTCAAATAATGAGCTGTTGGAAACACTCAACGACCATCAATCCTTCCCTTAGTTTTTGCAAACACCAATCACCTTTGATGGTTTCTACATTTCGTCTCAATTGATATTTCTTAATTGCAGGAATCGGACTTCCATTACATGACCAATCCTTCCAGGAAAGGCTGTAGCTGGGATAAAGCCTGCATGTGGTGCGGAGTTCCTCTTCTCATCGCGGGAGTTGTTGCAGTTCTCATCGGTAGAACGAAAAATAATTTTTTATAAGTAACCGCTTTTTAATGAAATTATAAACTATAACCACTAGATAATTTTTTATTGCTTACTTCTTGCGTTATTTATTCTAGGTCAGCTAGTTCCTCCAAGAGAGCCTGTAGTTGCAAGACGAGGTCATTTCGCTTATCTCGATAGAAAAGCTCTCACGTTCAACTCCAGGTGATTTATTCAAAGTATTCGCTCAAGTCACCTCCGATAAGAATGGGTCCATCTGATTCTCATTAGGGATATCCTATAGTCAACCAGCTCCGAGGGCGATAACCCTGCAGTAGCCCTTATGTACCCAAAAAAAAAAGAGCGTTAAGTTTTGGCCATTTTTATCTGTTTCAATTTATTCTGTTTGAAACAGTTTTGACTATAGAATATGTGCGTAGCTGTACCTATCAGTTCTTGGATATAATTCGTGAGATGATACCAATGTCTTTTACCGCAGATTGGAATTATGCCGACTGATTGGTCTTGGAGCCTTATGCACAGCAGCTCTCATGATACTGCTCAGCTTCCTGCTGTCAGCCTACTCGACCCAAGCGCAGGAGTACACGCCGATAATCACCTCACATCACCCTGGAGGCGGCATCCCTCTCAGCGGCGTCCTCACACAAGTGCAACCGGCTTCCGTTCACGTGCCCCCTAGACGATAAACCGATTTTACCTTTTCGTAAATTTGAATGATTTTCATTTCCGGTAAAACGTTTGACATCTTCAACAAACAAAATAATGCTAGGCACTCGAACAAAATAATGCGAATGGGGCGTAAATAAGGTAAAGGGAAGTGACGACGAAGGTAAACGTTGCCCCAATCCAAGTTCAGGATACTCGTTAATAGGTCTATTGACTCCAAGAATTTAATAGGTATACGAATTGGTCCAACTTAGTACCATTTAGTTACCACGATAAGTAACACAGGTGCCACGTAACATGTTATGGCATTAGACCCTCCTTGGAGGATTTACCTTCGTCCAGACCCCTCTGCAAAGAACGTACCTACGTTCACTTTATTTATCATTGGTAATTAGAAAAGGAGAAGTTGAAAAACTTCTCCTTTTCTAATTACCAATGATTAATAAAAAAAAGACCAATGGAAGAAGATATCAAGAGTATAGTCACCTGGTTTCTACCGTCTACACATACATACGTGAGAATCGAGTATTAACCTCCCTGCCGTCTTTTGACCTAGTGTGTATTTTAACAACGGGAAGTAAATAAACGTGATTTGAAGGGTTAAAACATGACGAAATATTTAGCGCGAATTACCTTAAAAATCACCCCCTCCCCTCCCCCCAAGGACCACCAAACCACCAGGGGCCTGCATTTCTTCAATCCGGCCCTGGGAGGCTGTAACCTTCCAAGACCCGTAATGACGGAAAATGTGATACATACTCTCAGTACCTAGTGATTTTCTAAAGGCAGTTTTAAATCATGAAAATCCACAAGAAACTGACCAGAATAAGACTATATCACCATTATCCCACCTGTCACCTAGATTTCAATCCCGAATTCTTTCGAATTTGTTAATCCTTTTTCAAAAACCAACAATATGTATTGAAGGTGTCATGCGTTTTCTATGAGTTTCCAACTTGTGTAAATATAAATGTAATTATTTAATTGTGAAAGGAAGTGTGTTTTTCTATAATGTAACAGTAATACAGGTACTGCATTAAATTGCAGTTGCCTGCTTGAACTGAACCTGCAATATTTCACCACTGAAATATTTGCAGAAGCCTTTCACTTAACGCCTTCACCCTATGTCCTAAGTCCTCCCGGTACCGCATGCGGTTTATCTTTCTTCAGCAAGTTACTACAATGTGATTGGCTTTAAAAAGTATATCTTGTAAAATATATCAATCTTGACGATATGGCAATTGTATGGCAATACAATTACAGTGCACGACATGACTACCCGCCTAAGCCAAAATATCGCACAACACACGTTTTTTGCCTTCTCCCACAAAGTCCAATGACTGTACTTTTAGATGTCTGGTGCAAGCAAGGTCAGACATTGGTTAAGATTGTTTGGGTACAAAGTGGTTTGGGAGCAGGGCTTACGTTCCGCTATAAGAACTCAGCACTATATTCTCAGTAAATTGTTCACAAAATATGAGTATAATATTATTATGCAAATCACAGTTTTTCAAAGCGTTAGCTAAGCAACCGATTGGCTCTTGGTTGTTTTTCCACGATTTGAAAAACTGTACTAGACCAATAAATTATAACATATTATAGTCTGTTTCAAACTGCTTTAGTATTGAGGGGCGGGCGGGCCGTACGGGTGGTGGGAAGGACACTGTTACCATACTGTCGCGGGGTTGAGCAAGAGACACTGAAGCAGCCCTTGCCACTTTCCCAACATGTGGTAAACGACCTCCAGTCATTGGCCGAGCCCCGTCTCCCCTCAATACTAAACCAGTTTGAAACAGCGTATGAGAATTATGCAGGACTTTGTATTAGAGCATACACAAACGCCAAAATTACTACCTACGGCAACCATTGACTGTAACCATCAATCACCAAGAAGTTGATTACAACCACTGGGAAAACACACTTCTTACTTACCTATTAAAAAAGTCAACGTACCCACAGATCGTTATTGTTGAACCTACTTGAACAAGACATATCTCAATCTAGCTACTACGTGTAATTGTTTTTCAAAACCCGTTTCAAGCACGATTTTACGAACTTCATAAAAGCACGATAAATGGATTAAAAATATTAATGTGTGATATTAAATATCAATACCTAATTGATAAATTGATACATTTTATCAATGTGTAAATTAACTACATACCTATGCTGTAATATTTAAGCAACTTCACTACACGATCATTTGAAAGAGGTAGGTGTGTTTGTACGAGATCACACTTACCTACCTATCAAGCTATAGTTTCATAAATTAGGTACCTACCTTTTTATCAGATTTCTCTCTGTTCAAAGCTGTCTCCGATATATCTCAAACTTCTCTTAATAGCTGCGTTATTATTTGGGATGTAGGTTACAAAATTTGTAATGCATAAAGATATAGGTAAGTGATTCTAATTTTACCAAACAATTTATAAAGCGTTTGAAAAAACACGTATAGAATTTGGTGCGTTCAAAATATCCGGGTAGAATATTCATTGGAGATGATACAATTTACAAGCGTTGAAAGTCTAAAAATAAATTCTTCACACGTTCAAGTCGTTCCTTCTTCGTACAACAAGGCGAACAAATTTGGAAGGTGAAGCATCTGATATTTTTGAAATTTCCAAGATATGGTGCGTTTTTTATTGTTGCTCTCATTTCGAGGCAAGTGAATATTTTTATATATATATGGGCATGCAGTATAAAGAGGAACTCTTCCCATTCATATTTTAAAAACATACCTACTTATATTATACTGGTGTTGACTATTAAAGGTTTATTGTAACTATACATATTATTATGTCGTTAAAGTTTAAAGATCTACATGGCTGTAAGAATTACAAAGATGCATTACCTATATAGATGTACCTACTCGTATTATAAAAATGATGTAGACCTAACACTTGTAAAGGGTGTTGTCTTTATTGATTTATTTCATCACGTTCCCGTTTACATTAATTAATTTTGTCGATATTCCGCCCAAACATGGAAAAGACTACAATTAGTGAAATACAGGTTTCGTCATATACCTTTTTTTAGACCCGTATTAAAGTGAGTATGTGGCAAATTTCCCTATGATTATGCAATTTTTATAAACATTTCATTGAAATCCTGAGTTGCCATGAATCCTCCAAAGAATTTTACCATAGTTTCTTTTAGTACTTACCTATCAATACTGCATTACGGGTTGTGAGTACATGTAATTTTGGAAATTGAGTGCATTTATGTGTGAGTGAACTTTTTCATCAGCTGACTATCTACTCATACTTATACTCTTTTTAACCCCTATGCCACCTCTTTTTTGAATGTGCATACCTTTTTACGCTAATATTTTGTGCGTTTGTATGTCTACAATAACACAGATATTTTCGAAATAGATTCCTTTAATCGACTTTGTACGAGCCAAATGGTTGTTCAGAAATATTCCAGCTGTACGTTACAGAGTTGATTTTCCCGAACTCTGAAGCGTATAGCTGACAAATTCCAGGCGAAGTATATTATTCCATTCCGATCAAGCTTCCGCAAAATGGTTGTTGCTCTTACACTTTCCATAAATATATTATATTTATGTTGATGTGATATATTTAACTGCTTCATTTCATTTCATTATAACCTTCTCATTCTTGCGAGGTACCTATCTGTGTATTATAAAGTGTGTTTGCATAATATGCATAAATATTATTTATGTCACGAATATGAGGATTTATAAAGATGAGTAGTAGATCGTCGCTTTTAGCATGTCTAGGCGATTTGAATGTTAGATGTACGATGACTGATGTTTGGCCTAAACCCAGTGACGTTATTCATGTTGAAATGTTCATTAAATCGTATTCAATATGAGTTATTTTGTCAAATCAACATCCCGATCCCACTAGCTCTTAACCCATCAGTGCTCGCGTGGCTTCCACTCACGTTAGTGGTCGCGTCGGGTCATTGGTGACCCATAATGAAAACTATTGAATAATAAATTAATAAAGGAGTAAAATAATGAAGCAAACCCATTTCAAGCAACAGGAACCGATAATCTTTTATAAAAAAAAAAAAAAAAAAAAAAACTTCACATAAGTATTTCAATCAAAATGTTTTCTTTGATTTGAAAAAGTCCCTCGATTTAGCCAGTTCTCCAAATTTACCCATTTTCAATTTAATGCAGAGAACCACCGGAAGGTCGTCCGAGGATGAATCAATCAAAATATCGAAGCCCTACATTTAGTTTACAAAAGAAATCCTCCAATATGGAACATAAAATCATTTATAATAGCAAAACAAGCCGATGAAGTAATCCAATTTTCACGTTTTTTTAAAATACAAAATCAATTGAACAGCCAGTTAGGGACTTTAAAGCACGAGCGTTTCAGCAAATAATAATGTCGTGACTTATATCCATTTCCAAACGTAATTTTTCAATAAATTATTAAGAATAGCATAACTAATGACGGAACAAATGCACTAGAAGTTGACCAAAAAATATAATATTAATAGGTATCGAAAACTCCTTGAAATAAAATCGTGCCTCCTTTAGAAAAAATATATAAAGAAAATACTACTTGGAGAGGCCACGTTGGTAGTATCGGTGCAAAATAGCTATAAGGAGCTCGGGAACATCGTTTAGATACATCATCAGTCTGCATATCCTCAGTCTTCTTACCCTCAGTGATTGTACTTCTTCAGTCTTCATCCTCACATTTCATCGTCACGGTTGAATGGTATTTGCTGATATTTTTCCGACAATTGAAGCAAAAATCTGCCAGGGCTCAAATAGCACTTTTGGTTTATTATCTTCGATAATGAACCATTGGAATCGCCCAAAGAAAAAAAATTTTAACCACATATTTACAATATTACATATTTAGATAGAGTTTGTTCCGTAGAATTTTTTAAGACCATCCGCAGCTTTGTACGACCAGCCGTTCGTTCACAATGACGGCTCAAAGATTGTGCCTCACAACACGACCGTGGATCAAACTGTTGAAATACAGGTCCATTTTCATACTAAAAGCTCTTTGGAACATCATATTGCTTAAGTGATGTCGAGTTTGTTGTTCTGAGGTGCGTTTCGTGCTACGGAAATGAAGGTAATTTCGAATGTTTGTTGGTAGGTACTTCTTTTATAGAAAAATTATTACCGACGTAGTATTAAAAACCCCAGAATTATATCGTATTAATTAATCATAATTAATAATAATTATTATTATTAATAAATACGAATTATTAATACCTAACAATAAATTATAATAATTTTCAGTAGGTACTTGATAAAATTGTTAATAATTAGTGATAATTGATAATAATAGTTAATCTAACATTTAGGATCTAGACATTTAGACCTAGTGATCTAGACAGAAGGGTGATCTGTACAAAGAAGATAATGAACCGTTGTGTCAAGAATTTGCAGAGTTTTTTTTTTAGTGATAGGGTGCGATCCTGGTTGATCTCGAACGTCTATTACAAGGACTTGTGTCTGATCTTTTGCCTCAGCCAGTTCAGTAGGTATAATATTATGCTTGTTCTGGGGGCGAATTGAATTCGGTCGAGTTGGAAGCACAACTCTTTTAGGAATGAGGCTCAAGTTCTGCTGATATTATCATTCGTTTTATAAATAAGATACGAATTTATGCCTGCGACATTCACAAGGTGGAAGAACACAGCTAAGGGCCGTCTATTGGATTTCTCTCCGTGACAAAATGAAACGAAAAATAAATCACATCATGAACTGCGTGTACTCGCGATGGTTCGGTCATACAGCAAAGTAAAGAATGCGACCCGTGAAGCATGTATTTGAAAGCGGCAATACACTCTTTGAGAACGTAGAATTTAACATAAATTGAATCATTAAAATTCATTATAAAATAGATACCTGAAAAAACCAACGTACAGAAAACGTTCAAGAATGTGAAGGATTTTCCATTCCAAATCGGATCTTCATGGTTAGTCTGCTCTAACCTGATAACGGAATTGGATATCGCAATTCTGACTTTACCGTCGTGTTCAGCGTTGTAACGTCCAAAAGCTAAGGGTGGTTTTGGGGATGTTACGGGGGGGGGGGGGGAGGTTCTCCCATAAATTCGAAAAAATGAAACGGTCTGTCAAGTGACACTTCATTTTTAAGGTTTTTACACGCTGAATAAGATGGGGAAGTCAGAATTGCTATATTATATTGACAGACCGCTTATTATCTTATTCCGCTCTCAAACTGGAGCATTTTGAAGATGAGGAAACGTGGTTGATGCTTGAGATGTTCTTCATGGACATCATGTTCTTTAATGGAGCCATTTTACATAAAAACAATTATTTCAAGTTGAGAATTTTTCAAACCGAATTGAGAACTTTCAAAATCAAATTGAGAAGTTAACAAACCAAATTGAGAACTCAGAACTTTTTTTGACACAGGTATATTTTGTGGAAGAGACAAAAAGATGAGTAATGCAAGATGGGAAAGGATTTATTCATAGTAAGTATTAAGTTCATACTAAAATTATAGGTTTTCTCGAACAGGCTCACTGTCACTTGCACTGGAATCGTCTCTATTTCGTTTCTATTTTCTCCTCCTGTGAAAATATTTATCCAATATATATATAAATATAATTTTTGGTGTCTTTTGGCAGTGGATTCAGGATGGTCTGGAACGGATTTTGGTAGGAAGATTTGTCGAAAATTCGTGTTTTAAAAATTTTGGACCGAGAACAATAGCTACATTTTCTTCAAAAATCCGCTAAAAATTTTTTTTTTTTTTTCTTTCAAATGATTTATTGCACCAAGTAACAACTTATTAGCAACATATTTTTGACATATATGTGAATTGGTTGTAGTACAACTTAGATACTTAACTAAGCCGCTTATAGTTTTGAAAGTTAGGAGTGCAATTTCGTGCACTTAAACCGATCACTGATTTCACTGAACGGACTTATCGCGAGAACACCTTCACTCACTTCCACAGGTCATGAGGCTTCTTTCTCTTGAGACGTCTGAGTAGGTCGTCAACGTCGAGCAGCTGTACAGCTTCTTCATTGACGTGTACTTGTAACCGCTTGTGATGGGCTATGGCTTGAACCTTGATGACTTCATTGACAGTTGGTATGCGAAGTTCTTTGTGTAGCCGGACAACCGCTAAAAATGGAAAGAAGAAACAGGGGGAACCCTTCGTGCGCTAATTTTATAAGGGTGAGTGTTGGCGTCTGTGTCGTGATTTATATTTAATTTGTCTGTGTCGTAAACATAGGTATAAAAACTATACTCGAAAACTCATTGCCCGAAAATTGACATTACAGTTCGGCTTAGGTATCTACCAGTTCCTTCTTCCATGGGTACCTACTTAGGAAGGTAGGTACATGGTTTTTTAATTGAAGGTTCTTTTCAACCGATATTTTAGTAAATATCGATATTTTTGATCGATACTATCGGTTGCAAAAAGTATCGATATTGAGCAATACGATAAATATCGTCATCGATACCTTACCCCCGATACCATCAAATATCGAAATATCGATATTTTGGCTAACGATGGCCATCCCTGAATTTACTGTCGATTTACAATCGACGAAATAAATTTACTGAATTTACTAATCGGCATTTTAATAAATCGATTCAATTTCTGGAATCCTGATGAATCAATCGAACTCAGATTTCTTCCTGTATCCGCATCAAACTGGATTGCCCTTTTTCTTTCGTTTTACGGCTAAATTTCTATGAATTTCTAAATTTTATATATTTATGTACTAATAGTATTTTATATATTTATGACTCATAGTAGAGTTTAGAGTTTAGAATTTTGTTTATTTGTTGCCATTATACCGTAGATCACATTGCAAAATGTGCATATGTGTCATTCCAGGTGATAACTCTCGATAGGATTGAGATAAAAAGTTCAAATTTGCACAAAAAATCTGTCTTGGCAATCGACAGGCAAAGTTCGTAGATGGGCAGAATCGGACCACTCTACGGGGGGGGGGGGGAGTTGGGGGGGGGGATTCCTCATAAATTCCCAAACTGGAACATCTTGACAAGTGACACCTCGTTTTAAAGGTTTTTTTTAATGCTGAACACGATGGTGAATTGCGATATCTCATCACGTTCTCAAACTGGAGCACTTGGAAGATGAAGAAACGTGGTTGTTGCTTGATATGATCTTCATGGTTAGTCGGCTCTAATCTGATGACGGAATGCGATATCGCAATTCTGACTTCACCATCGTATTCAGCGTTGAAATGTCCAAAAGCTGAGGGGGGTTTTGGGTTTTTTTTTGGGGGGGGGGGGTCATCTGAAAAATGAAAGTCTGACAAGTGACACCTCATTTTAAAGGTTTTCACACGCTGTATAAGATTGTGAAGTAAGAATTTCTATATCTTATTCTGCGCTCAAACTGGAGCACTTTGAAGATGAAAAAACGTGGTTGTTACTTGAGATGTTCTTCATGGACATCATGTTCTTTAATGAAAACGTTTTACATAATAATATTATGTAAAACGTTATATTATAACCCATTATTACTTCGAAAATTCGCTCTTATATTCATGCTGCATAACTGGGGATTTTTCTAATCCTATAGGTACCTACCTATATCCTATTTTTTGAAATATACGATTATCGATATTTCGAATCCAAAATATCGATAATTGTTTGCCCAGAGTTTCAGACGAGAGGCCCGATACATCCATGGATGTGTACGTAGTATAGTAGGGTTTTCTGTGGATGTGTAGCATCCATGCATGAGAGCATGGATGATGCTTGGCGTATTCACGTACTGATTGAGTCTTCAAACTATTTTAGCTGGTTAGAGTTGATATCAATACAGTGACACCAGTAAATAATAACCAGAGTTCAACCAGAGTTTTTTTCTAAAAGAATATTATTAGAAAGAGGTTCTTGAGTGTTCCATACTGTTCTGTTGTTCATGGATGCTAAACACTAATCGAAATTATTTCAAAACTTCGAAACTTCGAAAGAACGATTCTCAGTTTTCTATTCCAAAGTCAAAATGGCTGCCGTCTGTCAATTTTTATTGCAGTTCGTTGTTGTTGAGTTTTCAGAGTCTTTCTTTGGTTAATTATTTAAATTGTTCGTTTTACGTCGTATTTTTTTTTTGGTGCAGTTATGTAACATGCCTGTAGTTATGGAAACTCCGCGGATTTCAGGTTTACCACCGCGGGGCCTATAGAAGTTTTTTGTGCGAGTGCAGGGAAAGAGTGACAAACGAGCTCGCCCCTCTCTTTTTGACAGCACCAACTGTCGGCTGTTATTGAAATTTGTGATGATTTCTTTCGGTCGTTTCGCTGTGAAAGTTAGTTGACGGGAATCATTGACTAAACACCGAAAGTATACCGTGGAAAGCGATTTGCCCAAGTCCAGAGATGGAAGTAGGATTTGGAAGATCGGGCGTCTTGGAGACCCAGGTGAGAGGTCAGTGGTACAGGGTATTTGTGACGCTGGAAGAAGAGTATCTGAGTATCAGTTTGGACGATTCATATGAGAATTCGACGGCTTTGAATGGAACACTAAATAACAACAATACGCTTGAGTCAGCAGGAACATTAGAGAATATTGAAGTCCCAGATTCCGTCGCTAATACGAAAAGGTGAGAGATAATCTGTTTGCAAGTTCGGGTATAAACTATGTACCCCTTCTCCATATGTATGAGTATAAAATAGGGACATGAACTAGAAAGTTGGTTGATAACGCCCTTGCACCCAATCCTTTTTACCAATGGAGGTAAAAACTTATCCACAGGGAGACTAGGAACTCTGTCCCTATAGTCCCTCAGGTAACTATGTCCCTCAGGTACCTACATAGGTATTCCGTTACATGAACCACGTTCCTTCTCTCAAGAACCTAATGATCGCTAGAGAATTCATTTGTGTTCTTGGAATCACCATGAGTACCTACTTGATTTTTGTTTCTTGATTATTATGGTCATGGTTGGAATAAATTAAAATTACCTAACCAAAACTTCTGTCTGAAGTTATAGGTATAATGAACGATTCAAATATGTAAAACCAAGAAATTAGCATGGAAAATTTAATGGCTAAGAACCAGCATCACACAACTGTGAACCAGCGACACACAAGAGGAAATTTTAGGAGGATGAAAACTAATGTTCAGTGACGAACTAGGTATTTCTTTTTTTTTTCACCATAATTTACGGAACTGACAGCCACCTGATATGAAGAAGCATACAATGACTTTTCCATCGTAACAGGCTCACGAACATTAGTGGAGTAGCATCAAAAACTTATTTTGGCTAAAAATTTAGTTAGATGCTGGTTCTTAGCTGGTGTAATTTGCCTATTGGAATGGGCAGCAAAATTACTTTCCAAAAAGGCGGTTGGTTGGTATCCGAGTTTCTTGCTTAGCGATTTTTATTTTACCTAGTTATCTTTGCTTCATGTGTAAACTTTGATATTCACGAACTGGTTACAAGTTTATGCAACTTTTTTGGTTTATTATCTTCGATAATGAACCATTGTTCAATATGAAAACTGTGTAAACCTTAGTGATATGTACATACATGTACACAATTACGAATCGAGGGTGAAGTGGCAACATGGCCTCAAATGCTCTACGCTCTTCAGCGCCTCTGACACTGTTTGAGACTGTCAAGTGTGGAACCGGTGGTGATTGCTGTGATTTCTATACCTATACCTTCCTACAACTAAACTTTAAGGTTCTCCACTAAATTTGGAAAACATGTTCCATGTTCCATTTGTTGGCAGTAATTTCAGTATCACCTAGTATAGGACTGGTAGGTACTCATTTTGAACTTGTACATTGAACATTTTGAACTTGTACTTGAACATTTTGAACAGTCGTGTACCAAGAACTTCTGTGTGAGTTTTGAACAACAATTAAGTTTTTGAACTCGGATTCTGACTTAGGTGTGTAAGGTAAGTTCTCCAGTGGTAGGTACGATTTTGAAAACCCTTGACTCGGATTGACCACTGCGGGAAAAATTATAAGTACAAGTAGAAACTGGGAGTTGCAGAAGATCTTCAGAATCTCATTTTATAAATATCACCATCTCAATTGCCAGTACACATGCTATCCCATCTCAAAATTCTCTCAGTCTAGTTCCAAATATGATTCTCTGGTGTCTAGTGTATTAGCAGAAACGTGTATGTTATAATTACACATTTTCCCGAAATCAACTGAACGGGTTTTAAACAATAAAGTTGTCGTTAAGGGAAAAGTTTCATTAGGGGTGGAAATGTATTCTCACCCTCAACCGCCCCAGCCCAACTCGGTTTCCACCCCTCGGCTGAACAGGGGAGCCCCTGTGGCCTAATGGATAAGGCATCGGTCTCCTAAACCGGGGATTGTGGGTTCGAGTCCCACCAGGGGTAGTTTCATTTTTCGCCCTTTGGCCCTTTATTTTGCTCAAAATCAAAATATACTTCCGTAAAGCCCGAGAGCGGATTGAGGAGTGCATTTTGGTACTAGGACGCCCTCACGAAACATGTAGGTAGCCAGAAGTATAATTTCATTTTGTTGGAACCATCATCCTTGATACAGTCCACCAGAGCTGGTGGAGTGAAATATAATGCCAAATTCTCTAAGAGATTCCACGAATCTCCCGGAAAGAGTTGATTCCTCAAAATATCGCTCCTCAAGAATAGGAATGTGACAAGTCGAAAAATTTGATTTTCGAGTTATACCAGACAGATCTTGACAAGCCCTACAAGAATATAATATATTCACCATCTGTTCAGCACAAAAAACCTTTAAAATGAGGGGTCACTTGTTAGAATGTTTCGTTTTAGGAATTTATGGGTAATTTTTCCCCCTAAACCTCTCCAAAAGCCCCATTAGGGTGGCCCAATTCTGCGCACCTACGAAATTAGCCTTTCGATTGCCAAGACGGATTTTTTGTGCAAATTTGAACTTTTTATCTCAAATCTATTGAGAGTTATCGTCCGGAGTGACATACATAAATATCGAGGGTGATGTGGCAACAAGGCCTACTTACCTCAAGTGTGGCTGAACAACATGGCCAACCTGAGATAGGGCTGGTCAACATGGCCTACCTGAAATGGTGCTGTACAACATGGCCTAAGAGTTTTTTTTTTTAAATTTACAGGAGACACAAAAAACTGTTTATTTCTAAAATTTGGGGACATATACGCGACTGTTTGCAACTATAGACGCTTCCAGGTGCCAATATTCTATACAGACAACTTACGGGATGATGAATAATTTTAATAGACTTCAAGTTGAATTCCGTTGAATGAAGAAAGTCAATACGCCCAAAAATGTCAGTTAGGCCATGTTATTCTGTACTATTTGAAGTAGGCCATGTTGACCTAACCTCTCTCAGGTAGGCCGTGTTGTTCAGCCCCATTTGAGGAAGGCCTTGTTGCCACTTCACCCCCGATATAATATATTTGCAAAACATCATTCCAGCATCAACAACAGCAATGAAGGCAAGTATTATATTATAATACTTGCCTTCATTGCTGGAATGATGTTTTGCAAATTTGTGAGTTGAAACGTGCAAAAAATGGTAAACAATCAGGGAAAATCATTGGAAATTAATATAAAAAATCCGAGATAGTAATGTAACAACTCAGAACGTTTTCTCAATTTATCCAACAAAATTATCCAGACTTTTTCAAGTCGCTAGTTATTGATGGGGACTTCCCTAGAAACAGTAGTCATAAGCCGCTTCTCTAAAAAAGGAATTCAACGACATTTTCAGCAATATCTGGGACCCGAAACTTCAAATGCGTTTTCCCAACATTTAGGATTTTTTACTTGTCACACTCCTATTCTTGAGGTGCGATATTATAAGTGCTCAGGGTTACTACGACGCTGCACAGCTAGTTGCTCTCGTGTGGTAGACTCATCTTCGGACAAGAGGTTCCATTCATATAGCTAACTAGGGTAATTTGTCGCCCCTTACAATTGGCTTCATTCATTTGGGCTTCAATTGGCTGCAAGAGGTTCATAGAATTAATTATGTAGATGTGCATCACTATTAATTTGGTACACCGTCTTTTTGTTTTACACGAAGCCTTAACAAGTTTATTGATTTAATAATATATTTTGAATAAACGTACCCGCATATTGTTGAGTGGGCGGGTCTAGTCTACATCATTTTATAGTAATGATCAAATTTCTTGATGCTGTCCTTTATTTATTTAAGGCCAGACTTGATAGCTAACTCTTGTTTTCACGAAGTTTGATTATTGAAGGTAGAAAATCAGATGTGATTATTGACCATCAAGTTACTGTAAGTAATGTCTTGGTTTCAGACTTGTTAGGGTAATCAAATCCGACAACAATGGACTGGGGATCTCGATCAAAGGCGGAAAGGAGAACAAGATGCCGATCCTCATCTCGAAGATTTTCAAGGGGATGGCAGCCGATCAAACGGAGCAGCTGTACGTGGGGGATGCCATCCTCTCGGTCAACGGGGAAGACCTCCGGGAAGCGACGCACGACGAGGCGGTCAAAGCTCTCAAGAGGGCTGGAAAAGTCGTACAGCTCGAAGGTTTGTTTATCATCTACAAAACTTGTGATTTTCTGGTTGAAACTTGAAACTACTGGATAGTTAGTCAGGTTAGTTCGTCCAATATGTCTTGTCGAGGGAGGATTAAACTCTTTGCTCTTCCCTACTTCCTGGAACTTTTTTCTCGTTTACAATTCGAAGTTTATTTCACATCCTCAGCGCTACGCATTAAGAACGACGAAATTGAGTGGAGCTTTTGTGTAAAGTTCATTCTAAATAGAATTGAATTCTGCAGTCATGGGCATGATAACTTTGTCACTTTTAGCATTTTTTCGAGCATAAGTGTCTATTTAGGATAATTATTGGTCCAACACAACTTACGAACAGTTGGGTCATTCTCATATAATTGGACCATTTGGCTTTTCTGGACCCTGCAAGTTGGGGAAAAAATAAAGCCACTTTTTGAATAGAATTTGGTCTGGAATGTTACTACAGATGTGCAGAATAACAATAATTATTTTAATCAAAATAATTATCAAAATAATAAATTATTTTGAGCATCAATTGTCAGTTTTTCAGTATTACTTTCTTTTCACCAAAATTATTTTACACGTTTGAACTCAAAAGGAAGTTTTGTCACAGTGTTACTGTACAAAAAAAAAGGCTGAATGGAGCAAAATGCTGCATGGTACACGTCATCGAGCTCTGAAAACCATTCAGCAAACTATGAATTTCTAAACTAAATTTAGAATAACAATACAAGCTGTAAATCTATTTATTGTACCCAAAAAGTGTTATGGGGACCTATTCACGGTAACACATGTGACAGGTGCAGTAGATAAAAGAAAACAATTCTTGAATTAGGAACGTTTTTTAATAAAAGTGGGTAATATGTGTTCATATGACTAGTCGTGTAGGTAGTACACATTACAAATCCCCTTAGTTATTTATAACAAATTCAGTCTCATCAGAGTACAGAAGTCCAACAGTTAATGTTGATTCACTTCAACCGACCCTGGAAATTTATAATACTCCTTCAAGTACAATTTTGGGATCAGGCAGCACTGCCAAAATCTGTGTGTAGTCTATATCATCTTCATCCATCCTGAAAAGGAATTCTGTTCTCCCACGACTTTCATAATGGTAACACTCGAGATGTTTTTACACAAAAAGGCTAATCTTAACCTGACAAAGTGCTGGACGGATATGATGAGCCACCCAAAAATAAAAGTCCCTAAACTACGTCTTTTGCAGTTAGCACTCGCATGTTTAATTCAACTATGTTAAATGCAATAGTCATGATGAACAGTCATGATGAATAATTTTTTGTGGCCTACCAGGTTTGAAAAAATGATGAAAATTTAATGCCTGCCAGCTTTTTCCTGAGCGAAGGCTGCACGTGGTCTGATAGCTGGCAGCACAAACAAACATAACCTGACTCTTTCCCGCCATTTTCAATGAACCGTATTGCCCAGAACTGATGGAAACACTAGTGATCATTTGTATTCACCAAACAGTGGGCCACTCCTGTTTTTCTGTTTTAGAGGTAACTGAACAGTGGGCCACTCCTGTTTTTCTGTATTAGAGGTAACTGAAAAAAACCTCCATAATTCGAAACAGCATCACATAAAAGAGAAATTCCTCGTGGATCAAATTTTTTCATCTGTGAAGGCTTCCTTTCAGATGAACTTGACACCCACCCCCTTGGGACAGTAAAACTCGTGACGTATTCAAACTTTACATTGAAATATTTTTTCTTGAGGATGTGCTTGGTACTTTTTAACGATACCACTGCATTCCTCTCCAAAAGAAAAAAACCTACAAAATGATAGATACCACCAACTTTTTTTTTTTTTTTGAAGCTGAAAACCCATGTGAAAAACGATGTTAAAGACATCAAATGGTCAAATAATATGAGAATGACCCAGTTAGGAAGAAATGGTACATTTTCTTAAAGGTGCAAATCTATTTGAATAAGTGATGTTATGAGGTTTCACCAGTAAAGTTTCACCAGTAAAGTTTCTACTAACTATTTTTTTGTTTAGTCAAGTACCTGAGGGAGGTGACGCCATACTTCAGAAAAGCGAGTCTGATCTCGGAAGTCGGTTGGGAACTTCAGAGAGGATTTCTATCTTCGACGCAACCGCCTCCCAAGTCCCCTCACCGCCCTCACACCCGTCATTTACCTCTGCAACTTTGCTTCCTCACGAGAAACTACGCGTATCACGACCCTGGTGTGTATTCATTTTCTACGTGCCTACCACTTCTACTCGTATAATTGTCACTCAATCAGTTTTTGTTTTCCAAAGAGGGACGTTAGGAGCCCCTTGTCACTGAGACCAAGAGATCTATTGTGACTTAATCCCAAACTTAGTTTAGAACTTTACTGATGGCCTCTACTTTCACAAAGTGAAGGAGGTTTTCAGGCACCTCCTTAGCAAGATCGGTAGGTGTAAAGACACCCTTTCTGAAATGCCGGAATCTTAGTGATGCAACAGCGGGGCACTCGCAAAGTATATGCTTCGCTGTTTCCGCCTCCTCGTGGCAGAGGCGGCATTCAAATATAGCAATATTGCCATGGCACTATGGACTTGCTAGACCCCTCTCAGCTAGCCCCCCCCCCCCCTCTCTGGATCCGCTACTGTATAAATGTGTACTTTTGATCGGAGTGCACCTTGTCGAGTTTAATGAAACATGCCGCTCTCATACAGGGTTAATTGAAAAGATAAATCTTTTTATAAGGTATTTTAGGCGATTAAAAACCTACTCATCTCTTTCCTGGTCGTTCCGGTTACGCTGTAATGGGTTTTTTTTAAGTAAGGGGGTCGAATATTGTATGAAAAACCGATGAGGGTTTTTATCCGCGAGCACCTACATTTTCTCCATAGATGATTCAAAAGAGAGGGGCCATTAGAGCGGGGAAATCTCTCTCGCTCACCTGCACGCCCTCTCTTGCGCTCCCAAGTGCCTCGTTTCATTAAACCTCACAATATGAGCGCCCGTTTAATTGGGTCGGATTTCCTTTAAATAACACACGGGTACATCTTTCTCTGGCTTTCGCCCTCCTGTTTAGCAATCTGCATAGTGTGTAAAGTAAGCTTGTTGTGAGGGGCTTGTTGCACTGCACGTTTCGACGTTGAATACATCGAGGATAGATGATAAAATTTATCCTCAGAGATACAACAAAATCTACAAAACATTTAATGTTTTGTAGATTTTGTTGTATCTCTCATAGAACCCCTCGCCGGTGAGGCAGTTCTACATCTACCATCTGCCCCGATAACCACGAGTACGCAACGACCGCCATCCAATAAGTCAACTTTAAATTGTGATAATTTATTAATGTTTCGTTAATTTCCTCCTTGGCTTATGACCGTTTTTTATTTGGAGGGTTGTAGGAGGTTTGGTGTAAAAAGAGAGAACGCTTTCCAAGCTTTCGGCTTTGATAAGCCTTCTTCAGGGGTTGGTAAGTATTTCCTCCTCGTCAGGTTTATTTGACGAGTGGTGGACTAAAAGAGCTGGTTGTCAAAATCATTTGTTTTTAAGCTTGTGACTGTTTTGTTCTTGAGCGTACTATGAGTGTACTATGTGTTTTGTATAAGTACGTACTGCGTACTTGAGACCAAAACGCCACAAGATTTCTTATTTTAGTGCGAGATATCAAATTATGAGAAATATTCTTCTAAAAAATGAAATTCGGCTCGAGGTACAAGCGTAGCATGTACCTGGAGCCACTTGTGCTTTAACCTGGAGCCACAGGGGTATAATAGGAGAAATGAAGTATAAAATCCATTGAAAAACGTTAATAACTTTATTTACAATTCTTTTCTTCAGCAGTCTTTATTTTAAACAACATAATAAAGCGAATTGGAACGAACTGACTTAGGTAAAACAGTTAGTTACCTATTGATTCAAATTCTTTTCCTCATCAGTCTTTGATTAAATCAACACAATGAAACTTAGTACTTAAAATTAGTTGACTCGAAAATAATATCAAATACTAAGTACAATAAAAAATCGGAAAATGGAACGTTTCAGTTTGATACATCAGATATTAGTAAAAAGTCGAAATAACTTCATTATTTGGTGGCCCTAGGTACAATACAGAAAACGGCCCTAGGTACAAGAAATCGCTCTCATCACAAGAAATCGAATTGTCAAATATTTCTCCAAAAAATTGAAACTACAACTAAAACAGGCCAAACATCTTTTGACGTCAGGCAGTGTTTGACCTGTTTTAGTTCACTGGAAGAAATTAGTAACATAAGTTCAGACTTAGCTTTGCCGTCTTCTTTTTTCCATATTTTTCTTTCCTCAGCAGCTGTTTCAGTAGGCGCTGGGATTTCTCCATTGACGTATTCCCAGAATCCAGCTCTGTTCAAAACATGCTCGGCGTGGATTACCCAGGTGTCCTAATTCTCGTTTGTGAGGGATTCTACTTTGGTAGTACTTACGGCCATTTCAGTCTTCTCACTTCTTCTTTGTTTCACGATGCAATTACTAGATCGTCTACGTACACGGCGAGGATTATCTGGTCTCCCCCTTCTCCCCGTACGTAGATGCAAGGGTCTGCGAATGAGGATTTGAATTTCAACTCTTTCAATCTTAAGTCGAGTTTCTTAAACCATTGACGACCGGCTTGTTTTAGTCCATACAAAGCTTTCTTCAAGGAGCATACTTTGTTGTTGTACCCATTTTTTGCAAGGTCTTCCATCATCTTTTTGGTCTTTAGAAATATAGTTTGGTCCTCATTTTCGCATTCGTCAATTAATATTTTCTGCAGGTATGTCTCCAGCCCCTCTGGTACTTTCATGAAGATTTCTTCGTCCAGAGTTCCGTTCAGATATGCGGTTGTGACGTCTAGCTGGCTCAACTGGAGGTTGTTTTCAGCCGCTAGACTCATGAGCATTCTGAGCGATTTCATTTTCACAACTGGAGAATATGTTTCGGCAAAATCAACCCCTGGGCGTTGGGAAAATCCTTGAGCTACCAGACGAGCTTTCCGGCGCTCAAGCGTCCCATCGGGGTTTAGTTTTTCTTTCAGGATAATTCGGTATCCAACCACATTTCGATTTTGTGGTTTTGTCGCAATTTCCCAGGTTCCATTTTTGATGTGTGCCCTTATCTCCGATTTTATGGCATCTTCCCAAACTTCCTGATTTTCTAGTACTTCTTGACAATATTCATCACAGGCAAAATTTACTTCATAGTCGTGCATCCAGGCTGGCAAATACCTTTCTCCTGCTGACCTGAGCTGCATGAGTAGTGGCTCATTCTTTTGGTTAGCAGCAGTGCCTCCGGAAACCTCAGGATCTTCCCCAGGGTCTTCATATTCTTGATCCTCTTGAGTGGTTTCTTCTCCCGAGTCTTGATTCTCTGGATCGTCTGAAACTTGATTTTCCTGTATTTCAGGTTCTTGATTTTGGTTCTCCTGAATTTCAGGTTCTTTTTTTTGTGGTATATCTTGTATTTTTGGTATTTCTTGTATTTTTGGTATTTCTTTTATTGGGGGATCTTGACACTCAGGAATTTGTATTCCACTCATTGTCGTTTTAGATGTACATTCTTTTTCTAGCAACTCTAACTCCACTTTTTTTGTGTAGTAGGGCTGATTGATGAATTTGACATCTCGCGCTATGATCACCTTCCTTAGGTGTTGTACCCATACTCTGTATGCTTTCGAAATTTCAGAATATCCTACAAATACCCCGTTTATCGCTCTTGATTCAAATTTTCGTTTGTTAGTTTTGTTTAAAACGTACGCTTTCGCCCCAAAAATCTGTAGATGTCGCACTGATGGTTTCTTTCCTACCCACCTTTCGAATGGCGTATCCCCATCAATTGATTTTGACGGGCATCGATTTGTCAAATAATTAGCGCAATACACGGCCCCTGCCCACAGAAAATTCGGAATGTTTGCTTCGAGCATTAAACATCTAGCTTTTTCTAGAATTGTTCGATTTTTTCTTTCAGCCAAACCGTTTTGCTGTGGAGTTCTTGGTGCAGACAACCGTCTTTGTATTCCACATTTGTTCAAGTACTCATTGAACTCTTTATTTATGTATTCAGTTCCATTGTCGCTTTGTAAAAATTTAATTTTTTCGCCCGTGAAATTTTCTGCTTCATTTTTGAACTCTTTAAAATAGCGGAGAACTTCATTTTTGTGTGTGAGAAAATATATTCGGGTATATCTCGTGTACTCATCGATGAAAGTTACGAAAAATCTACGACCCCCTGGCGTGGCGACCCTCATAGGTCCAACAACGTCTGAATGGATTATGTGAAGTTTTTCTTTTGGTCCATCTCTCGAAACTTTCGTGTATGGTTGTCTTGTTAACTTTCCTCTTATACACGTCTCACAGTCCTCTAATGCTGCATTGGAAGTGAATTCTAGGCCCTGTAGCTTTTGTTTTTCTTTTGTTAATTTGATATCTGCGACATTCAGGTGTGCAAATTTCTTATGCCACAACCTAAGATTTGTGTCTGTACATTTTGTTACCAGATTTGTGTTTTCTGATTTGTTCTCTTCAATGTAATACAATCCATCTTTTCTTACAGCTCTAGCTATTAGGTTTCTGTGTTTATCTCTAATTTCAGCTTTTTCCTTTTGGAATATGACAGTAAATCCTTTTTCTGCTATTTTTCCAACTGATAGCAAATTTGAAGTTAAGTTTTGTATTAGCAGTGTGTCTGTAAAATTGATCATATCTTTGTTTTTCAGCTCCAATCTCATAGAACCTTTCCCTGTGATTGGGGCGATCTGTCCATTCGCCAACTTCACTCCTCCTACAGTTTGAGGCGTCAACTTGTTGAATCTAGATTCTTCTGAACACATATGCGAAGTTGTACCACTGTCTAGGCACCAATCTTTTGACGTGAATACTGGTGTTACCGTGGAACAGATTTCTTCTACTTTGAACGTGTTGTCTTTCTTCTTCTTGAACCTACAGTCTTCGGATTTATGGTTTATCCTACCGCAATGTTCACACTTAGATCTGGCCTTGAAATAGTGACTCTGACTCGAACTGTTACCCTTTTGATTATTGACATTTTATGTCTTTAGGTACTCTGGCACATAACTCGAAAAACGTTACACAAAATCGTCACGAAAATTTCTGATGATTTTCGCTTACAACCGATTCGGTGCTACGGAACTTTATCTTCGCCAGTTATCATCGTACAAAAATCGTTCACCACTCGTTGGATAGCTCTCGATTTACCTAACCATATTACGTTAACCACTGCGGAGTGCGTGGCCGACAAGCTGCGGTATGAGCGTGATTGTTTAAATAATTGTTTACACACAGGTGATCATTCTCAATAATTTATAATATAAATTATTGTCTATACGAATGCAAGCTTCATAATTTATGATGAACCCTACAATTAAGTATAACAAATACGCTACTGGGGTAGGTGATGTAGCATTGTTCGAAGGTTCTTGAATCACTTCTTTAAAGACATAAAATGTCCCAATGTGTTGCAGACTCGTATGCAAGCATTTAATTCTCGACTGTATCAACAACAGGATGGAGTTGACATTCTTTTGACATTTTCATGTCTTTGCTTTGGCACATAACCTGAAACGGGAAAAATGTGTTTCCTTGATTCACCCTTTCCCTCAGATCACGTCAGAACACAAGCGACAGGCGGGCCACTACGTCAGAGCCTATGACGCACGAGCGTATGACGTCAGACGGCTGGCAGGAGGCCAACTAGTACGTCAAAGCCTATGCAGTAAGAGTTATGGTTTGGTTTCTTACCACTTCGTTTGCTGTAAAAAGCTTCTTCGTTCCTTACTCGTGAATGGTCGCTACTCCTTGCATCAGCCTCTTCTAGTATTTTTATTTTGAGATCTGCAGGTTTTGGTAGCGTATCACGGCTTTCGATCGCGACCCTGAAATTTTCATAGGATGGTGAGAGACTGTACAACATCATTATGCTGAGTAAATCGTCATGAATGTTTATGCCCATGTCTTTCAGTTTGTCGACTGCGTCGGTGAATAAATTTAGGTGCTCTCGTATTGAATCACCCTCTTGCATTTTCTGCACTACGAGTCGTTTTAGTAATGTGGCTTTACGCGCCGGTCCCTCACTCTGATACACTTTCTTTAGAGTGTCCCAAACATCTTTTGAGATGCGGGACATCGGGGAGCTGAAGTACTGTCTCGGCATTGAATTTTCAAGAGACCAGAATGGAGGTGTACGAATGAGTCAGGAGAAATATATCCAAAAACTGATTGAGAAATTCAGAATGACTCAAGCCAAAACCTGCAAAATTCCAATGGAAATACACCTGGATTTGGAAGTCCCGAAAAAGGGGGAGCTGCCAGATGTACCATACCAGAGTTTGATAGGGTCACTGATGTATTTGGCAACGGCGACCAGACCAGACATTTCATATTCAGTCAGCTACCTGTCGCAATTCAACGCGTGCTACAGGAGCGATCACTGGGCAGCCGCCAAACGCATACTCAGGTACCTCAAAGGATCGGAAAAACTTGCCCTTCAATACCGGAAAACTGGCAAAACAGAGCTACGCGGTATGTCGGATGCAAGTTACGGAAGCTGCAAGATCGACGGACGTTCGTATACAGGTTTTTGTTTTCAGCTAAACGGAACTTCAGTAAGCTGGGAAGCTCGGAAACAGCGAACAGTTGCCGGATCGACGACGCACGCGGAGTACATGGCTCTATCCAAAGCGGCAAAGGAGGCCATGCACCTCAAGTACCTGACTAACCATCTGCACATCGCACAAGACACGGTCAACATCAAGACCGACAGTCAAAGTGCGATAAGTAAGGCCGAAAATCCAGTGGTCACGTCTAAGTCGAAGCACATTAATATAAAAGAACATTTCATCAAAGAAGCCATCGAAGACAAAGACGTACAACTGGAATTCTGTCCAACCGACGAGATGAAAGCGGACATCTTCACGAAGGCACTACCTGGCCCGAAACTCTACGAGTTCCGTAGGAGACTAGGACTGGGCAGCAGCTAGTGAGGGGGAGTCTTAGAAGAGACCCGCCTCCAATGTTCATAGTTGCAAGTTTAATAAAGATGTTCGATGTTACCAAGATTTTTGTTATTGAAAAAAAATTGTCTTTTTTACACAAGTCGGCAAATATAATAATTCTCTATTCACCGGAAAAAAAAGTTTCCACTGTGTGACATATATAATATTTCCCCTAAGAAACAATTAACAATTGGAAAATCAGAAATAAATTACTTACTTAGACCGTGATGGCCTCCGATCCAGACCTGATAACTTTTAGAATCACACCGTAAAAACTTCATAACCTCATATTCGGCCAACGCCGAGGTGTCATCAATGTCACCTTGTTGTTGCCAGTAAAATGCTTTGTAAAGAATATGACTAAGTTCCTTGACATCTTTTCTGATATCCGTATGTACCCCGCTAATCAATTGCATGGGTTGTCATTATAACTTGCCTAATATTTTGACGTATTGGCAGAGAATCGGTGTTTCGAGCTCCACTCACCAGACTGCGTGCACAGTTGCATCTTGAGAGCTGGTGAAGCCGTCGAGTGTTCAGCGTGGTACAACAGCGTCCACAGCGTACTGGTCGGACTGACGCAAGCAGCCCTCCGCCACGCCAATTCTCTCCTCACTTCCCTAACGGGGGAGATACATCACATTGGCTGGCTGTCCAGAGTGCCCAATCTACAGGTACCTCATCACTGATGTCATTGCAATCTGTCCTTCAGTGACTGAATATTTACATGATTCTCTTCAAGTTTTCAAATGCGTGGATGTCATTTAGTTTTATAATGTTGCAGAATGGGAGTTGTGACAGTTCTGAAGAAGCCTCTGAGAAATGGGTGGCGGTATTCGGAGTCATCACAGATAGAGAACTGAGGCTTTACGAGGGTGCTCCGTGGTCGGCAGAAGCGTGGGCATCGCCTTGCCTCACGTGCCCCCTCGTGTCTACTCGGTAATTTCAATACTGTTTATTAATCATGAGTGTTAATATTTGTAATGAATGCATTATTGCGTCGCTGAAATCCCAACATGACATAATTGCATTTTCCCATTTTCGGTTCAATGTGTTTCTGGAAGGTAAATTTCACACCCAATCGATTGCCGACGTCAGTGTACAGCTACAATCGCTAGTTTCGCCGTAATCAACAGGTTTACCAACAAGACATAAAATCTTTTGAAACCCAACATGACACCATCGCATTAATTTCCACAGAAAATCATGGATGACGGTGGCTCAGGCGGAGGATCGTTCAGTTTTTCCTATATTTTAGCTATTCTTTGGTGCAAGTCAATCAAATTTATTTCATAGTTAGATACTTTCTGAATGATAATCATCTAAACTGCTCATAAATTGAAGTGGACCACTCATCAAAAGTGAGGTAACTATCTTTTTAACCCATACTTCTGGTTATTTTGTGCTTATATACGTTACTTATCCATCAGTAATGGTATTTGTCCGACAAAAATAAATACATCAAACGAAATTTAAGAAAAAACCAAATCTTAGTATCATAACTAAGAGCTGAGCTACTTATTGGAATTTGTCTCATAAGGTCCTGTTTGTTTGTTTGTTTTATAAACAGTATTTCCCTTTTATCGTCAGTATTACTCCAACCAGTACTACACGTACTCCATGGTGCACTAAACACTGTTTTACAATGCCCTTACGATGACTTAGTGTTGAAGGACTCTGGAGACTCCTTCTCCACCACGGGCTTGCCCATATGGAGGATTATCCACAATGTCACTTAATGTTATGTTATGACTACGAAACTTTCGTGGAAATAAATAAATGAGAAAACACAAATGGAAACAAACAAACACGACCTTATGAGACAAATTTCAATAAGCAACTTACCATTACCAATGGATAAGTAATGTATTTAAGCACCAGAGTATGGTTAAAAAAGAGTGTTACCTAACGTTTAATGAGTGGTCCACTTCAATTTGTGATTAGTTTATTTACTTTTGGCCTAGAACGCCTGAATTGATAACAACTACCCAGGAAGAGAACACATCCAATGGTGCTATGTTGTACCATGGTGCTTTTGTAATTATGTCAAGTTGAGCAGGGGAAAACATGACGTGATTGTTGTTTATGTCATCTTTTTGGCATGGATATGTCTTTTAGCTCTGAAAAATTGTGTGACTTTTTTTCCAGCCCGAAAAATGTAGCGAGCAATTATACCGGCCGCATTTCTGTTAAACAATGCTAAGCAATTAGAAATATACTCAATGACGCATTTAGATATCAATATGTCTAATGAATGGTCATGTCACAATTTGTGTGATACAAATTTGCATGATACTCCTGAATGGCTCCTAAAGCTTTTTTCTATGTTATTCACTCTATGAAGTAGTGGAACAGATTCTTTGGTTTTGGTGATAAACTTGGTTTTCCCCCAGAGTGAGCCATCGTAGGTGCTAAGTGATGCCAGATCCGTGCTATTACGAGTAGCTTCATCCGCGTTCTTTTTCAAAGTTCTCTTGTCGCTCTGTTGTAGCTTGATTTGTCTTGTCGAGCTTTTGTGAGGTCCCAGCGAGCCCTGCAGCACTTTTTTTATTGACAGTAGATGAAAAATGTGATCTGGAGTGTGGTGGAATTTCTTTATAATCTGTTTTCCCGAGGCTTCACTTGCTGCTATTTGAATAATCGTAGTGGACAGCTTAACGGCTTCATCCATGTCTTTGGGGCGTTTATGTGGAATGTTGAGGTTAACTAGAGAACTCGTGGTATCAATTACCTTGTTATTTTATTCCTCCGGCAAAATCATGTGTAACAGAAACTTAGGGCCGGGGAGAAAGGTAAAAATAATAACATACTTACTAGAGAATGAGAAAAGTTAGGAAATGAAACAGTTTTTTTGAGCTCCTGAAAAGTGGCTAAAATCAATTATGTCATGTTGGGATTTCCGCGACGGTATGTTCCTATCATATCGCTGTGTACATCCTACTGCTTCATCACCCTGAGTTCATACAAAAGGCTCTAAGACGAGGACTGAAGATTTCATCAGCTATCTCAATTCCACAATAATTGCGAGCATTTGTTAATTTTTAGGGCCGAAGGGCAGAACAGATTGGGGTATTTCCAAAACAGGTGGCACTTAAGCCATATGCTATGACTAATCTATTACCAATCCACAGTGGATTGTCAGTGTTGTTAAAGACTATCATTCATAATTCGGTATCTAAGACGAGAACTGAAGATTTCATCAGCTATCTCAATTCCACAATAATTGCGAGCATTTGTTAATTTTTAGGGCCGAAGGGCAGAACAGATTGGGGTATTTCCAAAACAGGTGACACCCAAGCCATAGCATATTATGCTATGACTAATCTATTACCAATCCACAGTGGGTTCAAGACTATTCAAGAGCAAATTTTGGTAATTTTTAGGGCCGAAGGGCAGAACTGATTGGGGTATTTCCAAAACAGGTGACACCCAAGCCATATGCTATGACTATTCTATTACCGATCCACAGTGGGTTCAAGACTATTATTCATAATTCGATATCTAAGATGAGCGCTGAAGATTCCATCAGCTATCTTAATTCCACAATAATCGTGAGCATTTGTTAATTTTTAGGGCCGAAGGGCAGAACAGATAGGGGTAGTTCCAAAACAGGTGACACCCCAGCCGTATGCTATGACTGATCTATTACCAATCCACAGTTGGTTGTCAGTGTTGTTCAAGACTTATTCATAATTCGATATCTAAGATGAGGACTGAACATTTCATCAGCTATCTCAATTCCACAATAATTGCGAGCATTTGTTAATTTTTAGGGCTGAAGGGCAGAACAGAATGGGATAGTTCCAAAACAGGTCACACCCAAGCCATATGCTATGACTAATCTGTTACCAATACGCAATGTATTGTCAGTGTTGTTCAGGACTATTATTTATAATTCGATATCTAAGATGAGGGCTGAAGATTTCATCAGCTACCTATCTTAATTCCACAATAATTAAGAACCCTATTTAGAATTCCACAATAATTTGTCAGTGTTGTTCAAGACTATTATTCATAATTCGATATCCTCCTCAGGCTCGTTGGGTGCAGTCGGCAGGATAGTGAAGCGATCACGTTCTCCGTAAGATGTGGAACGCATGACGGCGTACAAACTCACATCCTCAGGGTACAGACGCACCGGGACCAGGCGGCTTGGGCTCATGCTATTGTTGCCGGCTGCCACAACGCCGTCCTCAATCAGATGGAGATTTCTTTCCGTAAGCAATAGGTTTCTTTGTAATAGTTGGCATACACTATAAATATCAACAATTTGGAACAAAAATATCATACACTAATGAACTGTTTTCTTACTGATTAATAATTAAGACAATTATTGTCTTAACAATTTTGGTCAATCAAGTTTGGAATTCGTTCAAATTCACTCAATTGAAATCAAATCATAGATAATAAGAATGTACATACTTCCTGTACTTAACAGACATTGGGGAAGTTGACTACAATTGAATACCTCAATACTTCATTTTTGGTACGTACCACTGAAGTTCTTGGTATTCTTTAATATTATTATGAAAATTGCTGTTTTGAATAGGAACATTTGTGCCATAACATTTCGATATGCCCGGATATAGCGGTGTGCTCAAGGCCTGTCCACTCACTAAATTTCCATCGTATATGAGGCAGGATTGGGACAATGACTGCCTTCTTTTTCTTGATTTTTCTCATAAAGCCATTGCTACATTCCCAATATTTATACTAAAGGGTAGTGGGTATAAGCTCCCGTATTTTTCAGTTATCATTCTATCAGCTCGGTATACACTATTTTGATTCTCCATGTTACTGAAGACTGCTCATTCTTGATAGTACTAATTTGTTCAACAATTTCAGGGTGCGTTTTCAAAGGGGAGGCAAGCCAGCTGATTCTTCATTTTGAAAACGGGTTTCGTCTTATTCAGTCACGAGTTACAGTCTGGCAATTCCCCTTCCATCGCCTGAGATCGTCAGCTGATGATGGACAGCGACTGGTTTGGTTGGATTTCGGACCTGATCAGGCTGACATTGTAAGTTTTAGTATGAAATCAGGTTTGCTGAAGCGTGGGAGGGTTGAGTCTCCCCGATTAATATACTTACTAGGTACATCTAAATCTAATGCCACTGCTGCATCCAATTTTTTATATGACATAAGATATTATCTTGCATCTTCTCAATGTATGTAAGTAAATATATGACCTCTATGTCCATGGTTTGAAATTGAGACATCTTCACATGCTAGTTCTACAACATCCAGTTTCATTGCCTAGTAGCCATGATATCCTACACTTTGAGAAGATTGTGGTGTCATTTCAGGTTGAGATTTAATGGACTTAAGTAGCTTTCTCTCTGAAGAGACAGCATTAAATGTATTAAACATATTAAACAGCATTAAACATATTTTGTTCGAATTGTATCGCTTCTGAGTTCCCATGGTCCTCCCTGAATGACTGAACTTACTGTACTTCTGGCAATTAAGTGTGGGTAACTGAACTGAACGTCCTAACCAACCGCATCAACCCTCACTCTTGCTTTGCTTGTTACAGGAGCTGGATCTAGAATGCTGCCCGAAACCTCTCGTCTTCATCTTACATAATTTCCTTTCTGCCAAAGTCCATCGGATGGGCCTTTTCGCATAATGGAAGCCTTGCCTTCGCTCCCCTGCCCTACCTCTGATCGTTGCTTCCTCTATCGTATGGTTAACTGTACTCATCTTGAACAAGTTACCGTTTGTTTGTGACCTGACGGGGTCAGGTTTGCCTGAAGCACATTTTCAATGGGATTCCACCATCCTCGAGTGTCGATGTTCATTACATTTAATGTTCCAAGATACACTTCTGTTCTAGTGTACAAAAAAAAAAAAAAAAAAAAAAAATTGCCTACTGGACAGAGTTGATCTTGTGGTGCACACGGTTAACTTGTTCTACCCAATAGTAATTAGTATCTTTCAATCATCTTCCATTCTCTCGAATACTCGTTCCTGTACTTGCTACCTCTCCCGCCCATCTCCATTTACCGGCCTATCTTTTTTTAACTTGAAAGAAAGTGACTGCTAGCATCACATTTTGAAATGGTTTGTTACCAACCGATTTTCTCGCGGTTGAGATTTGAAACGATGTATAAATAGTTTAGTAATCGTTTGTTATTGACTCCTGTCTTGAACTATCCTTTGATTTATTATCAACGCCACTACACCTGGAAACATGCTTTTGTTCAATGTCTTTGAAACCTGCATTTAATTAAATTTTCATTCCGGAGCGCTAGCCTTTCAATTCCGTCGATTGCTTTTATAATACTTACTATAGGTAACCAATACTGATACGAGAATAGAGCTAAACTATTAAAATAATTACGACAAAGTAGTGTTTCTGACTAAACATTGTGTGGTCTTTCAAAATCACTCATGCCCACAGGCTAGTCTCCCCGTTATCATTATTTTGAAAACGAATTCTTCCTTCTTTTCTGAATATTTTCATATTTAATTCGGCTGCTGTGGTAGTTCGAACACTTTGACAAACGGAGTCATTTTTTACTACGCCCTAGACGAATGCACGTACCGTTTATTGTGTATTTCATGTTAGCGAATCGCGTTTATATACTTTTCGAACAGAACAAAATCTTTCTAAACGGTTTTTAGTCTTGAATTGTGAAGACAAAAATTGAATGTATTCTCTCTCCAGGTACCTAAGTAAACAAAGAGCCTAACTGTTAAAAATAAGATTTTAGTGTTACTGGTTCTTATGCTCATTCACGGCGGGGTATGTATTTGTTTCCGAGGGATCCGTACATAATGCCTAAAAGAATCCTTCGGAATGTAGATGTTTTCGGTTAGAAAAACCTTTTTTAGTAATCTATTTGTAATGAGAGAAGAACGCTCTTTTTGAAATGCACAACCTAGAATACTGCTTTAGTTGTTTGCGCTGGGAAACAGGCGAAAATCTTCTGGACTTAATCTAGCTTGAAAATATTAACGAATGAGCTGTGTTCTTAGGAAAACTTGGTGTCAGGCTCTCGTTTTCATGATGGAACACCATTTAATGCCAGGATGTGTGAAGTGAGTGACTTCTACTTTGTACCTCTCAACTCTCCCCGATTTAAACATGAAGTCTACACGTACATTACACCGTTTGTATTGTTTCAAGCTGAGATGGGCGTATTCATATTCATAAATATGAATACAAATAAAGCCACAATCACATCTTTTTTGAATTTTCCCAGAAATTCACATTTTTTGTGAATTTTACTAAACTTTACTGTATTTTGGTTTATTATCTTCGATAATGAACCATTGGAATCGCCCAAAGAAAAAAAAAAAATTTAACCCCCCCCCCACCCCCTCAAAATTTGTTGGTTTACGTTTCAAGATACGTAGATTCAGAAAATCGAATAAAAAAAAAATCCGTCCGTCCGCCGTACGCCGTCCGCGGCACTTTGCCCAGTTAGCGTTGAGATAAAATTACGAAATTCGGTTTCTGGGTTTGGACCAGCCCCACAATGGCCCTCGAAACTTTTCATAACCCTAGGTCAAGGGGTAGGGGTTCAAAATGAAATTCAAAATTTCGACAATGTCATATCTCAAAATATTTAACTGAACCGTGCAATGTATAGTTCACTTTTGAATGACCTGAAAAATAACGAATCTTTTAAGACCAATTGGATTTTTGTGCGACCAGCCGTTCGTTCACAGTCAGCGCGCAAAGGTTTAGGAAAAACACTAAACTTTCGCGTCGAAAACGGCCGCTACGTGGGTCAACCTCCAGACGCCCAGAATAAAATTACCTTTTTTTATCTTCCCGGTAAACTACAGTCTAGAAACTACAGTCCTGAGTCGGGGATAGACCACATTGCAATATTCACCCGGTTTCTCATCTGTAAAATTGTTTAAATAATACCTTTTTGTAATAATACAAATTAAATTTTGATGATGAGCTAGATACTTGAAATTTTAAATATAGGTCAGAAATGGATCACAATGCAATATTCACTCGGTTTCTTGTCTGTAAAATTGTTTAAATAATACCTATTTGTTTAAACAAATTAAATTTTGATGATGAGCTAGATACTTGAAATTTTAAATATAGGTCAGAAATGGATGACATTTCAATATTCACTCGGTTTGTATGACATGGTATGAGTATGGTAAGGTATATTATTGTATGTATGATTAAATTTAGTACAGTATGGTAAGATAGAAAAGAAATTCGTATGGTATGGTATGAGTACGGTGAGAATATGGTATGGTGCCGATTTGCAACACAGTCTGGTATAGACAGAAGGGTGATCTGCACAAGGAAGATAATAAACCGTTGTGTCAAGAATTTGCAGAGTTTTATGTGGATGTCACACAAATTTTCCTCCAGCTGAGCCAAAAGAACAAAAATTCTCGAGGTTCAATAACGTGCAATATTAGTTACGAAATCCCAGCCATTTGTATTTTGGATTTATGTATGTATATCTTGATGTATACACGTGGATTGGCGGGTTTTAGTTGAAGGTTTCCCTCATCCCAGCGTACAGAGAGTTTCTATTTCAATCTGGTGTTTCATCGTAACCAAGTTTTCCTGGTACCAAATTTTTAATACGTACTAATACTCAGAAAGAAATTGTAACAATACGTCTAATCAATAGTATTAGTATTGTATTCATGTTTCTGTATTAGGTATTATTATGATGATGGACAGAGAAAACGGTCTACACTGGGACAAGTAACGTACAACATAACGAATATTTTATTTTGGTGTCAGTGTCATTATTTCTTGGGTTTTATGATCCAAATAGCTTGTTTACGTTATCCGCTACTTATTTTTATTTTGATTAAATACAGAGCACCGATGGGTTTCGGGTGACGGTATTTTCGACTCTACAGGGTCCTGCGCAGTTGAGTTGTAGTGGGACTTCGTGTTGCTTAGGGATTGTTCGAAACTGAAAGACTTGCTAGTTTATAGGCGGTTCGGGGATTCTTCGGTTGAATGTATCGACGTATTTCAATTTCTAATCGGTCGATCTCAAAGTTATATATTATGTAAGTGTTGTTAGATCTATTCTGATCATGTAGTACGAGCTTAATTGATTCCTTTATTTTAATGGTTGGTGGTAGGAGATGTAGAACGTTCAAACGATCATATCAGGTATGTTAGTGGTTCGGGTGGTGGATTTATGAGGTGGTCTCGAGTGAATGGTAGAAGTGTTAGGTTAGGAAATATCATCGTTAACCTTTGGACTGAATTTTTATGTGGAGAAATTTAAATTTTCTCGTAGTAGAAATAAGATGAACACCATACTGTGCGGGGCGTGAGGGAAAATACATACATTCCTACTGCTCGAGTTTTGGTTTTTTGAATTAGGTACTAAAGATTCACTTCTCTACACGCCCTAAATAACAATTACTAAAACCGTCCTATCTCCGGGGGGGGGGGGGATCTGCATATTGACTATTCCTTCTTGTTATATCATCATTTTCAAAACAAACTTTGGAAATTCTAGAATTATTAAAAGGAATAGAACCAATATAATATATTATGCAGATTGCATAGTATACATGAACACAGAATATGTCGTACAGCCAGTTCCATTGCACAACGCGTGTAAAATTCTCAAACTTGTTTCGTCTACTAAAACAAAATCTCGTCTCTCTCTAAAATATTTTGGTTTCCCGCTTTTCTATTTCCAATGTTTTTTTCATCATGAAACCCTTTCAAGAAATCGGTGCTTTGTTGCTATTTTCAAACCTTTGGTATTTGCAACCAAAGTTCTGAACTGTGGTTTAGAATTAATTTGATTCTGTGAATGCTTTATCAAGAATTGACCAGTGGTATGATTTCGTTTTGTGGATTTGATACCTGTTAAGACCGTTTCCTCTTGTTATTCTATGTTTGTAATGTTATTCATGTTCTAAACTACTCTGTTCGTGGATGGAATGGGGGTTCCATTCCAGGGCTCTTGATCCAAATAATGGACCATCATTGGTCCTTCCCAGGAAATTGGCCGTTCCCAGGAATTACTGCTGTCCCACCAATGGTACTTTAAGGTGCTACGTCAAAATCCTCTTGTTCCATCACTGGTACTGCAGATACTTACCATTTAATATTGTGGAGTTCCAAGTAAATTCTCAAAAAAAAAAAGAAAGAAACAACTAGACCAGTGTTCTGCTCTTAAACATAAAATAAAACAATTAGAATACATCATAACACTGGGCTTACAATCAACTATTCAGAAAATTCGCTACTGGTTCTGCATCACTGGGCATCTCTCCAAAGTTACCTCTGCTTTCCCACCTGATGCCCAACCAGTTTGCTTTGATCTCGCCAAAGAGCATAAATCACCATTCAACTATAAATATTTTATTAAACCTACGAGGATTCATCCAAAAGTTATCTACTATGTAAAAGTTATTTACTTTTTCCGAAGTTATTCATTTCACTGGTCTACAAAAAGTGACCTGAAAGTTGCCGGCCTCATTTTATCATGGATGGGTGTTTTCGAGGGAGCTGAATCCGAATCCTTTGTCCGTTTTTTCGGTTGGACTTTCGAAGACTTTCCTGTCTACCTATGCCCCATTGTACATTCAGCAGGTATTGAATGGAACCCCTTTTGAACCTCCAATTCTTCTTCCGTTTTCTCAATTAACAACAAAATACTCACACTTTTCTTTATTGAAAACGAAACGAGTTTAATTTCATGTAACAAATTGAACATTCCAAAATATTCGCACATTCCTCCCGCTCCAGCGCAGAACCCCTTAGCTGATCCATCGACCGCGCCACCAATCCGCGCACCGGTGATAGCTACTTCCAGTGTACTCTGTAATATCAATTTAGGATTAAGGTTTCTAAGTCAATTGAAGAGAAGAAAAATCTTACAGTCAGTTTCTTGTGAATAGTTTAAAAGAATGAACTTTTAATAATACATTATTATGAAATTGTTAATGGTGTTGAATCACGTACAACGCTTGGTAATACAATCAATGTTGTTGATGAATTTGTCAATTTTGTCGTGTCGGGAGGTTGTCTAAGATCTTGTCTTTTTCAGACGTTGCATTTACGATGTTTTTGTACAATCAAGCTAGTGAAAATCCCCCAAAGATTGAGAAAGTTACTCGTTTTTTTTTTTTTTTTTTTTTTGAAAATATCATTCTCTGGGGAGAGTGGGGTAGGTACATTTTTCAATCAGATTGCATTCAACCGCCTAAATTCCGAAATAATACGAAGAAAAAAAATCAAAAATTGATTTCTAACTAATCAACAACCGCTGCTTTCAAATAATCAAAAATTGTCCTCTGTGCCTCACGCTCCCCTTCCCGCAGTAAAGTTAATTATCTGATCATTGAGATTAAAATGCCTACAAAAAATACTCACAATTCGGCCTAGAATTGATATTATTTTGTAAACTTTATCAATTTATCAAGACGCCGTTTGAGATGAAACGAGTGTTAGATGAAAAACGCTTTTAGAAATTATAGGTGGGTAATACGTTTTAAAACCTCGCAAGGTTTATAAATAATTGAGAACTTCAATTGTTCTTCTAAATGAGATTATCGCCCTTGTATATGTTATTAATTTAATCCAGAAAAATTATTTTGTATTGACTTCTTGTAGTAGTAGACGGTTCGTCGTTGATATTGTTGCAAATGGTGTTCATTATGATCTAATCTTGCAGTTTTTAACTGATACCACTTGGGAACAATTGAAGTTTTGATTTTGAGGAGAAACAAAACTCTCATGCTGTTGATTAAACAAAGAAATAATTATTAAAACCACGAGAAACATAAGTACTACTTTTTGGCCTAAGCGAACAGCTTACCTCCATGTGTGACTAACCTTGAGTATTGAAAAATATGTACAATCATGTCACGTCGTAAAGAAAAAGAAAAAAATCGAGACATTTCGGCGTATTCCAAGCAATATTGTATTGTATTTCTGTTGAATTAAATCACGTTAATTTGGATTTTAAATTCAAATGTCAGGATAAATCCATGTATTGCTTTTTTGATTCTTATATATGTGCATGGATGAAACATTATATTTTGAATTAGTTGAATTGTTTGAATTGTTACTAATCGTAGTAAGAACATTGTTCCTGATAGAAAAAAAATTTATGGACTTACTGCTCTTGTTCATTTGTTATAGCAATACAATTTTAATTGAAATGAAAGAGTTTTATTTTCCAGAGCTTGACTGTGTACAATACTACACTTTTCTCTCTGTACGTGAATGGACTGATTTGCTATTTTTGATGGTGATCTTGGGTTGTTATGTAGATGACAAGGCCGTTTGTACCTTTGGCGGTTCGCCCACCCATGATGACTTTGTTGGGGATTTCCCATTATTTATTTATTTAATTTGGTTACTATTTCAACTTTTCAACAGGTGACAAGAGTCGTTAAGTTATCGTTAATAAAAACAAGTTAAGAATTTTCCGAAAACTTGAATTGTGTTCATGCTAAAAAATAAGTTATACTAAAAGTACCTAAAATTGGTGACCCCGACGTGATGGCCGAAGAAGACAATTTTCAAATTCAGAATCCAGCAGCAGGTAGCAGATCAAACAACCAAAATGAAGACGAGGCCAACGTAGTTCGACTGAAACTTCCCCCATTCTGGATTGAAAAACCCGAAATCTGGTTTTTCCAAATTGAGGCACAATTTTTCAACGAAAGAGCGAGATCGGAAACCAGTAAGTTCAATCAATTAGTAGCAAACCTGGAGCCAAAATTTCTTGAAAATATTTGGGATATCATCACAAGCGATGATACAGCGAAATACTCAGCTGCCAAAAGACGACTGCTCAACATTTTTAAAGAAAGCGATGATAGGCAACTTAAAAAAACTGTTGACAGGGCTTGAACTAGGTGACATGAAACCAAGTCAGCATCTCCAAAAAAAAAAAAAATAATAATAATAATAAATAACAAACACGCTACAGAAACCAGTACCTACAAAACGCAAAGAAAATCAATAGACGAAGAACAGCGCTCGAAATTAGGATAGAATCGATATCGAACCAAAAACAAAAAGAAAAAGAACAAAAAAAAGATGGTGAAATAAAGAGAAATAAAAGGAAAATAGAAACGAAGAGAAATAAAGAGAAACAAAGAATACTCAAGAGATATAATGTAAAGAAGAAAAAAAAAAAAAAAGATAAATGAAATAGATATATAGAGAAAAATATAAAAAGAGATAATAGGAAAATAGAAATAAAGAGCAAAGAAAGAAATATAAAATAAAAATAAAAGGGATATAAAAGAAAGAGAAATAAAGAGAAATTAAACAAAGAAATGAAGAAAAAATGAGACAGGAAATAGAGGAAAAAAAGAGAAATAATAAAAGGAAAATAAAGAGAAATAAGAGAACAAGAAATGAAGAAGAGAGAAGAGAAATATTTCACATTGGACATGAAGAATAAAGAAGTGAACATTTCTATAGATCGTATAAAACCTGCTTATCAACTATGTGAAGCAAACGAACTCAACTTAGAAGACATGAGTAATATTCGAACATACAGCGGAACACGATCCCTCATAAACAAAGACAATAAGAATACAAGAAAAAGGAAAACAGTACACTTCCCTACTCGTGGCCTAACGGAAGTTTGTTATTTCTGATTGGATGTGTTCCTGGAGGGGGAGTAATAAATGTAGGGGATTTCCCATTAGAAGAAGAAGAAGAAGAAGAAAAACGTTTATTGAAAAGAAAGGTTACTTTTACATAGTAAATAATGCCTAATAAACATTACGACATGGTTCTGTGAACCGCCTGTCGGAAGCTCCGGGTTTTGGCCGATATATTGTTCATATTTATTGAATATAAAGGATCACTACAAAATAAACAAATCAACAGAGTGATGGTGAAGCAAAAATGGCAAAAAGAGAATGAAATGGATGTAGCCGTAGTACGAGTGGATTTGCACATGTGGATCAGGTTCATTGTTATCAGAAGTTGTATTCCGTGACGAGCATCCTTCTGTATGGCCACGCTGAGGTACAGAAACGGATGACTCTTCCCCAATCTTGTGGACTGTTAAGGTAGCGCACCGCTTCTTCACACTCCAATACACCCCTCTGAAATGCAGTCCTCCTGAACTCTGCCAGCACCGGGCACGTGCACAAAAAGTGGAAGGTGCTCTCAAACTCTCTCCGATTGCACATTGAACACTGTTCTGCTGAAGAATGGGTGTCGAGGTATGGTTTGAAATTCAGATTTAATACCTCAGAGCGCAGTTTGAATAGCCATCTGAGTGTGCTCATTGGGTGATTTGAAGGTCTGAGTAGGCTGGCAGGTTTCACATTAGGGTCCAGTTCTCGGTATAGCGTATAAGAATTGGAAGTCTCTGCTCTTTCCCTGTAACTTGCTCTCTTGTCATTTATTAAGTTGGCCAAAATTCTGTCCGCGTCAGCTTTAAGAAGCGAGCCATCGAATGAGCTTAAGTTGTTGGCAATGCCATATTTTGTAACAAGGTCTCCCCACTGCTGAGCCCAAAACACCCCTGCACTCGCGACCTCTTTAGCAACGATCCTTGGTAAGCGAGAACTTGGCATCTTTGCTACCTTCGCTATGTAGTTCAAGTGCAGTTGCAGGGTGAACACCGAGAGTGGGTTCAATTCTGTCTCAAGGTATGCAATATAATTTGGGGCATGCATCGGGAGGCGGAAAAGTTTCTTAATGAGCATCAACTGAACGCCATCAACACAGCCATACTCTCGAAAACCCCAAACCTGGGCTGAATAACACAAAATGGCTCGGACAATAGCTTCAAAAACCTGCATCTTAGCAGTTAAAGGGATCCTAGGATTCCCAAATGCATCTCTCCACACATAATTCATTGCATTTTTCGCTGATCCAACTTTCAGCTTCAAGTGCTTTGAAAAAGAAATACGTGGAGTCAGCGTGACACCCAGGTAGCAGTATTCATTTACTATGGTCACAACCTCATTGCCATACGTCCATTTTTCAGTTGCCCTGCGTCTTCCTCCTTTCTGGAAAATCATTGCCTTGGATTTTTCCATATTGACTTTTAGTCCCCATTGGTCACAATAGGACTTCAGGACATCAATGTTCTCTTGTAGCTCCATGGGGTCTTCTGACAAAATCACCAAGTCGTCGGCGTAGAGGAGGATCTTGACAACTGTTTCGCCGACCGCTACTCCATTAGTTAGCTCAACCGCTAGATCATTAATAAAGAGTGTGAACAAAAGAGGGCTTAGTGGACATCCCTGCTTTACACCACTCGCCACTGGGAATGACTCTGTTTTCCCATCGACAGTCCAAACTGAAGACCTGGAATCGGAGTAATAACTGCGAATCACGGCTATAAATTTTGGCGATAATCCCAGACTGAACAGCTTACAGAACAAAAAGTTTCTATTCACACGATCAAAAGCCGCACTAAGGTCTACAAAAAACGCGTAGACTTTGCCACGTGGACGGCATAGAGTCAGCTCAACCAGGCATGTGAGAGTAAAGATTGAGTCGACCGTGGAGTATCCTCTTCTGAAACCAGATTGGCACTCTGACAAAATGGAGTTTTGGTCTACATAAGCCAGTAAGCGGTTTGATAGCGCGCATGCTAATATTTTTGCCAAACAATTGATGAATGATAGCCCTCTATAGTTGGATACAATCGAAGGGTCACCCTTTTTGAGAAGAGGAAAAATAATGGCCTCCTTGAATGAGTCAGGAACACACCCGGAGTTGAGAATGCCATTAAAAAGCCGCAACAGCACCCCTTGAAACTCAAAACTCACGTACTTATAAAATTCAAAAGGTACCCCGTCAGACCCTGGGGCCTTGTTGTCTTTAACAGCACCTAGGGCTCGGTCCAGTTCGGCAATTGTAAAGTCATCATCGAGCATGGGACAGTAAGAATTGGGCTCCACAAACAGCATCAGTTCATTTGATTCTTGAGCATTCAAAAGAGCATTGAAGTATGTCATCCAATCGGAGGCCAACACAGCCGGTCTTGGACGCTGAGCTCTTTTCTTAAAAACGTTTACCAGCTGCCAAAACGCCTTGCTGTTGGCGACCATCTTGAACTTCATCGATATACCCATAAAGAACTCTTTTTCTTTGCGCGCCAATAGTTTCTTGTATGTCCTATTGGCCTCTGCGTATCTATCCCTAACCTCATCTGAGCTTGTCTTTCTGTGCAGCCTTAACAAGTTCATAGATTTTTTCCTTGCACTGATACACTCCCAATCGTACCAAGGGTTCCTTCCAGGTGAAGCGTCACCACTCTCGGCCCCGGCCCAGTCACGGATGGACCTCACGATTTCGTGCACCAGCCAGTCTGCGTCTTCAGTGAGCTGCAAGAGGATTTCCCATTATTTATTTATTTAATTTGGTTACTATTTCAACTTTTCAACAGGTGACAAGAGTCGTTAAGTTATCGTTAATAAAAACAAGTTAAGAATTTTCCGAAAACTTGAATTGTGTTCATGCTAAAAAATAAGTTATACTAAAAGTACCTAAAACTTCAACGATGGTGCCAGGCCAAATCCTTAATTCAGAATCTAAAGAAAATAGAGAATCTTAAGTGAAGTAGGCAGTGGCCCATTAGAGACGTGCATTTTCTTGGATTCTTCATCTACAACACTGAGTATCTCGACCAGCTTTCTGTAGCGGTAAAACGCCTCATAGCGACCTAGTAGTGTCACAGAGATCGGTCTTTGCCTGCTTTAGTAGAAGAGCCTGCAGAGATGGTATTGCACTATGTTGGACTCCTCGCCCTACTCCACCTGAAGGAAATCCTCAAGACCCATAGGTGGCATTTGGATATCGTAAGACACCTGGAGAGGACCGCACCTCCAGGTTATGGGGGAGTCAAACCTCACCTAGCTTTCCCGTGGTGGAACTCAGCCTGGGACTGTTAAACACATTACTTTAGGCTGAGTCCTCATATGTGTGGGTCCAATGCTGCTCACATCTTGGCAACTACTAGCTCTTGTGACATATTGAGAGTGCTTTTTGTAGTTCAGCTCCTTTCCACCACCCATTTCGTGTGGTCCACATCATCTTCCACCTGGCAGGTCGGCGGTCCTTTACAGCCTTGCATATTGTCAGTCATGCCAGGGATTCTTTCATCAAATCCTTTGACGGTTCCTATGCTGTACCTCAACAGCATCCTAGTCATCCTAGTTCGTCAGCATTACAGTCAAGATGGTGCAAGAACTATTGTCCTTTACTGGCCCCTTCTAGTTCCCTTTCCATGCCTCCTTTGCAACCACACCTGGATGTTAGGAACCTTTACAGCCTTGCATATTGTCACTCATGTCGGGGGTTCTTTCGTCAACTCCTTTGTCTGACGGTTCGTATGCTGGACGTCAACAGCATCCTAGTTCATTGCAGTCGGGATGGTGCAACAACTATTGGTAGAGTGGTCCTCTAATTGGCATGAAACGGGAAGAGGGGTTGCAGCCTATCTGAAGGGAGTGGGTTGCACTGGCTTTAGAAAGAAGTGTTTGCTATGTTACGTTGGGTGGTGATGAGAAATCTCTTAGGGTCTCTTGAGCCGTCTTCTAGGGTTATTAGCTTGTTTCTGCGATTTTTCATTGTGTAACACAACATTTGTCGGCTACATACGGACTGTTTTGTTCAGCCTCACACATACCATGGTGCTGACGTGATTAACCGAAGCACCCTATTCTGAGTGACCTGTATATCATTGATATGTGTAGTGGCAGTCGTCCCCCAGATTCCCCAAGCTCAGGCTCATACTGGTCGAATGACTTTCAGGTAAATTTAACGTTTGTATGAGAGGTAGAGTGGACCTGTGGTCTAGGAGGTGTCTGAGGGTTCTGATTCTGTGTCGTGTTGCAGGATGTTGGGAAGTTTCCGTTCAGGTGTAGACTTGGTGTGTGTGCTGATATTTGGAATGTAAACTTGATGAAAGCAAATATGTTGGTGTTAATTTACAATCTCCAGACTTGTGTCCAGCTTTCTACCCTCTCCATGAAATCCTGCAGAGGGAGTTGTGCTTCTTTCGTTCCTCGAGCGACCATGCACCATGTTTCTTGGTTCTACAATAAATAACTATGATGGCTGTGCTAGTCTTCATACGTTGTCTGTGCATTACCTACTTGACGAATTGCTTCTATCAATTTGGTATTATGGTTTTTCTTAAGTTTGTTGATAGGGACTGCGTGACATACCGACTTGTTAACATGCAGGTAATAAACAAGTGCTTTACCTTGGGTATCAGATATTTGTGAGTACGCGAAGGTTGTATGCACGTACTAATCAACTACAAAATCCTTAGTGGTGTACACAATCAATGATGAAGAAAACCGGAATAGTTTTTCAAAACCTTTTATTTATTTTTTATACACCTACAATGTAAAAATTGGTAATTTTTTTATCGTTATAGGTACATTTAATTAGGGTTGCTTTTTCGTCTGTTTCAAATTTTACTGTCAATATTCTTTAAGTAGCACATTTATCATACACTAGGACACATATCTTATCAATACAAATAGAGTACAGAGTTATACATTCAGTAACCTTTTATTGCAGTCACAATAATGAAGAAAAAAACTGAAAAAATCGTTTTCTCAAAATCCCCCAAAAAAAGATTTGAATAACTTTCGTAGTTTTCAATTCATCAACGGAAGATATCTCGAATTTCATAAACAGTATTATATAAGTACTCAAGTAATTTGACTCAATAAATAAATCTCGGTTATTAGCACTAAGTACATGAAATAAATAACAAAATAGTGGTCTCGTAGCGCCTCTAAAATACAAAAAAAAAAAAAAAAACGGGGCCTAAGCACATCAGGGTAGGAAACGGTGATATGTCGTTGGGTGAGGGTTAGGCCAGAGTTAGTGAAGTGATCAAAAATTACAACTACTTTGGAAAGCTTCCTACGCGTTTTCTAAACACGACGATAAGTGTTACGAACAAAATAAACATTTCGAAGATATCAGTTCTGAAGCGCGGAAGTGACCTTTTATTACAGAACTAGGTTTGGGAAAGTTGGAGTGAACACGCCAAGGTAGATTTTGTCCATTGATTATTTACATGGCAGACCGGGTTGGACAACGGTTTGATCTTCTTTTTTTTGTAGCCAACTTTCAACAACACTTTCGAGGTTTCCCTTTTGGGAACAAAATTTGTTTGTATGTATTTAATACTCCAGCTTCATACAACCAAACGTTTCTTCCCGTCGATTACTTCAGTTCTCAAACCAGTAGCAATCAATACAATACTTGTATTATTGTACAAATGATATGTTACTCAGAAATTAAAACAGTCAAATTAATTAAGTATACGTGACTCTACAAAGGTTGGTTCGGTGGTGTGTGGGAATGCGACGCACCAGACTTCAGTTGGCCTTACATATGACGTACGAGCTTGGGGCCTTGTACGGCAAACGATGTTCAATCCTATATGGAGATTCATTACCCCAACTTCGAACAAACCTTGTTCGTCCGACCGGGTTGAATAGTGTATGGGGTGCTTTAAATTACTACAGAGCTTAAATTCATCAAAGTAATCTCCAATTGAAATACCATTTGATAGACAGGTAGGCAGTGTTTGTCCAAACAAACTTCAAGAACCCTAATTGGTACATAAGTTTTTTCTGGATTCTTCTCATGTTCTATTTATTCTAACTTGACGAGTAATAGAAGACGCAAGTTTGGGAGTGCCCAAATTATACATTAAAGGCGGCTTTGTACAGCGCATACAAATTGACGAAAACGGGTATTTGTAAACTAATCTCGTTATAACACAAACCATGTACGCACTACGGTTATTTTACAAATTTATTGTTCCATAGTCACCGTATTTATTGCGAGAAAATTGCACCCCAATTTTTTTTTTTTTAAATTTATTAGGTCAAAAAGAGACTGAGTGGTCTCACTAAGTCAAATTAGAACTATGAAATTAAAATTCGCTCCTACATCGCTGCTCTATTGATTTCATTTATTGTACCTAATATCAATCAATATCAAGCTTTTCAAATCGGGGGAGAATTTAATGGGAGGCGTTACGGCGCACAACACGGTTTCGTGGTAACGACAACTAACTATACACCTACTTGAAATTACTAAGAAAATCCTACAGAAGAGAGCGATTTACTTGTGTACAGCGTTCGTAAAAAATGTCACTATGTTGAGTAAAAAAAAAAAATTGTTACAAATAATTTTAATAAGAGTATTAGTGGCATTGTAAATGTTGAAGCCGTACAGATAGGTAGTGGGGGTAGGAGGTACGACTTTTAAATTTGTACATAGATGCGTCGTCATGACTCCAGAAGCCAACGCTTGCTTCTTTCCTTCAACACTTATCACACATTTCACAGTAGGTACCATCTAAATATATTACCATAAAATTTAATATCAATACGATTTTGTTTTCTATTTTAAAAATATTACAAGTGGGTATGCGCTCAGGGATACTGGCGGTTCCATCATTCCTAGACAAGTTGATGGTGAAGTTGGATATTTTTACATCAATTTGTTACTTGTCGCTAAACGGTAATACAAAAACAACAACTCGAATTGAGTGGAATAGGAATTATGAAATAATTTTAGAAACCGTTCATAAGGTTTTTCCAACGAGACTCGATTAGAAGAAACTAACCAACATCGTGTACCCTACAAACTGGAAGTACTGAAAGTAGGGATTTATACAATAATTGATTCCTTAAAAGTGGAAATCCATATTTTGTAGACAATACTAGTATCTTGTTTATATTGAACGGGTATCAGCACTAAAATACATCACGACCAGACGTCATTACTATTTTACATTGGCTGTTAATCAAATTACCTTCTTCGTGGGGGCCACTAAAGGTTTAATAATCATTTACCTTTATTGCTTACCTGGAATACGGCCAGAACTCCCTGGTACCCTCGCTACTTCCGAATGAAACCGGGACTTTTGGATATTACAAAACTTTTCAAGTATCAAACCAAGTGTCGGCTTTGTGCTCTCTCAAGTACCATACTCGGTTTTCAATTCATTATAAAACAAAATTCTTCCCTAATACTGATATTTGTTTTACTATATTGATCAAGAAAACATCTTGCTTAATTACCTACTTTCTAAAACACGATAGAAATAAAATTGAACATGCTAAAATCAGTTGAAATTGAACAAAGTAAAATAAATAAAACAATATTTTAGGCCTAAACTTGGTTACAAACTAAAATAGACGAAAAGCGAGTTGAAGCAAAACGAGTTAGAGTATGAATCGACGTGTAAAACTTAAATAAATATTTTTTTACAATTTTAGAAACAATATATCTATTATATATAAATATTTATATAAAGAAAGCGTAATAAAATGTTCCTTCCCAGGAAAAGAGAAGAAATTAAATATATAACACCTATTTACAAAATTATTATACACACGGTGGAAATAAAATTTGGGGGAGGCTCGTTAGGAAGATATTTTCTGAGACGTTTCAGAAATAATTGAGGAATTGGGAATCATACATGTGGTGAATAAGACAACAAATAATTGTGTTGGTCGTATGAAACATTTGACAATTTACTCTTGTCGAAATGCAAATTAAATATAAAAGTAGGGGGGGGGGGGGGGAAGGGTATCTGGCGCAGGGGTCTCCTGGCTTGACTAGGGATAACTAACCCACACGACATACTCATTATATGAAGGGAAAAAACCCGCCCGACCGTAAATTTTCCGAATGTATTTTTCCGGACTCTTCTAGAATGAAATGTTTTTTTACACGATTTACAGAAAATTGTCGGTCGTGCAGGTTTGGCCCATGACGATTATGTCATGCGGCTTAGTATCACAAGCATTGCAGGGCGACCCCTGCGCCAGATACCCCCTTTTCCCTCTACTTACAAAGTCAGTTGTTAAGGAACATGATGATTCACTTAAGACGGGCTATTTTGAGGATATGTTTTTGACGGATAAATAACGAGAGGCGTCAAAATGTTTGATGCTCCGAAAAAAGGTGAAAAACACGAAACAATGCACATGCGAAACATGTAAAGAGTTCATTTAAAATCAATCAATTTATACTTATTCAATGCACACTATTATTAGGGAGTACTTATATCTCTACTCTGTGATAGCTGTCATGTACTGACAGTCTGGATACAAATTCAGATATTAGATTCACGACCATTGTGTATTTTGATGGTGATGAAGTGCTCCCTGTCTGATAACTTGTTTTAATCTACATGTTTCAATCAAGAGATACTCATTCGTTTTAAATCGACAACTCAATTGTTCAAAGTAGAAAATATTGTTTAGATCGGAAATATCATTTGTAAAATACAGTTCTGGTAACATCAGGCTCAGTAAATATCACAAAATGTAGGTTTTTGTTTGTATTTTAAAGGAGGGGAAGAGCGTACCTTCGTTTTCCACTGGAAAGAGTATTTTTACTTTTGAAGGGGATTTGTGTGAAATTACATCGTAGCACAGAATGAGTTTCTATAGGACTAGGTACAGATACGTCATATTCGAGCAGTCGAGACAACGACGTAGAAACACAATCAATTCTGATCATCGGAGTTTCAGTTGTATTTATTATTCTACGAACTCGTGGGAAATGTTGTTTTGATGGCTCTTGGGGGATAATTAAGAAGAATCAAAATTCAGGAAAAAGTAGAGAACGAAGAATGACTACCTACGCTATATTACAGTGGCACAGAAAGATAACATGTATATCGAAATAGTTCGTTTACGTTAACAAATGTTAGACTTTTTGTTCAGCAGGTTCAGAAGATCGGTAATAGGGTGGAGAAGGTACCAAGTATGAAAACTAAACTCCTATTGCCCATTATTTAGTGACTGTGGCTGTTTCCCACTGCCTACATGAAAACATGGCGGATTCTTGAGATAGGTCCACATGTGGTACCAACCTACCGAATTATATATTTCACAGAGAAAACGGTGGGACAATCAAAATGAGAGTCAAAGCCACGAGCAGCACTTGGATGTGCTTGCACTTCATCTGGTTTTCTCTTTTGTACCTACGTCAAAATGAAGTTTACAAAAAAGTTGTTAATGAACACAGAACAAAATTTACGATTTAAAAGGAAAATATCTCAAGGAATACCAAAGAAATTTGTACAAAATAATTCGATGCGGGGTTTATCATAATGACATAGTAGGTATGGATTTGGGTGATAGATGTTGTGCGGCGGCCACCTGGATTTTACTTGCACTGCTTAGCTCTTCGTTGGAACCGCCGCATTCTGTTAAGCCATTCGTCTTTCCACTCGATGACTATGGAGCGCTGAGTGATGGTCAGGCCAGGCTTGTCGCCGTCCGTTTCCTTCCCAAGGATCAGATATCGCCTGAAAAAAACGGCGTGGATGTTGATGAATGAGATTGGGTAGTGCACATTACGGATGATGCTACAAAGATTATTGAGGTGTATGGTACTATTGTTATTTAAAACGTATCTATCGAATATCAATCGAACCCGAAGGAGTAATACTGGAAATATTAGGGAGTTCCAGGTTACCACGGTGGCTGTTAGCACTTATCGTTTCATAATATGTATCTACACTCGACGCATTTGGAAAAAATAAACGTGGTACAGAGAGATATATTAAAAATTATTATGAACAAACCACGTTTGTATTCAACATTGGAATTGTTTAAAGAGTGTAAAGTTTTTACCCCCCGCCAGCTATTTTTAAAATCTTTGTTGCTTATGTTGCATCGTGACCCGAGCGTGGTGTATAACAGTCATCAACATGCACACTTGACTCGGTTTAGATCAGACGGAAATGTTATTCCACCGAAACCCACGCTGACAATTACGACTAGAAGCCCTCAATAAATGGTATATATGGTTCATCGTGCGGTGGATTCTCCACTTAGGTCCCCACTACAATACGCCCGTAATGTATATGGGTGATTCTCAGAAAAAGCTCAAACATGGTGTCTCTCGAGGTTTTTTCCGAACGTACTGGTCCTACGGGTTTTTTCTTTTTTTCCTCTGGTTCCCCTCACCTCTGCCTGGAGTTGTAAATAAAAAACCCTACTTTACTGCGGCGTTAAAGAATTTTTAGAGGAGTTTGAAATGCTCAATTCTCATTACCGCCGCCTGTATCTAATTAGTTTTTTTAATAAAAGTTCTCTCCTAGGCCTAGGGAAGTGTTGTAGGGTTGAAAAGACTACGTGAAACTGAAAGCCTACATATAGACCTCCTCAGGAACAGATTCTTTAATCTTCTAAGTCCATTTGGTGGTTCGACAAGTGATATTGAATTGTGTATCTGAAAAGAGTCTCATTACCGCGCGAGCATCAAAGATTCCCCACCCTGAACTCCAGAAAGGGAATTTCGATCAACTTTTAACGTAAACAGGGGTGGCAGGACTGGAGGAACGCGGGAAACCAACTCCCCCCTCGCCCTTACGTCAGTGTCTAGCAGACGGCGAGGAAGAACGGCGCGAGACTGGTGCGTATTTTTATTCATATCATTACCGCTCTTCTATAGTTCTGTTGTTATACTTATAATTATTTTTTTTGAATCACATGTTCTTATAAGAAGTTATTTTGAAACGGCTGTAAGTATGGTATAAATACCATACTTACAGCCGTTTCAAAATAACTTTGGGTTAGACCTGTAGTCCTAATAGAATGGCAATAGCAAGCTCTCAAAACTCGAATTCTCATTACCGCACATCAATCTGCCTCATTACCACCGATATTTCATTGTTCGGCGGTAATGATAATAAGCGCGCGGTAATGAGATAATTACCTTGCGTCAAGCCGTTTCAAGATATAATATTTCTGTTCGACAGGTACTCTGCTATATAATATAATAGTATTTTCTGTCAGGATGATATTTCGAAATCTGACTGTAATTCCATTCGATTCAGCCTTCTGAAAAACATCGAACCTCAACAAAACATAAGTAATTTGTTGGTCCAAACTTAGTAGAGTACAAGATAGAAGTAGGTACCTAAAATAAAAGACGAGATTCTACGAAAAATTCTTATTTCCACGAGAAAACTTAATAAATTTGTAGACCGGTTTCGGTTGTTACACCATCATCAGTACACTACAGAATAGTCAAATCTCATCTTTTAAGATGGCTTTCCGCTATCTCGCCGCATTCACCTTACATTAAGTAGGTATCTAAGTGGTGTAAGCTCGTGTGGGGGTGCGTAGGTGACAGTGCACCCTCTGGAATTTCGTCTGCCTAATAAGTTCCGTGTCTAGGTTCCTTGTGCACACTCAGGTCTCGACCTGATGAGCTGCAGCTGTACCTAAATATATAATTTTTCTCTTGTCTCAGGCAGTACCCATCCAGAGATGGCTCCCCCCAAAAAATACACACCTGAGCAGCTCCGAGAGAGGAAGAGAGAATCTGATCGAAGGAGAAGAGAACTTAGGAAGACGGACCCACAAACGAGGGAAATATATTGTGGTAAACCCACACAAGCATCAGGTGTTTTACTAGTTACGAGTGTGTGATTATTCAAAAAAGTGGTTGTTGTGTTTTGGAATTCAAGTCGGAAAATATATCGGTCTGTTGTTGATTGTTATTGTTGAGTGTTCTTACAATATTTTCCGACTTGAATTCCAAAACACAACAACCACTTTTTTGAATAATCACACACTCGTAACTAGTAAAACACCTGATGCTTGTGTGGGTTTACCACAATATTTACAAAAAGAAAGGCTGCGTTACATAAAGAGGAAGAAGGAGGGAAGCATTAAGCTGATAGGCCAGCTCTCACAACGAGGAAAGAGAACTCAACGCAAGAAGTGGAGGGAGAACAGTAATAAGTAAATATTGTGTTTTTTAGCAAATTTTCTTGAAAATTCTAGCTGGCATTTTTGTTCAAATTTGCTTAAGGTTCTCGAAATTTCGCCAAACTTGCACAGAATCCGTTTAAAATTTGAATTTCAATATTTTGTTCCAGAGGCTATGCAATGAAGAAGAATTTGACTTTAATCCTCAGCATAACCCCCCAGTCAACTCCCTCAAGCAGTCCTCTACCTGTTCCAGTAGATCAACCTGTCCAGCATGGATACGCAGGGAGCAGCATTTGCTTTTTGCAAAATTTGCTTTTAAACACTGTTCTGCTGTTAATGATTCTCGATTTCAGGTTTTAAAATGTTTTGTGATTTTGATTTTCCTGATGGTTTTTAGCTAATTCAAACTATGTCTTTTTCCTAATTTATTTGATGATGAGACTGAAGGTTACCAAATGTTCAACCTAAGTTGCGTGATAAAATTCGGGTTCTTTTTGACCTGAGCTGTGATGAAATAATTAGGAATTAGGAATTGATTAATTATTATTAAGTAAAATACTGTTGTCGTCTGATTTTAAAGACTGAATTTTTATACCTACTTATCAATTTTAATTAAATAAAGACTGTTTGGGCTGGTAGGTAGTGGTTGTTACTTGCCCCAATAGAGTGCTCACCATGATGGCTGGTAGGAGCCGTTGTTCGGTTGTCCAACCTGTTCCCCCGACCCGACCCGTTGTTATAGACCGAGTGTTATCACTATCAAAGTTGCACTGTTATCTTTATTATAATACCGTTTGTTTTATCGAGTTTCATCCGTTCTCTTGTGTAAATTAAAGAGTTGTTATCCGGTGTTTATTAAGCGTGATTATTTCGTTTACCCGTTCAAACATTTTGGTGCCGGAAACCGCGGATTGTGGTTAATGTCGAGCGTGTCCGAATTTAACCTAGTTTGCCTCGCGACTTTGTTTACATCGGGTTTTTTCCGTTTACAGTTTTACCGTTTTACCGTCGTTTTTCCCCGTTTTTCGCGTTCTACCGTCCAATAATGCCGCCAAAAGGAATTATGAAGCGTAGATCCCGTCAATCGGACCCGGATTTTCCGTCGGACGATGCGGTTGTTCAATCGGTTCATCCAGTTTCATCTTCGTATGATGTCGTCAAGAATAAGTCTATTCAACTTGATCCCGCCGTTTTTGATCTGCTGAGTGCCCCTCAGCAAGACCTGTTGAAGAACATCAGACGTTGGTCAATCAGGGCTAATGCATTTCTGAAACGACAACCGATAAGTGCACTGGCGGAGTTTATCAAGGACGATTTCCGTCGAGGAAGAATGTTCCTCGATGCCGTTGAGGAGGCTCAGTTCGATCAGCAGATCGAGGAAAATCTGCTTAATCAGGTAACTTCTGTTGTTGTAAGTTTGGCTGAGCGCCTCCCCGTTGAAATTAATCCAGTTAGCGCTAAGAAAGAGGTTGATGACGAAGTTGTTCTCAGTCATGAACACGCTTACGCTCAGATTAAAATGATGAATGAGCTGCTCACAACCGTCCCGTTATTTGAAGGCCAAATCTCCCGCTTTGCGGAGTTTAGGAAACTGTTTGATGGTGCAGTTCATAACATGAAGCACATACCGGATGAAATTAAATTCGAGAAACTGTTGAGCAAGCTTTCTCCCGATCTCCGATCATCATTTGCCGGTAGCAGCTATCAGCAGGCTTATGACGCCCTGGTAGCGGAAAATACCTCAAAATACCGTTTGGCTCGTTCAGTATTTGCGCAGCGCATACATTTACCCCGTTTGGAAAGGCCCAACGTTGCTGACTTGGAACATTTCCACAACGACGCTCGTTCATGGGTAGGATCAATGCTCGACCTCCCCACTCCCAATCTTCGGGAGTACTTATTGTTTGAAGCCCTGTTTTTTCGCTTATCCGCTGAGCTCAAAGAGAAGTTCAACCGGGAGGTGATGGAACAAATGGATGCCATCCCCTCTCACTCTGATCTGCTTCTGTTTATTGGAAGGGAGCTAAGGATAGCTCGACTGGTCCCAGAGGAGAAGCAGGGGAATAAAAAAGCTCCAACCACTGTTCAGAGAGCCCGTTCACCCTCACCGTTCCGCTTGTCAGCCGTTCCAGCCACCAGTTCCACTCCACGACCGTCACCCGCTTCAAGACCCGTTCAAGAAGAAGAAAAGATGGCCATGATGTCCCTTTGTTCCAGCCGTTCGCCCCCCTCTCCCCCCATAGAAACATCAGCCCCGTTATGAAGGTACGACGGCGCTCAGCCGGTTCCTTCCAAGGTATCATTGGTGAGCGCTACTGCCAAGAGCCCATTACCCGTTAAGTCTTCAACTGTTAAGAATTCAGCTGTTCGACGTCAACTTGTAGGTAATGTTAGGCGCATGTTAGCACCTAGGAATAATTTCAGGGGCCTGTTTCCTGGGATTGAGTCATCCAAATTAGGCGTAGCTGGCTCATCCCAACCCGTTAGTAAAATTGACGTCACCCATAAGTCCTGTTTAAAATTATCTCGTTTTGGGCTCACCCCTACTGCTGTAGTCCCCCTTTCCTCCTGTAGAGGAGAAATAATTAAATTCAGAGCTTTGATTGACTCAGGAAGTGAAGTCAATATTGTTTCCCCGTTAGTAGTGAAGAAGTTAGGACTCCGTTTGATTCCCATGAAGGGCAGTTTACAGGGAATTGGGAGTTCTTCAAGCCCCATTCACAGTTCCGTTACTGCTCAGCTTCACACACGTTCTGGTAGGGTAATTCCTTTTGAAGCGCTCGTTATGGAGAGCCCCCTTTCGCCGTTGCCCAGCCGTAGTTGGAACCCTGCTTTATGGTCAAATATCACATCCATGGAACCCCACCTTGCTGACCCACAGTTTCACACTGCTCACTATGTTCAGGCTATTCTCGGAGCTGACATTTTTTCCCAATTGCTTCCCCGTTCCTCTGAGGTTGGTCTATGGGAGACTGACTTGGGAACTCTGGTTACTGGTGCCACTCCACCCGTCTGTAAAAAGTCCGTTCAATTCAGCCGTTATGCGCATCAAATGAAATACTCCAGTGAAGCGCCAGTTAACGAGATAGAGCCCCACCCCTTCCTTGTTCAAGCTAGATTACAGGCCGCTTATCCCTGCTTACAGGGACCCCATGTTTTCACTGTTCCTAAATTCTTGCCTAAGGACTACCACTCGCAAGTTCTTAAGGAGCTCTCTACCGTTTTGGAGGTAGTAGCTGCCAATCCTAAACCCCAACGGAAGCCGTTTCCCCGGTTCCCGTTCAGCAAGCAAAATGTTAAGTCTACTGTTAGTCAAGTTAAGCCCAATCACTCAACCCCTGTTCGAAATCTATTTTCTGTAGCTCCACCCATGGAACTTGTTAAGAACCCAATTAGTTTGTTCCAGCTCGCAGCCCATGTCTGCACGTCTGATTTCCAATTGGTATCTCCCAGTGTGGTGTGTTTCCCAATCAAAGATGAAGATATACCTGCACCTACCAATGAAGTTTCTGTTAAGGCAGCAGCTGTTCCCGTTTCCACTGATGATCTGTTACGCCAGATGTTTGAAATTGAGTCTGTTGAACCCGTCTCCCCTTGGACGCCTGAGGATCATCAGGCTGAAAACCGTTTTTTGGAATCAGTTAGTAGAGATAAGTTTGGTCGCTACACTGTTGCTCTTCCGTTGTCTGAGTCTCCCACTGCTCTGGGTGAGTCCAGACACATTGCTTTAAGACAATTGTATAGGTTGGAAGCCAGACTAAAACGTAACCCTGTTTTAGCCACTGCTTACCGTTCGTTCATGGAAGAATATACCCAATTGGGACATATGAGGCTGTTAAGCTCAGAAGAAATCCCCCGTTCCCCCAATTATTACATTCCTCATCATTCTGTTCATCGTGAAGGTGATCCGGTTGAAAAAATCCGCGTAGTATTCAATGCGTCTCAGCGCACTTCCAATGGCCGGTCTTTGAATGAAATTCTGCTAGTCGGACCAAAAATGCAACCTGATATATCCGTTATGGTAACCCGTTTCCGCTCTTTCCGCTATGTTTTTATATCTGATATACGACAAATGTTCAGGCAGATTCAACATCCGATTGAGGATCAGAACCTGTTAAGAATAGTTTGGCGCAACTCCCCCGATCAACCTGTTCAAGATTTCGCCCTCACAACTGTTACCTACGGAACTGCTTCAGCCCCCTTCCTAGCTAACCGGGTCATCCGTCACTTAGCTGATGAAAATGAGGAAAGTTACCCAATTGCTTCCAAATTGTTAAAGGAAAATACGTACATTGACGATGTACATGGTGGGGGGAGTTCCCTGCACTCAGCGTTAGAGGCTAGGAATGAACTGCTATCACTGTTAGCTACTGCTGGGTTGGAGCTCCGTAAGTGGGCCTCCAATTCTGATCAGTTGCTTTCTGGTATTCCAGAAGAGCACCGGCTTGCCCCCTCTGTTCCTGTTTGTCTGACCTCCGATGATGAAAAGCCATTAAAAATGTTGGGAATCTCCTGGAACCCTACCACTGATGAGTTTTACTTTAAGGTTCCCGTTTCTCTTACTGTTCACACCAAGAGAGAGTTAGCTAGTCAAGTTGGAAGGATCTACGATCCCGCTGGGTGGATTATGCCAGTTTCTGTTCAAGCTCGTTTCATTCAAAGGGAGATTTGTCGTTCAAAGTATGATTGGGACGATCCGTTACCAGGTTCATTTGTTCATGATTGGGCTGCCCTTGCTGATACCCTCAATTTGCTTCAGTCTGTTTCCATCCCTCGTCACATACGAGTGGATGCCCCCGTTCAATGGTTAGTAGGATTTGCGGATGCCTCCGAAAAGGCCTATGCTGCCACAGTTTATCATGTATCTCAGATGAACAGTGAATTTGCTGCCCGTTTAATTTTGGCTCGAGCAAAAATCGCTCCAATGAAACCTCAGTCAATTCCCCGATTAGAGCTGCTAGCGGCGGAACTATTGGGTAAAACCATGACTCGCGTCCGTTCCGAATATCCTTCTGTTCCCGATTCTGCAATAATTGGCTGTTCTGATAGCACAGTTGCCCTATCCTGGCTCACCGCTGACCCCGCTCCCGTTTGGAAGGTATTTGTGGGTAACAGGGTTGCTCGAACCCTGTCCCACTTGCCCAAAGAGCACTGGTTCCATGTCCGTTCCGCTGACAACCCCGCTGATGTCGCCTCCCGTGGAGCCAAACCTGATCAGTTAGTGAACTGTTCCTTGTGGTGGAATGGTCCAGATTGGTTGGCTTCCGACCGTTCCTTGTGGCCAGTGAGGAGGATTCGCCCTGATTTGAAACCTGATTCTGTTTCAAGTGAAATCAGAGCTTCATCGAGAGTAATAGCTGCAACTGTTGTTGAGACTCCGTTTGAAGCCCGTTTTAGCTCTTATACTGTTTTGCGTCGAGTTACTGCTTGGATAATCCGCTTTATTAATAATTGTAAAATCCGCCGTTCCTGTTTGCTATCTCAGACTAGACCACCGTTAAGCACATCTGAGCTTCAGAAAGCCGATTTAGTTCTCGTTCGCCGTTCTCAAGGTCGCAGCTTGTCTGAGATCCAAGAAGCCACCATTAAAGGAGCTAAACCAACTAAACTGATGAAACAGTTGGCTATATTTTCCGATTCTGAAGGCACTCTCCGAGTAGGGGGTCGCTTATCAAATATGCCTGGGTCATTTGAGACACAGCACCCCGCTTTGCTTAAACCTTCCGATTTACTGGTACCGCTGCTCATCCGTTACGCGCACACTACATGCATGCATGTAGGGCCCAGAGCCACGCTGGCCCACCTGCGTACCCGATACTGGGTGATTGATGGGAGAAATGCCGTTAATCGTGTTTTGGCTGGGTGTACCCGTTGTTTTTCAGTTAAACCGAGACCGTTTCAGCCCGTTATGGGTCAGCTGCCTGAGGCCCGAGTCACCCGTGCCTTTGCCTTTGAGCAGGTTGGAGTTGACTTTTGTGGCCCGTTCACTGTTTCTATTGCCGGTCTTCGAGGAGCTCGAGCCGTTGAAGTTTACCTTGCCGTTTTTGTTTGTTTCACAACCAAAGCCGTCCACCTTGAAGTTGTTATGGATCTTAGTACCGATGGGTTTCTCCAATGCTTGGAGCGGTTTATGGGTCGCCGAGGCGTTCCCTCAGCTATTTGGAGCGACAATGGTCGTAATTTCCTGGGGTCATCCAACTTACTCAACCAAATCCGTTCTGCAAGCCCCTTTGATCATGTAGTAGCTGAACGACTCGCTAACCGAGGGGTGGAATGGAAATTCATTCCACCTAGGGCACCGCATTTTGGTGGGTTATGGGAAGCTGCCGTTAAGTCTGCTAAACGACTGTTGAAGGTCAATTTAAGAGATCAAACCACCACGCTTCAAACGTTCAGCACCGTTGCCATTAGGATTGAGGCCATTCTTAACAGCCGCCCGTTAGTTCACCAATCCTCCTCACCAGATGACATACTGGTACTTACCCCTGCTCATTTTCTCGTTCAACGCCCGCTTACTGCTTTACCTGAGAGCAATGTGTTTGACTTCAGCTCCCGATTAGCTCCTAAGTGGAAGTTTGTTTCTAATCTGGTAAGTCAATTCTGGAAGAAGTGGCACTCTGAGTACCTGTTAGACCTCCAGACCCGATCTAAGTGGAATACCCCTGATCGCCCTGCTACAGTGGGGGATGTAGTGTTGATTAAGGAAGACAATATTCCTCCTCTGTCATGGCCCATGGGTGTGATAGTGGACCTGATTCCTGGTAAAGATGGTGTAACCCGTGTAGCTAGAGTCCGGTCTGGTAATGGGGAGAAACTCCGCCCGTTAGTCAAGCTCTGCCCGCTACCAAAGGACTGTTAGTGCCCGTTTCTTAAATTTGTTAGAATGAGTGCCTCATCGTGGGGGGAGGATGTTTGGGCTGGTAGGTAGTGGTTGTTACTTGCCCCAATAGAGTGCTCACCATGATGGCTGGTAGGAGCCGTTGTTCGGTTGTCCAACCTGTTCCCCCGACCCGACCCGTTGTTATAGACCGAGTGTTATCACTATCAAAGTTGCACTGTTATCTTTATTATAATACCGTTTGTTTTATCGAGTTTCATCCGTTCTCTTGTGTAAATTAAAGAGTTGTTATCCGGTGTTTATTAAGCGTGATTATTTCGTTTACCCGTTCAAACAAAGACTATTCGGTGTTTTATTCATTCGTTTTCAGTACCTACCTGCCAACCTCCTAAATTGTGATTCTATATATTTGGAAGTGTACCATTACTGCGCACCATGTTCTTCACTTTAAATATATTCACTATAGGTATACAGTCTTGCATTGTAGAAAAAAAAATCCTGAAACCACTACCAATAGTCTCATCACCGCCTCCGTTTCTCATTACCACCTTTCAAAGAAAATAGAGTTCTCATTACCGCCACCCTATCAATTTTGTAAATTCAAATTTGTGGTCAGGAAATGTGAATTGAGCTCAGGCTTGCGTCCCAAACACTTCAATATAGTTCCAGGAAGACTCACAAAAAATTTTAAATGTTTTGGAAAAGGTCCACTATTTTGAAATTCTGACCTCAAAAATGGAGCTTTTTCTGAGAATCACCCATATAAAAAGAAAATATATGAGTGGTTGATAAAAATAGGCATTACGGAGGTAGAAAATATTATTTTTAGTATGTATATATAGAAAATTGATGTTTATTAAGTTATTATTCATGAAGAGAAATGTAAATAATTAAGATTAATTAAGTTTGGCGCAACTCTTGTGAGGCGACACAGGCTTATGCCTATTGCCCACAATAATGTTGGGAGATTTGTTAATTTAACATTATTTGTGTATAAAGAATATGTAACATAATAAATAAAAATAAATAAAAAATAAAATGGTTTGGGGAGTGGGAAACTATAAAGTGTACTATCGATAGTTTTAAACTATCTAAACTACCGATTGTTATCACTATCGATAGGGACCATCGAAAATAAAGATCTTACTACTATTCATATAATAGGTTGAGCCAGCTTGGAATAAGTTAAACCATTCACAGTATTCCATTCATTCGTATGTTTTCTTTTCATACTATGGTCTTTGAAATTAGAGGTGTTGCCAGAGGTTCTATTCTTAGCTTTACACTACCGGCACTTGGCTATCGTTTTTGGACCGAAATCCTCATCAAAGAATATCCACACGTCAAAAAGTCAGGGTTACCACTAGCGAGTACCAACGAAATCAAATTAACAACTATCGATGGTATCGACAGTTTTCAACGAGACTATCGATAGCGCTAACTCTGATGATTGGTCATAAAATATTAAAAATATATTAATTTTAAAAAAGATCGAAATAGTCATTCGACATATTATTCCTAAAAACAACGAAATAGTCATTCCTGTTTGTGGACAACGATAGGAATTAACAACCTTCATTAATGAGATCATAATAGATTTCTGAAATCAGCCACTTTATACAGATTACAAATCACACAATCAGTCTTAACGAGAAGATCAAAACAACACTTGAAACATACTGTACAATAAATAGAATGTCTCGCATTACATACTGTGAATATAGTATCCATAATCCTTCCTACAAGAACAGAACCCGATATTGTTTACTCTACTACGAGTATTTCAGTGGTCCAAGTGATATTTTTGTTTTCCGTAGATCAGATGAGAAGGAGAAAATCATTTTTTTATAAATTTATGACATAGGTAACATTTATATTTACCTATTGGAATATTGATGCTTACTTACCAGCACTTTTTCACCTTCTCATCTGATCTACGGAAAACAAAAAATATCACTTGGACCACTAAAATACTCGTAGTAGCGGTGCCTAGTACAAAAGTGACAGTGTAAACTACGAGTATGTCATCTTCTGTTCTTCTAGGAAGGATTATGGACACTACATTCATAGTACGAGTATGTAATGCGAGACATTCTATTTATTGCACGCTGTTCAATAGTTATTGAGCAGTTCGCACGCTGCTCCGAACCGGGTGAATAATACCTGTGATTCTTTACGATTTTGGAATGTTTGTCCCAATATTAGTCAGAACAGTAGGAGATACTAGATAGCTACCTCAGAATCATTTCCTCCTGTAAAACGTCGACGTTATTTTCCAAATAAAATATTCAGTAAACATAACACGAAACATGACATTTTATGCATTGTATAAACTCACTTGTTGCTTTTGATCTTTGGACACTTGCAGGCGAGGTCCTGGTTGTGGACCCAAAGGGAAAGACCACCCCTGCGCAAGCCGCTGTCCCTCCCCCGTTTGTACACGCTCTGAACCGCTGTGTTGAATTTGGCCCAGTCTTCTATAGTCTCTTTTTCCAAGACCACCGCCAGTATAGCTGAAAAACACTCGGTTTATATTAGAATATTCACAAATAGATCCAACTAGTCACAGAGTTTTTACATTCATATTAGAATTTAACCACTTAAACCTGAATTTAATAGTGGGTTATAAACCACCCATCGAACAACTATTCACATTCGTGTTTCCAACATAATAGTATCCCTTGTTTAAATTTCTTGATTTTTGCTAATTATTAGCAACTAGATACTACATCATTAGACACGACCTTATTGAGTGTCTTTTTGCTCAGAAAAATAACTTAATGGCGTGCTTTCAAAAGAAGAGATAAATCATTAGGAAACTTACCGTAGTCCCTCTTACAATATTTGTTCATGTTCAAACGCCGAGTTCCTGCTCTACATTTGCCGCATTGAGCTAAAACAAAGATAACAGATATTGACATGAAAAATCTGTGAGCACATTGTTAGATAATATTATGTCTAATAAAAATGAATAATGAATTTCAGTCATAACTTGAAAGTGAGATGAACACACTTGACATCTCTCTATATTTCCTACTCATCTATGATATTCGTAATATACGATCAGACAGGTAGTATGAAAGGTGGTTCAATAAGCAATTTAGGGTGTGGATATTTCCTTTCCAAAACACACCCTCTTGCTTCGCCACTGATGTACCGTTTCGTACGTATTCTCCTTTTACTACTTCTGAGCGTCCTTTATATTAGTGCAACCAGGTAAGTAGATTCAGACTCAGAACTAAGGTGAACTTCAATAGACTACTGAAGACGCCTCACAACGTACCTCGAAAATTGGAATTCTTCAATTTGTCATTCTACATCGACTCCCTACATAAAACGTTTGGGAGGATTTTCACGGAAGTTAGTTTGGTTTAGTAAGTTAATCTTAGGCGTTTTATGGTAAATACTACGCTTTAAACAATCATTTTAGGTAGGTAGGTACCTACGGGAATACTGCGCACTCAATGCGAAACATCCTATAAAAGCCCCCCCCCCCCCCCCCAACCAGGGAAACATTTTGAAAAACGGGGTAGGTACTAGTTACAGGATTTTTAACTAATTTGAACACTTTTCACAATCGAAAACACTTAAAACGTGGAACATGTTTTAGCCTTCACAGAACTGGCTGAAACCGTCCGTCCGTTCGTTACTCTAATCTATTTTCATACTAATTTCTATGCTAATCACACTATGAAGCTGTAATTTGGTGTAGGTAGGTACATCATCCTCAGGACTTTAACTTGATGCTGCCGGGCCCTTACACAGCACTTGCAGCACAGGGCCGGGACTAGCTGAGTGGCTCTTGAAGCTACTTTTCTATGCTATTCACTGTATGAAGCTGTCATTTGGCATGTACCTCCTCAGGACTTACACTTGAAGCAGCACAGGATCGGGATGAGCTGAGTGGCTAAAACATGTTATATGCTTGTAGAAATTTAGCCGTAAGGTCACAAAACGAAAGGGGAAGGGGTCAAGGGGGACGCAGCAGAGCAGGGCCGAGTTTGATTGAAAAATCACTCGTTCCTTTCCCCTGCTCCAATCTTGATTTCGGATAGACTGCTGATTCCAAGTTTTGAAATGTAAAAGTACATGAAAGAACTTGATTTGACTGTATCGTTAGGGTTTTGCACGGTCAATACTTTTCTAAATATTAAAAATTGAAGTTCGGGTTTCATGAACAAAACAAAACTCCACGAACCATTTGTGAACCATTCATGAAGCATTTGTTGAGATGTTTTAATTTTTACAAATTTATAATTATGAGAGTCAAATCATACAGGAAAAACATGGTTTCACGTTATCTTTAGTTTATTGTACAGGTAATATTTTTCCAGGTATTAGAATTTGAAATAAGATGGAATGTTAAACAAATAGAAGGTTTTTACATCAAGACCTCAGTGACTTAAGGGAGAATGAAGTGGGGGTGACCTTGTAGAATCGGTATGTAAACATCATTTTTACTCGACCTGTTAGTATTACACAAACCTTGCCTCTTGTATGGCATAGTATTTATTGTTTATTTGACTTCCCTAATAAATTAAATCTATGATGAGTTTTGGCTTCTCGAAATTAAAAATAATACAACATGGTTTACAAAGTACTACTAGTAATGCTTCATTCAGGACGATGAGGTTCCTACGTAGGGCTAATCATTATTTAAAAATCCTTACGAGTCTGGTCGACATTTTTGAGGAGAAAAACATGTTTTCCATCCCAACCTTTATGACAGCTGGATTAACACAATCTCTCCCCTATACCACAAAAAAGTTGCTTGTTCAGTTTCTACAAGCGAAACCCCAATTAAAACCACACACATGAACACAAAAATACCCATTTCAAGTGAAGGAACTCGCTGTCCAGATATAATATCGTTTACGAAAGTTCTGGTTTTCAATTACTTCGCCTCTACTACTTTTTCGCCTCTACTTTTTTTTTCGCTACCTACCTAAAACTTCTCTGTTGAAAAAACCCTCTCCTGATGCTCTATAGCAGCGACAGCCGTTCAATTGTTGATGTTATGTTGAAAATCAAGGTTAAATGATTGATTATACTCGTAGTTACAAACACCACTATTATTCATTAGTTGGAATAGTAAATGAGTTGCAAAATTGCACAAAACTTTCAAAAAACCATTTTAAAAAATGTTGTAGAGACTGAAAGTTCATGTTCGGTCCATGTATGATCACCTCAGGATGCCTATGCCTGACAGCGATAGATAAAAAAAAACGTTAATAGAAATCGTGTCGTGTCGCAATTAGTTTTCAGGTCATGCGTCTAACGACTCCTGCAATCATCGTTCAATGTAGTCTATCTTCAATAAATCTGATATTCAATCAAGTACCTGTATTTATTACAGTCGGTCTTCGACCATAAACGACTTTTTATTTTATTTATTAGACTCATTGTAAAAACAAGACATCCTATCGAGCAAAGTAGCCGAACTAGGTAAGCAGAGTGTGAGGTGTTACCAATTTGTTAGATCTACTAACGCATCCTCCAGATTGATTATATAGATAGACCTCCGTGGTCTAAGGGTGGGCACAGCGGGGCGGAGGCGATTGGATGGAAATTACAGAATAGTCGGGCAAATAGATCAGGATGAGGAAAAAGGTTTTAGTAGGCATTAGGTGGACCTAAGATCATCACTATGCGGTACGTCAAGTTATCCAGTAGATCACAGGTGTATGGCCAAGCGGTCTTGTGCCACTTACCGGGTTCGATTCCTGGGCTCGGGCCTAGTAGCATTGAGGTTAGTGTGAGCTATATAATAATATTATTATACGTTAGGTTGTATAATGTAATCAATCACCCCATTCGAATTGAAAAAATCAAAAATGAAAAGGGAGGTAGACATGAAGATTTATTTTGGTGGTATTTCACAGTAAATGGACGAAAACAAAAACGTAGACGCGAACTTCTGAAGATCAGTAAATACTGTCAGGATGAGAAATTAAATGGAATGAGAAGAGAACGACAGGTACCAGGGATGGTTGAACAGCGACAGAAGAATGCGATTGATGGTGAGGAAGGTTAAGGGCTATGGTCGTTGTAAGAGATGTGTGTTGTTCCAAAGTACACAGTTATAATGGTAGAAAGTTTAAAATCAGTTAAATTCAACGAGTTAGGGGTGTAAGTACTTGACATGTGGTACAAGCTGGAAATATTAGCGAATTTTCGAAAAAAGGAAGCTATTGTTCACGGTCCAAAATTTTTTAAATTCGAATTTCCGAAAACTTTTTATACTTCATCCGTTTCAAACCGTCTTTAATCCACTGCCAAAAGGTATAAACATTTTTTGGAAACGCGAATTTTAAAAATTTTGGAACGCGAACAATAGTTTCCTATATAAAGCTTATGAATGACCAAAATTTGGTATTTAGTATTTAGTATTTAATACTAGTCGTTGGTTGTGAGGGTCTTTATTACACGACGTTTCCGCCCAGGAACTGGGCCCTATTCATGTGGACATCTACAAGGAAAGTAGAATTAATATTGTGTGAACAGCAATGTGGAAAACAACAGAGATGGAAAACTTATTATGTATATTACGACTAATGACATTTGTTGTGCTAAGTGGGAACTTACATGATGAGATGAAGTAAATGTCACATAGGGGATTTGAACAGGGGATAGTACGCAGTAACAACAGAAGGTTAAGGGATGCAAGGTTACAATTACAGGGTCACAATTTCGGTGTCTTGGCTGAACCACGACAGACAACAGTTGTTGACATTATAATATAATAAATGTAATTATTATAGTATAATTATATAAAAAGTAGGGTAAGATTAGGAGTTTTAAGCTAGTGGTCTAAGTAGGTAGGTAGGTGATAAAAATGTTACGAAAATTGTTGGCATAAGTAAGTAGGTAATACAGACATTGTTACAAAAAATTGTTGGCATAAGTAGGTAGATTGTAGATGAGACTATAGTAGACCAACTGCTTTTGGAATTTAACCAGTATTGCCAACCACACATACAGTTCACCTTGGAAATGGAAAACAATAACTCCTTGCCATTCTTAAGTCCCGGGCACAAGTCGGAGGCCGTTTCCATTCTCCGGGCACAAGTCGCGGGCACATGTTTTGTCGCGCAGTCGGCTGCAACATTTTTGTCAAGGGCACTTGTGACGCGACGTGTGCCAGACCGTTTCCATTCTGCAACTTGTGCCGGGCACATGTGCCCGGCACAAGTTGCAGAGAGTTTTGTTGTAATGGAAACGGGGCTTTAGACATAAACATCATTAAACTTTCAGATGGTTCTATACAAACTGATTATTATCAAAAATCAACCTACTCCGGCAGGTTGATCCATTTTCATTCTAACCAACCATACCTGTACAAATTTAACACAGCCAGAAATTTGTTGTCAAGAAGAATCAACTTATCTCATCCTAGTTTTCACAATAGAATAATCAATGATGTTAAATTAATACTGTTAACAAATGGATATCCTATCAAACTTATAAAGAAAATAATTTATTTAGTTACTCAAACTCAACAACGCACCTCTTCTAATCCCACTACTAACAATCTCCCTCAACAAACCAGTACTCCCTCACAATTGAATCACCATAACCAACATCCTTTAAACAGTTCCAACCCTCAACAAACTACAGGTACTAATAATGTAAAATTTGCATCTCTCAAATAAGTTGGTCCAATTTCACAACAAATAAAGAAAAAAATTCAAAAATACAGCCCAAACACTAAAATTGCATTTACCAATCACAACAATAATAAGAGACTATTCTCACAACTTAAGGACCCAAAACAAAGAGACGAAATCAGTGACATAGTTTACTCCATTGACTGCTCTGACTGTAATCTAAAATATATAGGTGAAACTAGGCAATTGACAAAAAAACGGATGACAGGCCACAAAAACGACAAAAAAAAAAAAAAAGCCCGTAATATGACTGGTAATGAGCCAGATCTACAGTTCCCAACAGCCTTAGCCAAACACATAGCTGTAACTAAGCATAATCTCAATACTGATAATTGGCAGTTTTGTTGCTCAGAAACCAATACCAAAAAACGAAAAATCAAAGAAGTAGGTTTCATTTTGAAAAATAAAGATACAACTATGAACTTCAAAAAAGACACCAACGGTCTAGCAACAATTTATCAAAAACTTTTAACACATCGCCAACAGTAAGTAATTTCTCTAGTCCTTCCACGTTTTCTCAATAGACAGTACCTACAATCAATTCCCCCCTCCAATTTAACAGTAACACCTTTTTCTATTACCTACCTACTTAGAACAACTATTCCTCATAACAATTTTTGACAATGTTTGTATTACCTAACTACTTATGCCAACAATTTTTTGTAACAATGTCTGTATTACCTACTTTCTTATGCCAACAATTTTCGTAACATTTTTATCACCTACCTACCTACTTAGACCACTAGCATAAAACTCCTAATCTTACCCTACTTTTTATATAATTATACTATAATAATTACATTAATAATTACATTTATTATATTATAATGTCAACAACTGTTGTCTGTCGTGGTTCAGCCAAGACACCGAAATTGTGACCCTGTAATTGTAACCTTGCATCCCTTAACCTTCTGTTGTTACTGCGTACTATCCCCTGTTCAAATCCCCTATGTGACATTTACTTCATCTCATCATGTAAGTTCCCACTTAGCACAACAAATGTCATTAGTCGTAATATACATAATAAGTTTTCCATCTCTGTTGTTTTCCACATTGCTGTTCACACAATATTAATTCTACTTTCCTTGTAGATGTCCACATGAATAGGGCCCAGTTCCTGGGCGGAAACGTCGTGTAATAAAGACCCTCACAACCAACGACTAGTATTTGGTCATTCAACGCATCCATATACTTCCACTAGTCATCAGGATCATAACACTATAAAGCTTACTATACCTAGTATATAAATAGTATTTAAGTATAAATATATACTGTATAATTTTATATATAGTTATAATGTGTCGTACCAGACGATAACTCTCGATAGAATTGAGAGAAAAAGTTCAAATTTGCCCACAAAAATCTGAAGGCAAGTTCGTTCGAAAGGCTAAGTTTCGTCGATGGGCAGAATCGGGCCACTCTAAGGAGTGTTTAGGGGAGTTTTAAGGGGGGCAAATTACCCATACATTCCAAAAAGGAAACAGTCTGACAAGTGACGACTCATGTTGAAGGTTTTTTCACGTTGAACACGATGGTGAAATCATAATTGCGATATCTTATTCCGTTTTCTAGCTGGAGCACTTTGATGGTGAAAAAACCTGGTTGATTCTTGATGTTCTTCATGGTTCACAATATGGTTCATATTATGCTCTAATCTGATAACGGAATGAGGTATCGCAATTCTGACTTCACCTTCGTGTTCAGCGTGGAAAAATCTGAAACTGAGGAGTTGTACAGGGGGGAAAAATCGAGACAACATTTACTACCAAACCAGTAAAATGGAGACCTTTTACGTTAGACCAGTTGTTTCTTTGAAAATTCGTTCGTATGCTGCATGACTGTGGATGTTTTTCTAGTTACTACGACTTGAAATCCCAACTGATAGATGTAATCTCTTCCCAGTGCCTTCTAATTACTAACATGTACAATCTTTGATTTTCCGGTTCTCTCTGTGAAGACATATTAAGAGGTCGCATAGTGCACACAGGCTCCAATAGTGAAAACAACCTCAACGTTTAAAATGAAGAGGAAGACGAGAGAGCGGCGTCCTGGCAAATGAAATGTGGACGCGCCAGAAACGGTTAGTCGCCTCACTAGTTCGTACATAATTAATTATATTTCCCCAGCTTCAAAGGGGACGTCCCTTTTCAAGCGACCGAACGCTGGAGCAGAAATATTTAGGAGATCGGGGGAGAAGGGACGCTATAGGTCTAAAATGAGACGGAAGAAGGGAAGGATAGTAGACGATTTTTTCGGTGTGGGGTGACAACTCACTTCCAAATAACATACCTAATTATATTCGTACGAGTCCCCACAAAGTGGAAGGCAACTCGAAGTGTAATTTGAACATGAGGGGAGCGAGTCAGAGAATTAGATGGAGGTACCAACCTACGTTTTACGCATTTTTGAGGATTCAGGATGAAAATTCGTTTGAAACTGCTTTGTTCTGCGTAGTCTAAAAATTGGTTCACTTATTCGATATGATTTGTGCTGAGCCAGGTAGGTAGTGGTTTGTACATACGCAGTGTTTCACTCCTCCAGTAAAATTGATTCCTCTCATGACATCAAATGGCATTCATGCCACAAGTGACTCTCAGGTTTCCTGTTTTGAATGTTTCAGCTGTTGCCCCTTACAACCGGAATTAGGATCATAATCTGACCTCTGGCCTTTGGTTGCGATCAGACCTTGTGTTTAACGTGTCCTTTATTACGGCCTCGTTACTCTGATTGATTGATTGCATTTTCGATCGATCTTGATAGGTCGATGTGGGTAATACTTCTGTACCAATTACCACCACTGACCAGAGACGTTGGCAGTCACTTCCTCTGTCATCTCTTTACCCAGCCATCATCCTTATCCCCTCCGCCCTTCTCCTTATATTCCAACATTTAACCCTCCTCTGAACCCTTCCATATCTTCCTACCTTACCGTCACCTCCTCAATAATCCGGGTTTCTCATGTGGCGGCACGCCGCCTTCACTTCCGCAGCAACTTCACAAAGTTATGACACGCCATAGCCCTTCCCAAGAGATGAATTACTTCCCAAGAAGTCACCCTTACAATAATTGAGTGGGAAATGTGTTTCAAGGCAAAAATATTCGATGTGGCTGAAATCAATAAAAGCTCAAACACTGCCAATCCTTCTATAATGCTTTATTCAGTGCAGTACTGATAATATCACTGACCAACATAAAATAAGGTGTTGTTTGGTGCAGCGGAGATGAGGGCCGGTGTTATGGTTTTTCAGTGTGCTGAATCCAAATCTGGAACCCGTTTTTCGCTATGAGGTCTAGTTCTTGAAATATCGCTCATACACCTACGTATTTCTAGCTACGTTTGGGTGTTAAAAAAATCCACAGTAATGCAGCATAAGAGCGAATTTTCAAAGAAACAACTGCTTTAATGTAAAACGTCACCATTTTACTAGTTTTTTATTTTACGATTTTTTGTCGTATTACACCTCAGTTTATAGAATTTGAGAAATGAGAAGTCACCTGTTAGACAGCTCATTTTTGGAATTTATGGGTAATTTCCTCCCCCCTAAAACCTTTCCATGTTTTTCGGGGTGCAGAATCCAAATTTGGAACCCGATTTTAGCTATTGTCATTTATTCTATGGGAAAAAGCATACTAAAACAAATGCTATCCAGCGTAATCGTTCTGTCCAGATCGCAATATCCCTCGATCGCCCATAGCTATGCCAAGAATGATCTAAATGGGCGGAAATATGGGATTGAGCTGGAATGTTGCCGTTTGATTCATCCGTAAAACCAACGAATTGAGTAGATTGAATATATCAAGATAGGTACATTAAATAAATGTTTTGTACTGAAAGTATCCGATATTGCAAGCTATATTTTTCACGCCATCTAAGTATAAAAAATTGTAGAGGTGAATTTGGGTAAGTGATGATCTGGCACGAAAAAGGTTTACTTATATATAATATTATTATATGAGTATCTCATAAATAATTTATTGTTAACAATTATTGTCCATCTTCAAAGTTAGGGATTTTTTTTTATCGTGAGGATGATCATGCAAAATGTTGACATGGCTAATTGCTTACGGTTTGTGACGGTCATCCTACATTGTCCGAATTTCTGAATAACGTTTTCACCCTATAACAACAGCTTATCAACGTTTCATCTAGGGATGCAACATCGGAACCAAGTAATCGATTATAACATCAAATGATTAAACGTAAGCTAATAATCGATGTAGGTAGCCGATTAAACGTAAGCTAATAATCGATGTAGCCGATTAATCGGTACCGAATAATCATTGTTTGATTAATCGAAAGCAAATAGTCGATTTTTCACGTGCTCATTTCCACCGCATATTTATTTGCTTTCCGATGCTTTGTCTGTAGGCGACAACCTATTGTTAAATTACAAGGCTAATGAAGATTAAGGAATGCCAAAACGAATAAAATTGCATAAAATAGTTTTTTTAATTATAAATTGAGGGTTCCATAGATTGAACCGTTAGAAAGTGTATAATATACACTTTTTATCGGTTCAATTTATGGCATTATCAAGATAGATATTATCAATTTATGGTATCGGTTCATTTTATCCCAGGGGTTGAAGACAAATCGTCGTTGTTATTGTTAGTAAAAATTTGTTACCACCTCCATAGATGAAGGATACTTCTTTCTCTTTCCTTCATCCATGGATATAGTAACACTAACAACGACGTTTGTCTTAATTTGTATTAATCGATTATTATTACTGATTAATCGGTTTTCGAAACATCTGGGTTTTGCATGGAAGAAGGAGGTATCTTCATTAACATCGACGATTTGTCTTAATCGATTATTAGTACTGATTAATCGGTTTTGAATACATCTGGCCTTTGAAAGCATTTTTTTAAGCATACTAGAATGCATCAAATCCGGATGTATTCGAAAACCGATTAATCAGTAATAATATCGATTAATCAGCAATAATAATCGATTATTAAAAATAATCGACAGCTATTATTCGATTATTTTTTGAATCCCTAGTTTCATCCACCCCAGTCCCACGATTTCTATTCCAGTCCTGCTCAAATTGCTTCAAACGTTGGTTGCAATCCAAAAAAATCCAGACAATCAGCACCGCGGTTTTATCGTCTTGGAAATAAGAACTGATGTCACTAGACACAAAACCTCGTCTAAATACGGAATGCCGCAAGCCGTTCGTTGACAATCGTAAATATTGTGAAGGAGCCGTTTTCGGTCAAACCGTGAACCTCCAATTCCGTTCGGCGCCTCTCGGCGTTAAATCCTTCCAACGGTAAACGTCGGTAGTTAACCCTTATAAATAGACGAGGTCTTCTAAGTGGGGCGTTGGAGAATTTTTCGACGCCTAATTCGTTCCACATTTTCGTCCTCGGCAGATGAGAGAAATTTGCTTCAATTGATTAGGGGTACCGAAAATGCAATCCTTAATCATCGAATATCACCGGAAAAAGTTTTTTGGTAGAGGCTTTGACAGTCGATAGTGGCTATAATTATTTGTGCACAAAAATGTTTGGATCGCCGTTGAAAGCTGCATAGTTAGAGCGAAAGCGGGTAGTGGGTATAGGATTTATAGATTTTGTCAAATTCATAATATGAAATGATCAAAATCTATAAATCTATAAATACGAGGTTATTATGTGATGCCATCGATATATGGCCTCAAAGAAACAAGATACGAGGTACCTAGTTATTTAATAATAATTGCATTTATTGAAAGAAACCTTTTCTCATCGTCCTTATGTTCATATTTTGGCGGAAAATGAATTGTCCTCCATTTAGAGACGTATATGAAAACCTCTTTTAATAACAAGTAGGCAGTAACGTGCCTAATATGGTTTTTTTTAAATACAAGGTTATCATGTGATTTGGGGACTGGGAGGCGTCATATTCACATTCACCCACAATTTGAATTTAAGCAGTTGTGGTGAGGGATGGAGAGGGGGAGAGAGAGCGTAAGGATTAAGAGACAACTCCCGCCTCCCTGCATCAACCACCCACATCTGCCCACTTTCCTCCTCCTCACCCTCCTCCACATTCACATTCACCAACAATTTGAATTTAAGCAGTTGTGTCGAGGGGGTGGAGAGGGGGAGAGAGAGAGAGCGTAAGTATTAAGAGAGAACTCCCCCCCCCCCCATCACTGCATCAACCACCCACATCTGCCCGCTTTCCTCCTCCTCACCCTCCTCCACATTCACATTCACCCACAATTTGAATTTAAGCAGTTGTGGCGAGGGATGGAGAGGGAGAGAGAGAGAGCGTAAGGATTAAGTGACAACTCCCGCCTCCCGCTCATCAAACACCCACATCTGCCCGCTTTCCTCTCTCTCACCCGTCTTATTAATGTAGCCTACAATAATTGTAATTATTGATTATTAATTATTAATGTAGGCTAAGTCATTTCATGATCCCTGTAAGTCACCTCTTATCCCACCCACAATTTCAATTCATTTATTCATTGATGAATAATATTCAATATTATTTGATCCACAGATTAGGTAAGGCGAGTATTGCGCTAAATAAATGTTTCACTCATCATAAACATATCGTGATTATCGGGATCAAAAACCGTATATTTGTAAAAATACTTAACTTATAAAAATACAATATCGAAAGCCGATATTCACCATAATGTTTCGATATCACGATAATATCGGAAATATTGAAACAAAAATATCGATATTTATTGATATCGATAATATCGGAACATCCGTACCTACTTGAAATCGCTTGCAGTAGGTATGATTGAAGTGAGTTGTTTCGTGTGTTTTGAATCAATTCGGGACAAAAACTGTTAAAATATTAATAATAACATATTATGTAGTTGATGATTTGGAACAAATCTCGGACTTGCAATGTTTAGTAACGGGAACAAGAAGAAGCGGAAAACTTGAAAAAGTACACAAAACAAGCGTGGCAAGCAAAGACATTTTCGTGTCGAGGTTCAATACTCTCACGAGAGTCTCTCCGTTTTGGTTTTTTTGCAGTTCTGCCTTTTACATCATTAGGATTCAAGACCGTCTAAATTCAACGCTCGAGCTGAACCATGAAAAACGCCATGAGTTGCAAGCTATCATTTCCTCAATCTATGAGCGTCTGAATCATTTGAAACAATGTTTCTTCGCGAACTGCCGCAACTTTTTCAAAAGAGGGCGACAACCAGAGGGGTTTCCTCAACGAGGCAATTTAAAAGGTAGAGATAAGATAGTCACCTCTTTCCCACTTTATTTTCAGGGTTCTAAAACCAAGTGAACCGCCCCTGTTCCATCGAAACTCGAAGAATACCCTCTCCTTGCGGCCCCCGGGGGCGGCAATAAGAATACCACCTCTCCCCGATCTGTCAACATTTGTACATGCTGACAATATCCGTAATGAAAGTCCTGACGGGTCCCCCCAGTCTTAACCCTGGATTGGTTGGGCTTTTCTTAATTTCTCAATCTCCCCATAGAGAGGATTCTTCCTCCAGTGGGGTCTGATCTCGATTTCGTCTGTCTTTTACCGCCAATGAGCTTTCCTCCTTCTGTATTGTTCAGGAAGGGAGACATTTCATTTAATTCGTTGTTTTTAGGGGGGGGGGGGGTCATGTAAGTGGATACGTGAGGTTGATTTGTAGATGTCGAATCAACAAATGAAGAGGATGCAGCTATCCGTAACGCCTCTTTTCTTATCAAGACCAGTAATAGATCTTTAGAATTTAGAAGGGTACCTATTGACAATTTGATACGTGTTATAGTTATTAATCATAATAACATGGGTTACGCTATGTTAAGAATTAGGTACCTACTGATGGCCATAAGCTGTACCACTGTGTCACTTCTTGAAACTTCAAATTAGGTACTAATGGCCATAAGCTGTATTACTGTGTCACTTCTTGACACTTCGAGCCATTGTCAGCCATGGGCTTCAGACAAAGTGAACCCCCAGAAAACAACTCCGTTGTAAAAAGGATTGATGTCCATTTTGCCCGCCAGCCACGTACATAGGATGCTCGGTGCTTCACACCTCGCCGTTGAGTGTGCATATGGAAACCTGCAGGGAGTTTTTCGCTTCTTTCAACGCTGTTGACGGGAGCTAAGCTGCGACGCTAAGCAAGGAACAAGAAGTAGCATCAAGGCATTTTAACTATGTTGCACTGTATGCTTTGCACATCCCAATACCTTATTTGACGAATTATGACGTGACTATAGTTTTTCCAATCTTGACACGGTTTTTGAAGATTTGGCTTTGTTCAATAATATTATTGCCTACTTAGCTGACAAGGTTGAACATGTAAGTAGGTACTCTGAATGTAGATTTGCAAGGGGACAACGTAGACTTGTTTAGAGTTGAAGACAAAATTAGTGCTATGGTAAAAAAGTGTCAGAACGTTTGAACTCATCACATTGAACTTAAAATCTGTAAATCCTAAACCGGGATAATAAGTAGAATGTTGTTTATGTAAGCAATTATATTAACGTAAATTATATACCTAGTTTTTTTATACTTAGCGATCCTCGATATTATAGCTATTTTTCCGGGGGTCCTTGAAAGTTGTTGTTTGGAAACCCTGGTATGTACCATTTGTGGACATTTATCATCCATTGATTGAGCAATTGGTTCAGTCGTTCTTGAATTTTTTTGTCTTGCTCTTTTACATTCAAGATGGAGGTAGAGCACTAAAAGCGGCGCCTGAACTCAGAACGGCGCTACGCAATTTAGCACCACCACACCATTTGACTTATTGCCTCGGGTCCCTGGGGGCCTTTGCCAACGGGTCCCAGACGTACAGACTGGTTCAACTTCTCACTTGGAGTGCGTTTTCTCCTTCATGAAGTTGCACGCCTGCCCACGCGTTTCACATACCTACTGCTCCAGTGTGGTGTTATAAATAAGATTTTTTTTTCTTTTAATTAACATCATGGAGAATTAGATAAAAACATGAAATCTTCCTAACAGAAATGTGCCATGTATTGCATTAGTTACGTTGAAGGGTCATGAATAAGGAGACGTCTCAAACAAGTTTTTTCTTCTATGATATGGCTCAGTTGCTGTGTTGATTTTACTTTGGATGCTTTTGATGGCGCTCGTTTTTATTACATTCAGTTGACTTGTGGGTCTTTCTCCGAGAATGTGTATTTTCTTGTCCAGTGTCAATATATCACTGTTGTCATGCAATTTTTTTAACTTTTTCTTATTTTTTACACAAGTTAGCAACTTGAACTACAAAAGCAGTGCTTTTTTTAAAGGTTTTAAATTGTCCATCAACATTTCAATATCATCAGAAAGTGCTATTTTTTAATAAATCAGGCTGTCCTATGCTAGTATTAGCAATGTTCTCAGACTGTGTAAGGCAGTAAAAGTTGTGTTGGTTGACATCTCTAGTTTTAAGGGAAAGTCACATCCAATCGCTATTGTTGTGCTGAAAGCTTCTGCATCAAAAAATGGGTGTGTCCCATGGGTTCACCTTCATTCACCTGGCTCTTCGAATTCATGCCTCCCTTCACTGAACAAATGGCGTTGGCAACATTTTCACTCCAAGTTTGGCACCATTGGTTACAGGCCTGACACCATCTGATGGTGTCAGGCCTGTAACCAATGGTGCCAAATGAATGAAGACCAGATGAATGAAAATTTTTAACAAATCATCAAATATAGGACAAAGGTAGATGCAATAATAATTATTAGGCATTTTCAACTCAATGGAGAGTAGATCTGTGATGTATACAGAAAACACTAGAGGTTTGTTTGAAAACTACAAATAACAAACAATAAGGTACCTTCACCAATGGACTCTTTGTTGTCCACTGATGATGCAATTAAAGAGTAGAATTTCTTCATTCGTGAAGGTACCTCTAAAATTATGTGAGTACTTTTATTGTCTTTCATTCTTCTGGTCACTTCAATTGTTTGTTTTTCGTAGTTTTCAAACCAACCTCTAGTGTTTTCTGTATGCATCACAGAACTACTCTCCTTGAGTTGAAAATGCCTAATTATTGCATCTACATTTGTTCTATATTTGATGATTTGTGAAACATATTCATTCATCTGGCTGTCAGTGACTTTTGAGCAACTCAACAACATAATAAACTAACATTCTGGCTGAATGTTAGTTTATTATGTTGTTGAGTTGCTATTTATAGGTTAAACTTATTACTTAATTTTTCTTGAATGTGACTGTTATTTTGTAGATTGAAGCGGACTAACAACGTCCAAAAATGGCTCCACGAAAACAGGCTATGTCGAGAGCGGAGAAACTCAAAAGAAAACTCCACCTTTTATGCCTTTAAGCCTTGCTTTTGGCATTTAAAAGTTTAAAAATGTTACGGAAGTGCTATAATAAAATGTTTCTTACATGTTTGCGTTATTAGATTATAATTTTTCCTCGCCAAAATGAAAGATTATTAACAACCATTCATTCATCCGGCAGGTCCAAATGTTCGAAAATAGATTGTCGTAGTTGATCTTACTATCCTGAGCTGCTGCTAACAGTGTTAACTAAGGAACTCTAGGAGAGCACAAATTAGAAAGAAAGAGGCGAGTTTTATCGTTTTAAATTCAGAAATTGTTTTTCCTTGAAAAATACACATTTTTGGAGAAAAACCCTTGTAGATTTTGTTATTGTTCACCAGTGTATTAACAATAGACAATTGAATTGCATCTTTATTGCATCAATAGTGATATCGCCCCGTCCCTTTGGAATACAGGTAACACATGGAGGTTCTGTCAAAAACAAGCAACATCTCCTTTGGTTTCAAACCTACGTAGCTGTCATACAAACTCACGTATGTCTACGTAAAAAGGACGACATAGGTATGTGAGTTCTGGAGGAAGCGCAACAGTTACGTGGGTTTGAAACAAACAAAGATGCTGCTTGTGTTTGACCGAACCTTCATCTGCTACGTCGTGTGTTCCATAGGGACGGGACGATATGACTTTTTCGCATTGACGGAACTAGGGGGAGTCTAGGGTGGGCGTAGTTCTCCCCCTAGAGCAACGGTTTGCCCCCCCCCCCCCCCACAATTCCAGTAAAAGAAAAGATATTTTCTCCTTGAATAAATTTCTTTCTGCGCTTTTCATGTGCATTAGTCTCAATAGAATGAATGTACCGCACTCAAATTAAATTTTTTTTATCAACATATCGAACGACTGTTGAGAGCTGGGACAGAGAACTAACGTCTGATGTTTCATCTAACAAGATTGAGATGAATTCTGACTTAGCTAGATCAGATCTAATGTCATCTAGAATGACTCAAGCTATAGCACTTATAAGATCATTCTGGGTGGCAGGGGAGGTACCTTTGAAAATTGTTGGCGTTTTCAAATAATCTTCCAATGGCTGGTCGTAACTTCCTTTGTTATGATAAGAGGAAGAGGACTCGTCATGCTCCCTAAAAGGCAATTCCTGTTTAGCCAAGGAAAGAAGGCAGTCAACAATCCGAACCATAATCTCCCTGTTTTGTTTTTTTTGTTTTTTTTTTTTACGTTCTCATTATGAAGAGAGATTTGTGCAGTTTGTTGCACATCCAAAAAAAGATTAATAAGAGGGCTCTTACCGAATTTTAATAAAGCAAGAGAGGAAACTATGTGCCAATTGCTACACTGGTGCTTTTGAGCAGCTTTTGTCAAGTTTGTAATAAGTACTAGAAAAGCCGCTACACCATGATATTTTTTCAGAGGAAAACAAAATGCATGGGAAACCAAATAAAAGGTTTTTTGAACTACACCCTGATAACCACTGGTATCTATTGTAGTTCTCAACATTAAAATGTTGAGTGTACTCACGATCGTTCCTTGACAACTCCTTTGAGATAGAACTGCTGAGTCGATCGGCCGGCCACAATTATGTCGAAGTTTTCGCTAAAACTTCGCGAACTAAAAGAACGCTGGACTATCGAACAATTAATGCAGCAACTATCCATTAGAGGAGGATAAAAACTACACAGAAAACTATGAACAAAATAAACCAAAATATCAACATCCGCAGAATAGGACAGGAAAACAAAATGGCACTTCTGAAAGTTGATCCATACCAATCGCCGATTGGCAATCGGTCTGTCCCAACGTACCTACATTCAGGCACAACAAAAGAAAACCGCTGTCCAGTCTATTACAAAACAACTAGGAACAAACTCACACGCGCGCGCCAGAATACACACAGTAGTGGTGATGAACTATCGATAGGACTATCGACAGTTTCTGACTGAGAACCAACTGAAAACCCACATGTTCCCATGAAAAATACCTACCTACTTAATGCAGGTGGATATTGAACAAAATTACCTGAGAGGAAAAATCTACTGCTCTAGATGTGTTTTTTTCTTTTTTTCTTGATCAGCGCCACTTTTGTATTCATTTATTTTTTTATTCGTAACATTATTTTGTCTGATAATTTTTGGTCTTCCAGCAGTTATTTGTACCTATCAAGAAAAAGTATCAAGATGATCCTTACCTCAAGTTATCCTTTTAAATAATATTTATTATTTACTTAAATACAATTCAAGGGCCCACGACTTTATCACTAGTTCCGAAAATTCTCAGCACAGTTCATTCAACACAATTATCGTTCATTTCCAGCCTCCTTTCTTAATTGTCTTTTCCAGTTCTTTCCCAGGCGAAAAGGGTCAAACAAACAAAAACTTTAATCAGACATGACAATTTTATTTATAAAATACTTGGGTATTTTGCCAAAAATAATTTGAAAAAAAAAAATATGGGTATATTTAGCGTGACTAGGGTCTGTCTATCACAAAAAAAAAAAAAAAAATCACAACGCAAAATTTACAATGTCATGTAGGTAAGTGACCTAACCATAAGTTGTTTTGGTTACCAAGGAATTTTTATATTTTTATTCAGCAATAAGCCTTCCTCCCATGAATAGAGCATCTGATTTTTGTACTGAACTCATCAGGAATACTTTCACTTCACTAAAAAAAACTCATGAAAGACGACAAGTGACAATACAAACAGAGGCCAGATTTGATAAGGCATTAAATTTTGAAGAGAGACAAGTGTTAAAACTATCGATAGTTTTTGGAAAAACCATCGATACTATCGGAAATCGAAACTATCGATAGTTCAACACCACGATAGTTTAACACACAGACGGACGCACACGATGAACAAGGCCCCCAGCGGGGCCTTCTTCTTCTTCTTCTGAGATTACTAGGCTTCGGCCACGGTTTCGTGATTCCACGCAACCAACAAAGGTAGGTAGCATGGAAGAAGGAATTCTTCCATGGGAAGGTAGGTAGCTGTAGGTAATTTTCTATTGAATGTTTTACTTTTGATTAAATATTTTGTTTTACTTAATAAATTTTTTCATCATTCAACTTCTACCTACATTCTTCATTTCTTGTGGGGAAGCGCTGCTTCCTGCGTTCCCCCTGACGCCACACCCCTGGAAAATTCGCTAACCGGGACGAGAAGCACGTCAATGGTGGGATTGTGTTGGCTTCACTAAAACTAAGCTACTACTCTCATAATATATCATAATATCTTACAATTATGATGATATCCAGAGATTTTATTTATTTTGTGTGTGTTGATTATATACAAGTTTTATTCTGATTAGTTGGTAATTTATCAATTGACTAGATGAGTGAAACAAAACGGTTTGTCCACATCACGTCATATTATGACGTTTTCAAAATTTCAAAATTCAATTTGAACCCCTTTCCATTGACCTTTTGAGGGATTCTTGGGCTATTCTAAAGGTTCATTTGAGAAGATAATAAACTAAAACAAGATATTGTTCCTAATTCTCAACAGAGAACTTCGCCAAACGTGGTTGGAGAACCAAATAGGTACCTACTCGTAGTTTGGGAAATTAATCCACCGAATGTCACGTAAAGGCGTAACTTGTTCTTTCGATTGGTTCTTCTCGGGACCAGTAAAGGTCGGGAGCTATTTGTCTTCAGGTGGCAGATTTATCGTAACCAACTCGGTCATTTCATTGTGCGCTCTGCAGTGTGAGTTAGAAGATCTTTAGCATCTACCGTGTTAACATATAATGCAAATGTCGTTAACATATAATGGTCGACGCGTGCCTCTAGATACGACTGTATGCTAATGTCGTTCTTGGCCCGGGAAGGGAATGAAGGAAAGCGGTGGGAGATAAGGCCCCCCGAACGAAAAGTATTCCCTCAGTATCCTTACGTCCTTAATAAAGGGCGCTTTTAAGGAAGGCGAAACGAGCCTCGCCTATCTTTTACGCTGCAGGATAGCGGTCGTCTTCAGGAAAAACCGTCGTTGGGGTGTTCCTAGAGTACACCCTTCTCGGAATGCGCTCGGGATGTGGGGAATACATTATCGTCGAAATTGTGGCCGAAAGTAGGGACACCAAAGTATTGAGAGCGGTTGAGGATTTATTATTCTAAAAAGGGCAGAATCGTAACGATGGGCGGGGAAGAATAATCTGGCCAAAGCGGGATCTATAGAAGTGGTCCAAGGAGGGTCTATAGAGAGCTCGTTTTTGAGGTCATATTTCAGGATTCGGGGGCATCTTTTGGCCGAGTCTCAGGTATCGAAAATACCGCAAATGGATCCCCTTCGCTATCGGTATTTGTGAGAATTACGAATATTTGCGGTTATAAGAGGAAAATATTCACTGCCCCAAATAAATATGATTCAACCCGTCTCTTGGAACCTCCCATCGCGATAGATTCATTCCGAATAATCCGATTAAAAGTCACAACCTACAAGCTCTATTTGGCTTAGAAACAGGGATTGAAATAGTGTTAGAGGGTCGCAGAAAGATAAGAGAGACCCAGATCGTTCAGATGTGCCAGACTTATTTGAATTTTACTATTTAAAGATTTAAATATTTGGTATTGCGAACTAAATCACTCGCGACGAAATCGTGGAAACCCATGTTAAGAAAACAAGAGTATTTGAGAAAATCGTCTATTTCCACTGAAATATGAGACCGGTTTCGACGATTAAACCATCGTCAGCTAAATAGACGATTTTTTCAAATACTCTTGTTTTTCATTTAGGTATTGCTTTATTTAACCCTTAACTGCATAATGCTGCAGACTTACAACGTTGGGTTTCCCAGTCCCATCTCGTGGTGTTCGGGCCACCTAAACCTATTATGATCAGGGATGGATCGGTTTCGGTTGTCGGTTTTACCGGTTTTTGGGAAAAAACCGAAACCGAGAACCGATCGTCCAAAGTCGGTTTTTCGGTTTTCGGTTTTTTGTCCGATCGACATTAATAAATTTATCTTTATTGATCGTCTACGTTGTAAATCAAAGCACACAATTAGTTATAACTAACGGTTTCCGATGTTATTCCTTTCTGCTTCTAACATTTACAGTTCAATTTATGAGATTCACAGGTTTTAGTAATAATTTTTGTTTTTAAAAATACTCGACATCAGCATCGAGTGTTGAATTACGATTACAACACAATGAAAGAAGAGGATCATGATTTATCTTATTAAATGTATGCTGTTGGATGTATTTTATAGTAAACAATATTCAATACATTTTGTGATTTTTTATTACCTACTTGACTTAGTAATTTTTTGTATTAATATTAGTAATTTTTGTAATAATTTTATTTTAATAAACCGAACCGGTAAAAATAGCAACCGACCCATCCCTAATTATGATGTACCTATTTCTCCAACAACATGCAGAGAAGGACCTGGAAGGGCAGTCAATCTTTGGACTCAACACGTGCCTCTAAGCAGAACTTGACCATTTGCTTGTGAGGTGGACCGATCAGAGCACTGATTTTCAATATTTGAATCGGTGAATGTTAAAAGGGCAGCTTTCCATGTTTTTTCGATATCATTTTTTTTTTTTTGCATTTTTGAGTTCTATATGGGCAGCCGCATCGTTTCATAGTTCAACAAATGATTGAATGGTTACTAGTTTAACAAATTGGCAAGGTCCAATTAAAAGATTTGCCAATATATTCGGAACAGGAGAGTTTTTTTTTCGTTTTTCCAAAAGTCAGCTTTCTTGGACTACCCCAGGGGTTTCCAGGAATTTTTCCTGTACTTTTCCTGTTACTAATAGTCTAAAATCTATATACTTAGTTATATTTTTTTTCGGCAGACGAAAAAAAAAATGCATGCAATAAAAAACATTTAAAAGTTCAGTAATTGCTATGACCATCATCAAGCTCAATAAGCCTACCATGTAGATAAATTGTTCGATAGAATAAAATACATTTGACACTTGTTGTAGATGTGTTTGACCTTTCGGTATCATTCCAAAAGGGTCGCTATTTGGAATTTAATATTATTAACGACTGCGTTAGCTGAATGTGATGCTCTAGCAGCTTCTGATCTAGCTAATAATTTTCCATATTCTTATAAGGGAATGATCATGGAGTATTAGTAGCCGTATTACTTACGAGGTGTCGTTTCTTCAGCGTTGTTGTCGTCCCCAGCGTCAGCCGACATCATGTTAACCGACATCTTTGGTATCTCTGTGGACAGGAAAACATCGAAACATGGTTAGAACGTATTGTATTACCAAACCAACGGTTATAGTATTTAAATGTTGAAGCTCATTAATTTGAGCCTTATGAATCGAACCTTTTCTGAAGAAAGTGTGCGAAAATTAGGTATACGGGGGAAAACGCTGGAATGGTTACGTCTGGGTTTTCACTTCCGTCTCTTTCGGTTCTAACCGGACTCTGGCAGGTAAATTTCATGGCCATTCCCAAGCTGCGCACTACAGCTGCTCAACAGTCTTTTATTTACCAAGGAGTTTTGGCTTTCAATGGATGAAAGAACGGAAAAAAAACTGTCAATGCTGTCCTTATGAGCATTTCCTAAGAATGTTAGCTGGCCTCCTGATTGGAAGTGATGCGTCAGAAGTCGACACGTTAAAGGAAGTTTGAACTTTGAGCTTACCTTTCACGTAGGGAAATAGTTTTTGGTTTATTATCTTCGATAATGAACCATTGGAATCGCCCAAAGAAAAAATTTTTTTAACCCCCCCTCAAAATTTGTTGGTTTACGTTTCAAGATACGTAGATTCAGAAAATCGAATAAAAAAAAAATCCGTCCGTCCGCCGTACGCCGTCCGCCGTACGCCGTCCGCCGTCCGCACCACTTTGCCCAGTTAACGTTGAGCTAAAATTACGAAATTTGGTTTCTGGGTTTGGACCAGCCCCACAATGATCCTCAAAACTTTTCATAACCCTAGGTCAAGGGGAAGGGGTTCAAAACGAATTTTGAAAATTTGAAAATCTCATATCTCGAAAAATTCATATAGAACGGTATGTTTTTTATTTCATATTTAGATAGAGTTTGTTCCGTAGAATTTTTTAAGACCATCCGCAGCTTTGTACGACCAGCCGTTCGTTCACAACGACGGCTCAAACATTGTGCCTCACTACAGGATCGTGAATCAAACTGTTGAAATACAGGTCCATTTTCATACTAACAAGCTCTTTGTAACATCATATGGCTTAAGTGATGTCGAGTTTGTTGTTCTGAGGTGTGTTTCGTGCTACGGAAATGAAGGTAATTTCGAATGTTTGTTGGTAGGTACCTACTTCTTTTATAGAAAAATTATTACCGACGTAGTATTAAAAACCCCAGAATTATATCGTATTATTATTATTAATAATAAATGCGAATTATTAATACCTAACATGGTTTGAAAAGGGAAAAACAAGTTTTTAAAAAATCCCAATGCTCTAGTAGTCGACACCAGTGACCAACACTTTCTTCAGTAGTCGACATGGTTTTGCACTAGTAGTCGACCTACATGTGTTAGAAGTCGACAGTATCTCTTGAGTCAGTAGTCGACAGGTTTCGTCATTCCATCGTTTTCACTTTTTTCGACTTCCATCTAAATAAAATACATTCAACTGTGAATCGGAACTTGAAAATATATTAATAAGATGTAATAAAGTAGTTATCAGACTTTTTATTTGCAAACAGCTCATTATCAGTCTCAAATTGCAATAAGTACTTAAGTAAAAAGGTATGAAAACTATAGTCGAAAACTCATTGTCAGAAAATTGACATTACAGTTGGGCTTAGGTACCTATTTACATAGTTTTTGACATTTTCATGTCTTTGCTTTGGCACATAAACTGAAACGGGAAAAATTTGTTCCCTTGATTCACCCTTTCCCTCAGATCACGTCAGAACACAAGCGACCGGCGGGCCACTACGTTGCCTATGACGCACGAGCGTAGGAGGCCAACTAGGAGGCCTACGTCAAAGCCTATGCCGTAAGAGCATATGACGTCAGAGTTCTGGCTGGCTAGGTGATCGGGTGGTAGCGAAGGGAGGTGGTGATGACGTCAGAGGGAGGCAGATATCTGAAATCCCCATTTCTTCCTCACTACTTTCGTGATCACCGTAAAATTTCCTAAAGGATCTCCGAGTTTCAGATTTTTTGAGTTATGTGCCATAGTAAAGACATAAAATGTCAAAATGTAGAGCACAGTTTTAATTTCAAGAAAAATATTGTCAAGTACTAGAGAAATACTTTGCATGATTCATTACACACTAGCTGTGGACTATTAATAAATCACATTACGGAATAAGTAAAAAATTAATTAAAATCACAAGTTGGTATCTTATTATTGCAAAATGAACAAAATCACTTGGAAGAACTTGGCAAAATGTATCTCCTGTCCTCATCGTTGTCTTCCCCAATCAATACAGGGTTTAATTTATCTGTAACATCTTTCACGAAACACAGCTGAGAATCTTCTACTTTGGCCTTGAAAGTAGTGGCCAAGTAGAGTGGTTCTAGGAACATTGTTGTTTTTTGCTGCCTCCTTGATGCTTACTTTACTTCTTACGTCTTGAATAGCCTTTGCCTTTCGGTCCTCTGTGTACTGGAGGAGTCGTCTTCCCTTCCTATTGGGATTGCATGTTTTCTTTGGTTTTTTGGGAGCCTCCTTCGTCTTCTTCTTCGTTGACGAGCCAGCCAGTTTTTAAATTTCTGCCATGAAAAGAAAATACAAAGTTAATAAAATTCCATCCTCTAAATCTTGAGACCATTCTGTGAACTTAGTTGGTATATTTTCGAAGAAAATACAGCTAGTGTCGACTACTGATGCACAGCAAATTCTGAAAATTTTCAGAGGTCGACACCCCCTGTTGACTAATAAATATGAGTCGAAATTTATGTCAGTAGTCGACACCCTCCCCGAACCAATCAAAACATCATTGGATACGCAAATAAACTGAATAAATGTTGCCTAGAAGCAATAAACGACACAGAAATTTAAAAGATATTATTAAATGTCAGGTAAGAAGAGTGAAACACACTTACATTTCCAGTCCGTCCTTAGCCAAAACGCCAACAATCAGCATAGAAACGTGGTCAACCGAACGATAGCAGCTTTGAGCGCTCTGGCGTCCTTTAAACCCGCGTGTTTCTAAGGCAACCTTATCTCTCTACACTGAGAAGAAATAGCATAATAGGAAGCAACAACTAAAAACGTCAAACCATGTCTTTATCCTTAGCTTTTGCCCTCTTTTGAAGAGGGTGTTGACTATTAGTGCAGTGTCGACTTCTGACGCATTACCTTATTAGTTTCCCCAGAAGAACCTTTATTTTTCTCATTTTTATTACTGCTCTTTCCTTTTATTTACATTTCTCTGTGATATTTTACGAGTACTTGATTATGGTGTGCTGTTGATTTCATGTTTGTATTTGTGGAATCATCCTCCGCCACGGGCTTCCCCATAATCCTACATACCATGTGAGATTATCCACAATGTCAGTCAATGTACTTTTATGATTATGAAATTTTCGAGGCCATAAAAGAAATGAAATCGCACCTCAAGAATAGTGTGGCAAGTCAAAAATCCTAAATGTTGGGAAAACGCATATGAAGTTTTGGGTCCCAAATATTGGCGAAAATGTCGCCAAATTACTTTTTTTCAGAGAAGCGGCTCATGACTACTGTTTCTAAGGAAGTCTAGCCACCTTCTCCATCAACAACTAGCGACTTGAACAAAATTTGTTCAAAATTTTATTCTAGATAGTACGAGTATTGTTGGATAAATTAAGAAAAAGTGTTGAGTTGTTTACATTACTATCTTGGATTTTTATATTGAGTTCCACTTATTTTCCCTGATTGTTTACCCTTTTTTGAACGTTTCAACTCGCCAATTCGCAAAACATTATTCCAGCACCAACAACAGCAGAGCAGGCAAGTATAATATATTTATGTACGATAACTCTCGATAGAATTGAGATGAAAAGTTCATATTTGCACAAAAAATCAGTCTCGGCAATCGAAAGGCTGATTTCGTAGATGGCCACAATCGGGTCACTCTAATAGGGGGGTAGGGGGGGGGTATGGGGTAAAATTACCCTTAAATTCCAAAAATGAAACATTCTGACAAGTGACCCCTTATTTTAAAGGTTTTTATGTTGAACACTAAGGTGAATAATATTCTATTATTCTATAATATTCTATCATATAATATATTATATTATATTCTTGCAGGGCTCGTCAAGATCTGTCTGCCTATGGGTATACTTAACTCGAAAATCGAATTTATCGACTTGTCACATTCCTATTCTTGAGGTGCGAAATGTAAGTAGTATTCTGGAGGTGAACTCTATTAATCGATGTGGCATTCCTTTGAGTTGATAGGACATGTGAGGTTTTATGCTGAAAAATGCTAAACTATGTAATTATGCTATTCCCATTCATGTAGGATTCCAACCGTGTAGGTATTGCGTCTAGAGGCATGTGCCACCTTTTTTAGCCGCATTAAAAAATAGAACCAACTAAAGAAACGGAAGGGCAATCGGTAATGCCTTCATTTACCAGCCGAGGTTCCTGGTCCCAGTTACCTCCGCTATATTTGGCGTCAGATATTTCATTTTCCCTTCCAAGAGAGAGCGAAAAAGGCGGTCTCGCCTCGCGACTTTCCTGCGCCATCCTATAAGGGCACGAGTTGTTTATAAGGTAGGTAGCTTGTTATAATGTTGCCCACCTGGTTTGGACTGCTTGACTCTTCCTTAGCTGTAAGTTCTATAGCGGGAATCGAGGTTCACCTTCGCACTTAACACCTGATCCGTAATTCTCAGTCCCTATGACTAGATCTATAAGAACATAATATGTAATAATTACATAATTATTATAGTGTAATTTTGTAGTACATCTTCGGATTGCCAATTTTGAGCTACTCCAACCCCCTTTTAAGCAGTAAGATGGTGAGGTGAATTCAAGGTCAGCAAGTGGTATTTGATTACCTACTATTATTATTAGTATCCCTATTATTTGTGTTTCATTTCATTAAAGCTTGATAATGGTTTTCACGAAGATGAAACAAAAGAAATGTAATAATCTTTAATCTTTAATTTTTATAATTTTTCAGTGTGTTTGGATGGGTAGGCTATTCATTACCAACAATGAAACAATAATTGTTACATTGTTGGTAATAAATAGCCTACCCAATTATTGTAACAAATCTTCACTGTGGATTGATTGGATTTGATTAGAGTAAAATTTGGGGGTCTGTGAATAATAATATGGGGAATATAAGGTCGAGGAGAACCTACTCCCAGGCCAAGCGTTCCAATACAAACTGAAATTGAAACAGATTTTCAATAGAAAAGTATACATTATTCGAGAGGAGAATAAAAAACTAGTGTAATAATTACTAATAATTTTGGCAAGCTGAATTATTTAATCTTGCCAAAAGGAAGTACCTCGGTAAAATTTACCTGTTTATTTACATTTAAATTTATTTACATTTAATGTCACCTGTTTTGCAACACCAATATAAAATAAAAATTGTCTACCGCACCCTCACTTCCTCGTGGAGACTGCCTTAAGTTGAAACTCGGAAACTACATCTGTTGTGTTTTTCATTATTATTATTATTTATTATGAAACGATTTCTCGTGGAGACGAGCCCATCCCTGCTCAATAGGGAGCAGCTCGGCACCCAGCCCTCAAGACTTTCTCTTTCTGGTCTGTGATGCAATGCTGGGTGTCTATTAGTTTTTGGACGCGACTCGGAATTACATTTTCCTCACAATCAGACTTTTCGATCTTCAAAATGCAACTTGATGATAAATGAATACCTATAAATACTCAGCTCTTTATTCTAAATTATACGAAACAGTAGGTTCTAATTTGACCTCAGATTACTGGGTGAGATATACAATGATTGGTAATTGTTCATCATGACAATTTTTTTTCCGGAAAATTGTTTATTGCACCAAGTTAACAATTTATTAACATTTTGAAATTATTGCGTTGATAGGTCAAAACTTGGATACATCACTGAGTTTCGTTCTCTATGACAACTGCTTTCACTTGACACTGCTTCACAGGTAAGCAAGCTCGTGTGGTTTGGTCCGTTTAAATCGTCTGGTAATTTCACTCGTTTCGAGGAGACTGACAAATTCCTCGTTGACGTGAGGTCTAGCCTCATTGAATGTCTCGATTTTCAGCTCATGATGAAGTCGCTCATTCCGAAAATACCATGGTGCATTGACAACATTATTATTAATTTATTGTTGCATATCAGATATTGTATTCTACAGGTCTTTTCAACTTCAACGACAAACAAAATTAAATTTTGTTTAATTAAAAAAACAAATTTTGTTTAATTTGTTAAAATTTGTTTTATCACATTTAATGTGATACCCCCCAAAAAACACTCCGTGTCAAAATCACGCCCGCCTCGAAAATATAATTCTACAGCAGCCTAAAAAAGGTATGATATCCACTTTCTCCTCCCGCCCTTATCCTTCCAGCAATAGAAATGTCCTAACCACTTCACAAGCACTGTAGCCGTTTCGAAATCTCCTCTTCTACGACTGATGTTGAATGATATTTACGAGGCGGGGGTGGTTTTTACATAGTGTTTTTTGGGGGGTATAAGTTAGTTAGGTTATGCTCCTCATGACCCCCCCTCCCTCCCCAAGATCAAACTCTCGATCCGCCCCTGGCGCTATATTGACTACTGTTGGGTAACCTAAATGTTACGTTCATTAGCTCGCTGCATCCGACCAGGCGATACTCTCGGGAAGCTATGACCTAATTTGGAAACCAAATTGTCCAAATCAATAGGAGATTGTCGTTCTCATAAATTGAGAAATCATAGGCGAGTAACAGGCGGAAACTGTGAGATTGGCAGAATGGAGACAGATTTAGTCGAACCGATAAACTGGTGCAGAAGACCTCCAAAGTGAGGGGCCAAGAGGAAACGCGGAGGGACAGCTTGGCATCGATCCCGTATACCTTCATCGTTGGACTCCCTTTCGAATTGCCCAAATGGCTCTGGAGATTCATATCTTATTTTCAACTAATCACAGGGGATTGAGATATAGCTCATTTCACTAAACTCAACGTGACGTTTGCTTTCCCTACACGGCGACAGGGACTCCAAACAGAGATTCGGAATAAATTACTGCTTGGTGTTCGTTGGACGCCAGAATGGCACCGTGGAGCTCTACATTTCTAAACGAGCTACACAAGTTCCAAGTGCCATTTCATGTTCCACTAACTGAAAACAGATACGAGATTAATACCTGTTACAAGTTTCTGTCTCCTACGAAAATGCCGACAGTGCCTCAATGCATATTCATTGAATTAGACGATTGAATCGAGTCTATTATCTAATTCAGGGTGTCTACGGATACTTGAATTTACTTGGATACTTGAATGCCAAAATCTGTACTTGAATCAAGTCCAGTACTAGAAATGTATCGACCATTTTGACCTTGAACTTCCGCTTTCTTAAATTTTAAGTACTTCTTTTAATACCTATTGATTCTTTGCACCCTCAACAAAGACGGTGAAAGAGATATCGATAGCCATCAGGAGAAAATTCAGAGATGACTTGAATACCTAGAAATAATTAATAAGCTTAAGATTGCCCACATTTGAATGAGCTGTTTCAAATATCTCAATTTTTGAAGAAATAAATGGTTTTATTTTGTGTAAAATCGCTCTTATAGCCATGCTGCACGACTTTTTTTTAAATCCCAATCCGTCCTCGAGATATATGATTTTTTAACGTTTTTTTCCTTCAGAAAAACCATGTTTTTTCTCTTTTAAACTCTAATTTCTCCACTTCACTCCATTCAATTTTGAATGTTGACAATATAATCGGAATCAACGTCATATTTGCTATAAGATTAGTGTACTTTGATTCTTGAGAAGTACCTACCAACAGTTGGTACCAACATTAGTTAGAAATGACCATAACAGCAGCTTGAACATAGACGAATTTGAAAAAATAAAAACTCCTGCCAATGTAAGAGTACTTGATGTGTACTCGGCCGGCTCGAAAAATCTTTTGTAGACCCCCTGCAATCCCTCAACCCACCCCTGGCGCTATTTAACTTGATTATGATAATCATGGATGGTGCGGCAATTTCAATGTTGAAATCTTCGCTGTCGACAGAAATATCTTCCGAGGAACTTGCAGTAGAGGAAACTACTCTCGTGTAGTAACTTAAGTAACTACTAAAAGGCGACCAGCCATAAAACACACCTCTCTCTTCACCCCTTCAGCTGTTATAGTGCGAACCCCAACGTCAAAGTAGGTTATGTTGTTTCTTGTCAACTCTCTTGATTATCTTGCCAATTAGCCGGGGGACTCTGTTTGGATATTAGCCTCATAGGGCTTTAGTTCCGGATCCAACCGCTTGACTAATTAGAGGCGTTGAAGACGGGAAATGCGGTGATGAATATCCCTTATATGCCACCCCCACCTCTGACGGCACTTGGGTAATAGTTGTGGGTTAAATCATCTCGAGGCTGCCGCTGAGAATTAGTTAAATTCGGCGGCGTAACTTGGTTGACTCTCTGCTCGATTAATCAGGTTGTGGTAAACTGAAATTGTCCGAGGCAGGATCAAATTAATTTTACCAGTTTTGCCTCTACATTTGGAGAATACATAAGGATTGGGCCGTGAATGGTTTCATAAGTTACTTCTAATCTCCTAACGTATTAACTCCGAGAGTCAAAATGAATTACTTCGGCAATAACGATCGAACACATAAGAAATGGATGTTAACGTATGACCATTATTTCATCTAAAAATCGCTTTCAACTACCGAAACATAGAAAATCGAAATTTACCATGATTTGAATTGGAACATATTGCTACCTCCCATGAAATGGGTAGCACGAAATTAACCCTACGGGGTCACACATAGATTTTTGGGACACGGAGCTTACAAATGTACTTCAACTTACAAAATATGAAAATTTCATTTCAGAAGCGTATCTAACTAACGTTGTAACTATGTAACTAATTGTTCTGAGGCTCAGAAATTCAATAGTTACGTTTTTTATTGGGCATTCCCGTTGAAAACCAATTACAAATACTGTTAACTTTGTTTTCTTTCAAATTTCGAAATAAAATTTGTTTGATATGGAATAACCTAAATTTCTATTGTTTATGAAAGTTTGGAGTATTCTGAGTTGAAGGAGAAAGAGGCACCCGAAATCAGATGATTTGCCTCCTAATTCTACCCGATTTGAGAGTAACAGGAGAAAAAAATGTAAACTTGTAAAAAAGACAAAAATATCAAATGAAAAAAAATACTTGAAACTGGTGTTGCAAACTGGTGCCAGACATTCGTTGCGCCTTCGTCTGGTCTTGTTGTCAAATGATTTCCAATTAGCAAGTGGTTTATCAATTACATTGTCTGAAAATAATATTGAGTATTCACGAAAACCGAGGGAAGCAGATATTGCAAGCCATAAAGCATAGAAGCTTATACCCATAAAGCTAATGCCCATCACAATGAGGCTAAGAGGAAAGGAAGCAGAATTTAGGCATAAAAGACCGTCAAAAAAGTGGCGAAATGTAAGAAAAACTCTGCAAATTCTTGACACAACGGTTTATTATCTTCCTTGTGCAGATCACCCTTCTGTCTATACTAGACTGTATTGCAAATCGGCACCATACCATATTCTCACCGTACTCATACCATACCATACGAATTTCTTTCCTTTCATACCATACGGTATTATACCAAATCATACATACAATAATATACCATACCATACTCATACCATGTCATACAAACCGAGTGAATATTGAAATGTCATCCATTTCTGACCTATATTTAAAATTTCAAGTATCTAGCTCATCATCAAAATTTAATTTGTTTAAACAAATAGGTATTATTTAAACAATTTTACAGACAAGAAACCGAGTGAATATTGCATTGTGATCCAGTTCTGAACTATTTTTAAAATTTCAAGTCAATAGCTCATCATCAAATTTAATTTGTATTGTTACAAAAAGGTATTATTTAAACAATTTTACAGATGAGAAACCGAGTGAATATTGCAATGTGGTCTATCCCCGACTCACGGTTAAAATTTCTTGACTGTAGTTTACCGGGAAGATGAAAAAAGGTAGTTTTATTCTGGGCGTCTGGGGGTTGGGTCACATAACGGCCGTTTTCGACGCGAAAGTTTAGTGTTTTTCCTAAACCTTTGCGCGGTCACTGTGAACGAACGGCTGGTCGCAAAAAAATCCAATTGGTCTTAAAAGATTCGTAATTTTTCAGGTCATTCAAAAGTGAACTAAAAATTACACCGTTTCATGAGAATTTTTAGAGATATGACATTGTCGAAGTTTCAAAGTTCGTTTTGAACCCCTTCCCCTTGACCTAGGGTTATGAAAAGTTTCGAGGATCATTGTGGGGCTGGTCCAAACCCAGAAACCAAATTTTGTAATTTTAGCTCAACGCTAACTGGGCAAAGTGGCACGGACGGCGGACGGCGGACGGCGTACGGCGTACGGCGGACGGACGGATTTTTTTTAATTCGATTTTCTGAATCTACGTATCTTGAAACGTAAACCAACAAATTTTGAGGGGGGGTTAAAAAAGTTTTTTCTTTGGGCGATTCCAATGGTTCATTATCGAAGATAATAAACCAAAATTGAGAAAAATTTGGTTTTTCTGAGATTCACAATGGAGTCTTTTTGTACCCCAATCAGTTTGGAACCACACACTGGGGTAATTTAGTACCCCTGTACTCTTTCAGATACGAACTCCACGAATTCTCAGAGCCAACTGAACTTCACAGGGGTGCCTATAGGTTGGTTCAGTTGGTATACAAAATGAATTTACATGGATACCTATCGTGAGGAAAAGTTTTTTTCGAGAGCATACCCATGAACGGGTACATTTGCACCCCTGTGTGCGAAAGAAAAGTAGAAATCCAAACTATATTTTAATTGGGTATACTCGATTATCATTGCAAACTGTGTGTGAATTAACGTCTAACAAGCTCATTAGTTCAAATTAAAAAAAAATTAAAAAAAAAAAAAAAAAAAAAACACCGACCATCTTGTAGCACAGAACTACTAATCATAGCTAGAAAGGAATGTCTTACTTATGCAGGGTGCGATCTGAGATCTGCTCTGTTGGTATCCTTTGGCGCATCGGTTGCAAGTGATGCCGGTAACTCCGTCCTTGCAAGGGCACTGCCCGCTCGTCTGGTTGCAGGTTTTCCCTGACGCCCCGATCGGGTGACAGTCGCAAGCTGTGAACAAAATTTAAAATCACAATAATATGAGGAAGGAACACGGTTGTAAGCGGAAATTTAGAAAATTTTAGAAAATCTAGGAAATAAACAGTTAGGTAATGATTTATAAAACTACTCTAAGGGGTGTTTCAGGGAGTTTTATGGGAGTGGGTGGGGGGGGGGGGGAGAATTTATTTATTTATTATTTATTTATTCATTTATTTGGCACATTAAACAACAACCTTATGAAAAGAAAAAGAAAACGAAAATCATCAAAGCATCTGCCTCAAAATAATCTTACATCTACAGTAGGTACATTGATACGTGCCCACGGAAAGCTAAGTTCTCGATGAACTTGTGTTTTTCCGTGGAGTCTCTTGGGGTCCGTGGAATTCCCCATGAATTCCCAAAATTAAACAGACTGACAAGTGACACCTCACTTTAAAGGTTTTTTTAATGACTGATTACGATTCATCTGCTCTAATCTGATAACGGATTGATATATCGCAATTCTTACTTCACCATCGTGTTCAGCGTTAAAAAATCTACAAACTGAGGTGTAACTCGGCAAAAAAGGAGACAAAATTTGTTAGAAAACCGATAAAATTGAGACCTTTTACATAAAACTAGTTATTTCTTCGAATTGTCCATCAAACAGGACGATGCGTACTCAGAGCCAATGAAAATAAATGCTGGTGTGCCGCAAGGAAGTGTATTGGGCCCACTCCTGTACCTTCTGTACACCAGCGATTTACCAGAAGTCGAACATAACACCACAGCAACATTTGCAGACGACACTGCTGTCCTGGCAGTTGGTGACAGCAATAACGAATCAATATCAAAACTCAATAAGTCCATCTCCAAAATCCGTCTTTGGACAACAAAATGGAGGATAAAACTGAATGAGGCCAAGTCGGTGCACGTTGATTTTACCAACCAGAAGATTAACTACATCCCTGCTTTCCTCAACAACGTGGCAATTCTCTACGCGAATGAAGCCATATACCTGGGCATGACGCTAGACGCCAAGCTCAGGTGGAAGGAACATGTAAAAAAGAAGAGGACAGAGCTCGCATTAAAACTCAGAAGGATGTATTGGCTAATCGGCCGACGATCCACCATGACCATTGGTAACAAGCTGCTTCTTTACAATCAAGTACTCAAGCCAGTTTGGATGTATGGAGCGCAGTTGTGGGGCTGCACAGCTCCAACCAATAGACAGATCATTCAACGTTTCCAGAATTCTGTACTACGATGTATCACTGATGCGCCGTGGTACTTCCGAAATGAGGCACTCCACCGTGAACTTCAAGTTGACAGTGTGGATGTGGTGATCAAAAAGCGAGCAACGGCTCATCTTGCCAGACTAAAAGATCATGTGAATGAGGAAGCTGTAAAGCTCCTGGATGTGCAAGATCTAACTCGTCGCCTTAAGCGTTTGAAACCGCATGAGCTTGTGTAGGAAGTGAATGTGATATGTTCGAGAGACAAGGGACAAAGTTATGCATCTTAGGTCCTGAATAGTGTGTTGTAGTAATGTAAGTCAGATTTGTATTGTTAATGAGATTACTCGGTGCAATAAAAGCCTTAAAAAAAAAAAAAAAAAATTTCTTCGAAAATTTGCTTCTATAGCCATGCTGCATGACTGTGGATGTTTCAGAATCCAACGGCTTCGAAAACCCAAATACGCATTTTTGTCTCTTACCACGACCATAGACCGATGATATTTACGTAAGCTGTACATTGGTGCCTCCAACATTTGGCTTACGTACACTTCTCTTTTAAATACTCAATTCAACTTAATACACCAAAAAACATGGCGTTGTTATTTTAGATAGTTCTGATGTACACTATCAACAGAGTCAAATAAATACAGTATTGAAATCAGCTTTTCCCGTGATCATAAATTGATCATAAGGAATTGTGTGCGTAATTAGTACATCCAGGAAGAGTAGCCTATGTGGCTGGTGAAGTGGGGGTTGAAATCAGCATGACTGTACGGCCACTAGAACGAAGGCAGAATCGCTAAGCAGCTCGTGATCCTAGAATTGTCAAGTCGTAAACTCTAAAAACTCTCAAGCTCACGAGGTTGAATAACTTGTAGCGAAATTAACATGCTGTATTTGTCACTCGAGTCCGCTCGCGTGTGAAGTTTATTGCAGTTGTCGCCTCGCTCAACGCAATGCATATTAATTAGGGCATGGGGCGAGAAAAAAAGACATAGGCGGTCCCCTGTGTCGGATTTGGCTCATCGAGATCATTATTGTAATAGGTAAGTAAATTACATACCTAATATTCACTATCTGCTGCAGGTACTGAGGGTTTTCACTTCTTATACCTCCCTGCGTAGGTAAACCTAATTCTTCAGACTACAGTACATCGACCTCCGAACAGAGTTAAATAGTTAGCTACAAGGCGAGATTCAACCTTCAGAGCAACTATTTTCATACCTGTGATGATACTAGTTATTATCTTTTCTCCTAGATCTCGTTGAAGATATTCCCATTGATGAAACCGCAAATGAGGGGCCCTAGCGGTCCTAATGGACCAGACGATTTCCTCGTAGGGGTCGAGCGTACTCGTAAATCGTCCGTGCAAAATCTCATATTTCAAACCGGCACTGAACGTAGATTATGAGGTTGAGCTGATCATTTCTCGGTCCTTTAATCGTTATTTGTACGTCGTTCTTATAATATCCTGGAATTTCTGCTGCAGGTCACATAGTTGAATTCCAGGTTGTGAGTATGTTCGGCTCAAATCTCTGATGTGAATCCATCTCATAACTTGACGACCGCAGTAGGAGTAAGTACGACCTCCGTCTAGACGTCTGACAGAGGTAATATTCTTAAATAATTATTACAGTTCTTTAAATTGATCATAATGTATATTTTTTACAAATTATTTTCACCTGTGAATAAGTAGGTAATTCTTCTTGTATATTGGCGGATAATGCCAATGAAGAAGTTGTAAGTTATTTTGATTTGTTTCAACCTCTCCCTCCCAACATCATTTTCTCTTTTTTCTTGATGAGGAGACGGCAACTGTAATCATTACATCGTGCCCTTCGGGGTCGTCTTCCAGCTTTAATTTTGATTCCTTCCCTCCCATCTTGGCCCGTTGTCGAGGGGTTTTGCCATTAAATCAGGAAGGGTGCATTTTAAGTAAGATTAGCAACCTTCCTCGGGGGGGGGGGGGGGGGGGGAGTCTCCAAGATTGAGAAGTTGATAGAAATACAGATTCATCGAGTTTTGCTCAGAACTCAAGCTCGTGACGTTATTGATTTAACATTTTCGGTATACGGAACGAATAATCTACGATTTACTGATATACCTAACGTAAATAATACAGATTATCAATCCAACAGTTGAAATGTACATGTACCAGTTTCCACATGTTGAGAGTTCTGATTTGAATGAAACAGTGAGCTATAAGAGATATTTAGCAGCGATTAGAATAGAAGATTAGGATCTTTGACCACTTCTTCGGTTTGGGTGACCTAAGTGAAAAAGCCACAGAAACACTCAGACATTCTTGCTAACGGTGTAAACGAACGAATCAAACCACCACAGGACGTTTTCCCAATAGTATGCTGAATGTGAAAGTGAGTTTTTTACTCAATAAAGTTATCTCTTGGATAGTGACAACTGAAGGTTATTTTACTGGAGGGCCTTCATACTAACACGATTCGACTTTCTCCATAGAACAAAGGGTCATGAATAGACGGCAACAAATAAATCGACCTAAACCTCGTTAAAATCAAGGAACGCTCTTCAGGATTGGATAAAAACTCCAGCCTCCCTCCATACAATTCACCTACAGGAATATTCATAGCAGGGACCAGATTTGAAGGGATGGAGCAATCAACTCCTCCGCATGCTAATAAGTCTTTTCAACGGCTATTAATCCGGTAGGTTCATCGTGAGAGTTGAGGTCGCCCGAGGAAGATTTACGATTATCGAAGGGCCCCTAGCAGAAGTAGGTTGCAACGTAGGCCGACGCTTCCGGTGTTCTGGTTCTAAAACTCCACCTCGGGATTGACAGGAGGACTTATCGTGCAGCCAACAGGTGCCTCGCAAGAGTTGATAGTATCGAAGCCGGATCTAGTCGACGTCAGCATGCTAATTCGCATGTTTAAATATAGAACCTAGTTTTACAAAACAAAAGTAAAATAAAAGAGTGGGCAGTGGACATTCTTCACATCACTTGAACAATATACCATCATATGAATATATATTCATATATTCATATTATGAATATATTTTCATATGAATATACCATGATATGCCTCAGAATGTTTTATGTGAATGTTTCTGTCAAGATGATTCCAACATCACTTTGGCTCTTAGATGTGCCCGAGCGATTTGGGCTAGTCTATAAATTTGGTTTTCCTAAAAATGGTAAATACGTATTAATGTTGTTGTTAGCGATAGGGAACGCCAGTGTGTCAGAGAATAATTCTTTGATGGTAAAAAATCGAAAATTGGTGACTCACACGACATGTAAAACGAGTAATTTCAAACTAGAAATTTTTCGTTTAACTACCAGATCGAACTGAAGAATGGAGAATAAGACTAGGTATTTCCCCCTCAACGTGGCCGGACACGGTTGTAGTTGATACAGCAGCTGATAGGGGCGGGCAGGGGTGGCTTTCATGCACCGCATTCGGAAGTAGATCAGAGAGCGGTTTACGATAGGCCTAAGTACTGCTCTCTGATTGGCCTGGGAGGTAGATGACGTACATTGCCTCCCTTTTCCCGCTCAATACAACTACAGACCTTTCCAGAAAAATAAGTACCTACTTCCTTAAAAAAAAAAAGTTTACCACTGTGTTAATTATTCTGTAGGTGAGTTCTTCTCAGGAAAAAATTTAAACAAATCACTGTCATTCCTTATTCGGAGCTATGACTTGTGACTGAGAGTGAAGAGATGGCCATCAACCCCGGGTATGACAATTTTGGTGTGACAGGTGTCCCATGACCTATCTGTTTTTCAGTGATAAACATTGTTGAACTCTTGATTTTAATATGAAATGTCCTCATACAAAAAGGAAAGAGATGATTCAGTCATTCTCCTCAAAACTAAGAATGTGGCTACACACTTGTTGACACGAATTAAGTCCTCAAGATAGTGCCAGGAACCCGCTTTTATTAAAACTGTGAAGGGGGCTCTGAATGAGTAAGAAATCCCACCTTATCAGAAAACGTCAGCCAGGGGAAGAATGCGGGGAAGGATAGAAGAGAACTCGCCCACTTAATATTCCGAGCCTTCCTACCTCTTCAAAAACCTCCGAGATGGCATTATCATAAGAAAAGAGGAGCACGTGTTGTTAAGAAGGATTAGAGAATGGGACTGGACAGCGGGAGGAGGCCTTAACAATTTGGAGTGTCCGATATGATGGATACGGAAACCCGAGGGCCTGCCGTCCAAATAAGAAGAAGCGTCCATAGAGCACCTGGGAAGTACGTGGGCAGCGGGACCTACTTTTGGATGAAACGGGAGGCTCCGGAGGCTCGAGGTGGGCGAAATTGGTCGCTTATGAAAAACGAAAGTGAATTACCTTAGATTGGAGAGGTGATTCCTCCACTTCTTCTACGTACAAGAGTATAATCTTAAACGTTATTACCCTATGTCGTTGAAGAATGAGGATTTTCGAAAATGTGGACCACTCTTTTTCACCCATCCTTACCGGCCCAAAAACCAAAATCTTATTGGATTAGGAAAGGTTTGAGGTCAAAGCCCATAAATTCAGAAGGGTTAAACTATTCAATCCCTTACATGTCAGCCTGCGATCAATCCCATCGCTATGTGAGTTAAAAAGGAAAATTGGAATATATTTTAGCCTAAAAAATCCCAATCCTTAGAAACAATACGGTGGGGAGTCAAATTTGTGGTGTATGTACCTATTAAAAACTGTAAGTGTAGTTTTTTAAGTGTAAGTGTTAGGTAGGGTAAGGTGCCGTACCTGGCGCCTGTTATATTCACGTTTGGAAGACTCGTCTGTACCAGGCGCCACTAGCTTGTTTGTACCAGGCGCCACCTCTTTCTGTTGAAAGAAGAGGACGATTGAGTTTTTAATGTTTGCTTTTGTTAATTTTCAGATGCCCCGAAGTAAAGTAGGCGTTAAGCGGCTTCCTTTGGACCAGGGAAACCTAGAAAGGGCTGTAGCAGAGGTTATTAATGGCCTGAGCAGCATCAACTTGTGGACGTGTGATGTGTGTTTTTAATTACGAATTTTATGCTTTCCTACGTTAAGTAGGTAAATTTTGATTTTGATCTCAGTAGATAGGGTTATTTAAGGAATAACTTTGAGGACTTCAGGTGATAAAACTGAAAAGCTAAGTTACCTGCCTAGTCTACTAGTTTTGGAGAGAATGTTTTAGCTCCTCCGTTAAATACGACTTATTTTCGTTTTGTGATAAAAATTCGTATTTTTAAACGATTTCCAGTTGCTTACAGGGTTTTGTTTTCTCCATTTCATGATTTTAAGGCTGTTACTAGTGAATTATTTTCAATGATAGGTAAATATTTTTGTAATGTCAGAACTGAATATTTTTGAGTAATTTGTATTGTGATGAAATAAATTTGCTTTCTTCTAATATATTCTTGATTATTTTGGTAGTTGGTATTCGAAAACCCCTCAAATTACATGTAGTGGTAGAGGTGGCGCTAGGTACAACCATGGGTGGCGCCAGGTACATGCATGTTTGTACTTGGCGCCAGTTTGGAAGGGTTGGGGGAAATTGCTGCAGCATCAAGCAAGATGCAGATACAAATATTTTAAAAATTGGGTGTTGTAACTGAGAAGTTTTTTGTTGAATCCAAACCAAAAACGATGGAATCGGACAAAAAACAGGTTCAGGAAAAAATATAAACCAAAAAGTGGCGCCAGGTACAGCACCTTACCCTACGTATTTGTACCAATTAGGTAGGTAAGTACGCATTAAAAAATTTCAAAAAATTGATGAAAACTTGCAATATGCTATTGCATGCTGAATTCCTAGTTCTCATAGGGAAATGGGCTGAGATTAGATTCTATGTAAACCAACAGAATTTGAGGGAACGGTTGAAAATTGGGGTCTTGGTGTTCCATTGGCTCCTTTTTATAAATAATAGACCAAAAGATTAAGTGCACTATGAAACTTAATTTATATTTCCTGATTGATTTTGATCATGCGATCAGTAGGTAATAATGGTGGGTTATGAATAAAATGTCGGCGGTTCAAACTGATGAACGCTTCAGATAGTCGGGGCAGGCATCGAGTTTTCAGATTGACAGGTGGTTTTTAGCCATAATCTACGCGAGGCCGACGCAGTTTATGGGAGTTGAGCACTCTGATAAGTTGATCCGGAGCGTCAATCACGTATCCGGGCAGAAGAGGCTTCCACCGCTCTCCGGACTTCCCGAGGAAACCCTGTAGAGATTATACGCTTCAAACATTGGGATTATCTGATGATTTTTTTTTTTTTTTTGAAATATCAAAACGGCTCGGGAAAAATATTCAATTCCGTGGAACATTTAAAGATGAAACGCAGATTTTTATCCAAACGTTGAAGTCGAATGTTGACTATAATTATGAATATTATTGAATTATAATCAGCACATGTTTTCTAAAGATGCCAAGGATAAATAATTAAGAAGATGTTTGGACCTTCACAGTTAGTACTCGCAAGCATTGTATTGAACTAGGAATGCAAATAAATAATAATCGATTAATACAAATTAAGACAAACCGTCGTTGTTATTGTTAATACCTTCACGGATGAAGGGAAGAGGTATCCTTCATCCATGGAGGTAGTAACAATATCAACGACGATTTCTCTTCAACCATGGAGTACCCAGCTACCCCTACCCCTGCGGTTGGGAGGGAAGTCTAGTTCTTACGATTATAATCTACCCTTTTCAAAATGAAAGTTGTTGACAATGGGATTTGAAAAATTAATGTTTTTTGAACCCTAGGTATTAGATTATTCTCAAAAGCGGGACTCACGCTGACCCAAGAGCGGAACCGCTTGAATGGTGATATGCTCTCAAAACTTTTATTTTTACAAGATGTCCCAAAACACTACTTTTTTTAATATACACTTTTTATCGGTTCAATTTATGGTACCCTCAATTTATAATGAAAATCTATTTTATGCAATTTTATTCGTTTTGGCATTCCTTCATCTTCATTAGCCTTGTAATTTAACAACAGGTCGTCACCTATAGACGAAGAAAACCATCGGAACGCAAATAATTGTCCGTTTGAAATAAGTACTTAAAAAATCGATTATTTGCTTTCGATTAATCGGTCACATCGATTATTAGCTTATGCTTAATCATTTGATGTTATAATCGATTACTTGGTTCCGATGATGCATCCCTACATTGAACCACCCACAGAAAATCTCGAATGTCTTCGGCCATCTACACACATACAGCTGCATTATATCTGCACATGAAAGACTCAAGTAGATATTCATGTTTGGTAAGACTAGCAGCTTGAGTTAGTATGGACATAATAATTATATGATGGTAATATAATTTAACATGGTAATAGTATCAATTTAAGGCGTTGGTTGCTTCTGAATACTATTAATTTCAAATTGGTTCTCGCGAGATGCTGTTTTCCAGGTGTGTTATAACTTACAATTACTCACGCAAACATGAAAGCTAGAATAGAACGAAACAGCCTACTCCCGAGGGGATCTTTGATGCTTGCTATTGAAATAATAACAACCTAATAACGCAATAACCTGAGAAGGGGGATCCTAGCTTTGTATAAAACGAGCCGAGTGCACTGCACTTGAAACCCTCGGGGTAACACAAAACCGCTTTGCTTGCGTAGGGCTTATCGTCGAATACGAGGGGAAATTACGCCCCCTGACCGCGGTGCATCAAAACAAGGTCTGCCATAGGGTCGTTATATAAGGGCTAGGGATTTCCTCGTAACAACAGATCCAGTTTTCCGTGAAAACAGCGAGAATTTATTGGCTTTATTGCGATTACCGGTGTAGGATTTGAAGCCGAGGCATTTCTATTAGATGGGGAAAAACTCACGCGAGAGTGAATTCGAGGTGAGTTTGTTCATAGTACCTATCTACCAACCCTAACTGAAAATACTATTTCGGTATATCAAAAATAGCGAGGTATACCTAAACAGCTAGGTATTGTGTAAACAATTTTACAAACATGAAACGAGTGAATAATATTGCATTGTCATCCAGTTCTGACCTATATTTAAAATTTCAAGGCTAACTCATCGGGAAGTTGAAAAAAAACTTTGATCAAATTTGAACTGAAAATTCAAAATTCGTTTTGAACCCCTTCCCCTTGACCTAGGGTTATGAAAAACTTCGAGGATTATTGTGGTTGTGGTCCAAACATGTAAACCAAATTTTGTAATTTTTGCTCAACGGGCTGTCAGCGGGCTGAGGGCGTACGGCGGACGTCGGAATCAATTATTTCGACATTGGATGTCTTCAGCCTAGAGTTTCGAAGATTCGATGATTCGACGTCGAAATTGGCGGACCATGAAGTCCCCTGATGAACCCAACCCCGTCCTGGAATGACGAAGGGAGGAGGAGTGGGCATTTCGTGATGACGGGCGGAAAGAATGAAGGGAGGGGGAGTGGGCATTTCGTGATGACGGGTGGGAAGGGGAGGGGGTTGTATGTGAGGGAGGTGGGTGTAGGGTGGAGAGAGGTGGGTGAATAGTGTAGGGAGGTGGGTGGAGGACGGTGGATGATGGCAGGTGGGAGCAGTTGGCGGTTGGAGGTGGCAGTTGAGTGTTGGTGGGCGGACGGGTGGTGGTTGGCGGGAGGAGGTCCCCCCTCCGACAGAATAATGAAATTTCGTCGCAAGAGAAGAAGCAACACCCCCTATTGACCATCTTCACGAAAATTAGGTTTTGGCAGATTTTTATTCGACATCTCATACTGGATAGGCTCCTTAGCTCAAAATCGCTTCAACTAAATTACAGAGTCAAGGAAACTCGAAAAATATAACAGCCCCTGTCGACATCGTTGAGGAAACAGCCCGTGGAGTTCTCGAGACATAAAAATCGATTACTTGAGGGCATATCGATCATTGGACACGGCTATCCGCCATTTTGGCTCGGTCCTTTCAGACATGTAGAATATGACATATATGTAAACATTGTTTACCTTTTACGAATATTTTTTTTTTTTTTAGCATGAACATGCTTTAGTCATGACCATTTTTCTCTACAGTCAGCGCTGCAGTTTAGCGATCGTTACATAAACTTGTTTGTCTCCATTTGTGCTTCATTACATTCATTACTTGCATTGGCCAATATTATGATAACTAGCATAAAGAACTCCAGCCTTCCGAGAATCTGAAGACACCGAATCAGACAATATTAGGGGCTTAAAGGGACTGTGGCTTTTAAAAATGGAAAATGCCTCAATTTTACTGGTTTAGAAGAAATGTTGTCTCCTTTTTGCCAACTAACACCTCAGTTTATAGATTTTTCAACAGCTGAAAACGATTGCGAAGTGAGAATATCTCATTCCGTTATCAGATTAGAGCACTAATCTGATAACGGAATGAGATATTCTCACATTCATGTCTATTAACCTACAACATGTCATGTTGTAGGTTAATAGACATAAATGTTCAATTTATTTATTCTCATTTTTACCGAGTAACACCTCAGTTAATTTTCCAACGCTGAACGCGATGGTTAAGTCAGAATTTCGATATCTCATTCCGTTATCAGAATAGTGCTCCACTTTGAGAATGGAATAAGATATCGCAATTCTGACTTAACCATCATGTTCAGCGTAAAAAAAAAACCTTTAAAATGAGCGTGACTTGTCAGAATGTTTCAGTTTTGATAGAGCCACATAGGAAGAAGTTTGGAAGAACCAAGACGATTTTGGAAGGAGTAAAAGATGTCGCTTGCAAACTCGGACGTTACATCTTTTTTCCAGGCCTAAATTTTCTGTTAAATTTGGCGAACCACAAAGCTCTTCTCTTGTATGAAAGTTCCTTCGTTTTTTTCACACTGATTGGTGATGACTTTGAAGAGGCCAAACATTAGCACCGTTTCACGGGCTTCACCCCGTCTCCACGTATTGTTGCACCCCACAATTACGCAATTATGCATTTCAAAAGAGGAAAAATACTTCGGCAGCTATGGAAAGACCGAAACAGCAATAGAACACAAACTCAAATTTCAAAAATAAACACAGGAAACCGAAATGAATGTAAACTATGATTATGAGTTCTTTTAGTAATAAACCCTTGTTGAGCCGATAATTCGCCCAACGATGAAACGGAGATACCCATCGAGAAATGAGGATTACAAATTCGCAGTTGTTGTTTTTAACAACAACAAAAAACACCCAAAATATTCGAAAATGATTAGTAAACACTACCAGAGAATCGCAGTGGACCGAGCCAAAATGGCGGACACACCGAAGATTCGAGATATCGATAGATATCGATACTTACCATAATGGCCATCGGTAGCCAAAATATCGTTATTTCGATATTTGATAGTATCGGAGGTTTATCGTATAGCTCAGTATCGATACTTTTTGCAACCGATAGTATCGATCAAAAATATCGATATTTACTAAACTATCTGTTGAAAAATAAAAACATTCAATTAAAAAACTAACTATGTAAATATGTACCTAAGCCCAACTGTAATTTCAATTTTCGGGCAATGAGTTTTCGAGTATAGTTTTCGTACCTATTCAAACATAAGTTTTTTCGACATAGCCGAGTTAAACATAAATTACGATAAAGACGCCTACTGTATGTGTAACACATACCATCTGTGTGGAAATGGTCGATAGGGGGTGTTGCTTCTTAGGCAACGATACGACACATTATTAGTACCTACTACCTTCCAACTATTTATGGGCCGCCAAGATTCACTCTATTTCGCAAATATTCACAGCTCTGGATAACCGGAAAACCCCCAATCCCATTATCCGCTTGAGCTCTCGTTTCCGCTTGACCTTTCGATATCCATATGAGATCTCGTTATCCGCTTGAGATCTCGTTATCCGAGTGATATCTCAATGATATGGCATTGTCTTCCCTCCTTCCTCCACCTCCCTCCTCCCTTCATCTTCCCCCTCCCACCACCTCGCTCAACCTCCCTCTTCCTCCTTCCACCTATGATTACAAAAAAGCTTCGGCTGACTCTGAGATGTAGAAGGTCACTTTTAAAATTAGACGCGTTAAAGTGAAGATTACAACAAAAATTATTTGCCTTTATCAGCTAATCCGATCATAATAACCGCAATAACTCTGCAAATTCTTGACACAACGGTTTATTATCTTCTTGGTGCAGAAACTAAATGATAGAGATGATGAATTGAGACAACTAAAATGTATCGATATAATTCCAGGGTTTTTAATTCCACATACAGGTATGTGGAATTAAAAACCCGTAGGTCTACGCCGGCAATAATTTTTACGTGTTGACCAGTTTATACGAGTATCAGCTCAACCTTTGAGCTCGTATCAGCTCAACCTTTGAGCTCGTATCAGCTCAACCTTTGAGCCCCCGTTGTGAACGAACGGCTGATTGTACAAACCTGCGGATGGTCTTGAAAAATTCGAAAAACTAAACTCTATCTAAATATGAACTGAAAACTATACCGTGCGATCTGAATTTTTTGAGATAGGTATGTAATTTTCGAAATTTCAAAATTCGTTTTGAACCCCTTCGTCTTGACCTAGGGTTATGAAAAACTTCAAAGATCAACACGATCGTGAATCAAACGGTTGAAATACAGGCCGACGTTCATACTAAGGGGCAGCTGTTTGAAACATCACAGGTTTTTGTGATGTAGATGTTTTTGTTCTGAGGTACTTTTCTTGCTACGGAATGAAGGTAATTTCGAATGTTTTTTGGTAGGTACTTCTTTTATAGACAAATTATTGCCGGCGTAGGTATGTGGAATTATATAATTGTATAATTGGAATTGTATACATTTTATTTGTACTTAATTAATTCATCATCTCTACCATTTAGTTTCTGCACAAAGAAACCCAGCTGATTTGAACAGCACAGGGTTCCGGATATAGTGTTGATCATAATTATTAATTTGTACTTGTATAATAATTTGTATTAATAATTGATCGTAATTGTCACTAATTGTTAAAATTATCAATGATAATTAATTATGATTCATTTGAATAATAATAATAGTAATGAAGATATTATCTTTGATGAATTATTCATTCAATTGACAAAACATGATTTAATTATTAAACCTTATTCGACTTATACCATCAGATTCGAAGCTCACATTGTTAATCTATAGTAAAAGCTTCAATAACGTAAAAAGGATGGGAAACGGTCTAGAAAAGAACCTCAAGACGGGACATAAACGCCACATCACCCAGAATGACGAACGATGTTAGATGGCTGGTATCATTCTTGAGCGGGGCTTATAACTTATACAAGAGGCCTTCGAGAGTGGTCCCATCTCGCCCTGTAAGCCGTAATATCCCTCTATATCTCCCACGCTTTTTTCGCTCTTCTTTTTACGCGGTTTTCAGCGCCTCCCGCTGCGCTCGCGAGTTGTTATTGAATGGAAGAAGTGAGTTCCGATGAGAGAGTGAATCCCACTCACGTACTACTGTCACATGCAATTATTTTTAGCTCTAACTGTGAATCATGCAGCTCTTGAATGCTGAGTTAAACCAACTGAATGAATGGTAGGTGTTCATCAGGATCGAATCGACGTCATTCTCAAACCCAATTATTAGTGTCCGCCATCAGTTATGTGTTCCTAAGGGCCTACGTCAGCCCCCAGCGCGTGTATGTAGTTGACTGTTGTAACTTGATCCAACTCTTCAAATGAAATTGTCTCATCAATTTACGTTAACACTCTCATTCCTTCATTTTCCGATTACGACACGACAGATTTTTAGGTACATTTGGAAGATTACACTTTAGTTACATCCAGATCCCGATCGAACCAGTTCTCACTGTGATACATTGCCATCTGCTGATACGGCTGGGCAGTGACCGCAACTCAATCAAATGAAGGTGCTGTTCGAATTGACGTCGTATGTACAAATTCTCAACACACGACATCAATTCGAGCAGCACCTACCAGGTTTCAAACGTCCAAAATCGCGGGTAGGAATCACGAGTGCATGGTTTCTGATAGTGAATCTGGTATTGTTGATTTCAACTACGAGGCTTGTCCAGAAAGTAAGTGTCCTGAGGCTCTCACGGCGGGAATATTTTTATTAATATGTTAGCTACACTGCTAGCCAACATAGCTTTACTGCTAACCTTTAAAACAAGACCAGAACGATTTCAGTACGTTGAAAACTATGGTCGCATGATTTTAGCGAATTTTCGAAGAAAATGAAGCGATTGTTCTTAGTCCACAATTTTAACACTCGAATTTCCGGAACAATTTTACACCAAAATCCGTTTCAGACCATCCTGAATCCACTGCCAAAAGACACTAAAAATGATATACATATAGGTTTATGTAAATAGTGGAGGTTTTTTTTTACTAGTGTTGGTCATCTCCACCCGCAAACTACTCTATAGTGTAGTGTTTATGTATGTGTCACTCTGGACGATAGAATTAGAAACTTGAGATGTTGTTCATGGTTAGTCTGCCCTAATCTGATAACGGAATGAGATATCCTAATTCTGACTTCACCGTGTTAGGCATTAAATATCTATAACCTGAGGGGGGTTTAGGGAGTTTTAGGGTGGGGGGAGGGGAATTCCCCATAAATTCCCAAAATGAAACGGTCTTACAAGTGACACCTCATTTCTAAGGGATTTTTGTACGCTGGACACGATGGTGAAATTAGAATTGCGATATCTTATTCCGTTCCAAAACTGGATCATTTTGAAGATGAAGGAACGTGGTTGGTACTTGAGATGTTCTTCATGGACATCACGTTCTTCAATGGCGACATTTTTCATATAACCAGTTATTTCTTCGTAAATTCGCTCTTATGGCCATGCTTCATGACTGTGGATATTTTCTTGTTAGACATGTCGATTGAGTCTTCCGCCAAGTTTGAAATCCGCGCCGAAAAAATTTGTCTCAACTGACGAGGTGGCGAAGAGGGCGTTCAACAAGTGGACAAAGGAAGTGGTGGCAGAGTTCCACGAGGCCGGCATCAAAAAATTAATCTGCCGTTTCACAACCTGCAGAGTTGTGGTGACGATGTAGAAAAATAGCGCATAAATATGTATTACTGAAACCAGGTAATTATTTTTTGTAATAAGAGTTTTGAAGCCTACAAAAATTGAATTCACTTACTTTCTGGAGACGCCTCGTATAACAACAGTATTCCATTTCCATAAATATTAAAATAATGATATTTTAAGGATACTACTCCATACGGGATTTGATTGTTTGGATAAAGTGGTCGAAAGACTCTTCAGGTATTATCGAGTCGTAGAACCACATTAAACTCCAACTATCCAAATAACGGAGGGTTCACACAACAACTGTCAAAATGAACAATCTTCATCAGTGAGATGCCCATCACGACTGCAGGTAGAAACTCGAACGGAGGCTCGTGCTTCTCTGATTGCATTCAAGTGTAATTACATTACTATTCTACCAACGACTAGTACAGTCAAACTTGGATGAGTTGAATCACGACGGACTGTCATTTTAATTCAACTCGGTACCCCATTTACACAGTTACTCAGATTAGATCTTTTCTCATTCCAGTTCAAAAGGGTGGAAACGAAAAAAAAAATCGAAATTTTCGAAGAAATAACTGGTTTTATGTAAAATGTGATGTTTGGAACATCTCATGTGTAATCTTAAACTTATTAGATAGTTATATGTTTTTAGGTAAGTATGAAGCTATTCGGTTAATTTGATATGCATCAGGTGTGTTTTCTCTCTTACTTATGATCAGTAGGTACAATAGTCTTCTTAATAGTTACTTGTCATCTTGGAAGTTCTTCGTGCCATTTGTGTTAATAATTACCTAACATTTATAATTATTATAAAATCATATTACCACTATAATCACGAAAAATATGCCAACTTCATCTAACTTACTTACTGTCGGAGGTAGTACATTCATGCGAGGAAATGGGAAAGTAGGATTAATGCTACTACGGATTTTCGCATGTCTACATTTTGATCAGGTGAAGTATGAAAAAAGACAAATTTTGCCTGGTAAAAAATGGAGACAAATTTGTCTTTTTGCATGCTTCGCCTGATCAAAATGTAGACATGCGGAAATCCGCAGTAGCAATAGTAGTTGAGTAATATATATATTACTCAACGCTGAACACGACAGTGAAGTAAGAATGGCGATATCTCATTCCGTTATCTGATTAGAACAGTGAAGAACATCTCAAGTAAAACCGCGTTGCTTCATCTTCAAAGTGCTCCAGTTTGAGAAAATCTAGTTTTAAAAATTTCAGACCGAGAACAATAGCTTCCTTTTCTGCTAAAATTCGCTAAATGAATGTATGAAAGAACAAAGTAAACATTGTTCACAAGGTAGGTTTATCTGTTTTTGAACATACCTACATCTACGAAATGGCTACTGATAGTGCTCAAAAGTGCCAGAATGCCAGAATCACGTAATTATTAACTAACTCCGGAATATAAAATTCACCTTTTCCATTAAAGAAAAGACCGAAAACAAAATGAAGTAAACCAAAAGAAACGACCTGTTGTCGGGAAGAAACACGAAACAGAAACAGCGAGGTTCTACTTTTTTGCAAGGGAACCGAATAAAAATAACGAGGCACGAAAGAAAGCGTAGGAGAAATGTACCAGAAATGAGTGGGTTAAAAAATTCCTTCTTCTCCCACGAAGGATCCCGAGGTTTTTAAACGCTAAAAGGCGGCGAATAAAGGACGTGATCCGACCACTGAATCTTCCTGTCGGTTTTCATTTGTGAAGTCCGTGAAAAAAAAGGTCGAGAAGGAGAGAAAAAGGAGAGAAGGAGGAGGAGAATGAGATGGAAACTGAAGAACTCGAGCTGACTTGGGATAAGAACTGAGGCGAAACACGATGAAATATTACTTTCGTTAGACTGTAATACGCAAATGGAAACAAATTTCAACTGGATATTCGACTTCTTTCGTTAATGCATTAAATTAATACCAAGCTATAACCCAGCCCAACACAACCCGCCCAATTATTTAGAATTAGTAGTTTTTGTAGCGCTGTGGTTTTACTACAAAACTACGAGGGGTGATCCAAAAGTTCCAGGAATTTTTGAATTGCCCGGATCCCGTTAACATAAAGGCTGCGGTTGCGCTCATTTTGTAACCATGACCATTTTCTAATCCTTTCCAGCCAGAAGCAACAAGACGTATTTTTTTCGAGTTTTACGCTTTTGCGAGTTGGTGCGGTTGGGCGTGAAGGAAGACAGCGTGCTTACGTGAAATTGGGCAAATCGTTTGGAAACAAATACTAAGTCCTCTCAATGGAAGACAAAATCATCTCCCAGACCCAAAAAAGCTCGCCAGGTGAGATCGAATGTCAAAGTCATGCTCACGGTTTTCTTTGATTCAAAGGGTGTTACATTGCACAAATGCCTCCCACAAGGCGAAACAATTAATCGTTTTCGCTTACCTGACATCCTAAGAAATTCGCGCCAAAAAATTCGGCAGAAAAGATCGGAACTGTGGGCTCATTCGTGACTTTTTTTTGTCCAAGGAGATTACTTTGAAGGCGACAAAATAAAATAATTTTAAAAATTTGTCGCAGCATCAGCATCGCCCCTGTGTCCGACATCCCGGCCAAACGTCAACAATAAATAAAGCATCCACCAAGGCGGATACTAGAAAAGATTAAGTGGTAGAACGAAGATAAGCCGTTTGTGAATTGTTTATTAAGTTTTATATTGTCGCTATAGTTTATAAAGTTTGAGAAAGTTCTGGAACTTTTTGATTACACCTCGTACGTCCCTAGAATGCCACACGAATTCACTACAGAAAGGAACATTTTTGACTATGACAGAGTGGTTGGGTGGTCTTATCCGGGAAGTGAACATAAATTGACGAATCCAATTCGCAGGACGAAATATAACTTACTGGTTTCATACTAAAGCAGTAATCGAAAACAACCCGAAGGAACGTTGAGTCGTTATGAGGGGTGAAATGATGAATATCAGATCCCAGAGGAAGCCCTTGGAGCCAATATGCTGCAGACGGCGAAGAAAACAAGAAGTTGCGACCTTCATAACTTCTACGAAAATGGGAAGGTATTTGATTCATGAAAATCATGTGGTGGTAATAGGGATCTTCTAGTGGATTTGAACAACTGAAAATGGCACTGCAGGCGAAACGGTCTCGGAATTGACAACTTGGACCCAATCACCTCCCTAGATTAGAGGAGTGAGATCCATAATAGGGCGGGCGGCCCGTGATGGAATCCCGGGTCGACCGAATTAACTTATTAAGAAATCGTCGTTCCTTGCGTCGAAAACGGGTAACAGGATTTTGATTAACGTTAATCCTTCCATAAATCTCGACATTGGTTACGGATTTACCTCGATTAAGATTGGTGTAAACTGGAGGTGGAATGTTATAGAATACGAGATTGCGATGGAAAGGTTAAACCCACACTAGTAGGCCTGAATATGATAGAGCCCCCTGAACGTACATGTGTACGACATAATCACACAATAGGTAACGTGGAAAGTAGAACATAGCGAGAAGAAAATTTCTTTAATCATTTAATGATTATTCATTAATTTAATGATTAATCATTTAATGATTATTCACACTCCATATTTCTTCATTTAATGTCGGCAAAAGGTCGTTCGATGAAGAAATGGGAGATTATACGGTTTTATTAGTAGGCTATGAAGAAAGTTCTATTTGATTACTTATTAGAAAGCAGCCCGATGTTGAAGGGAAATTCAAAAACCTGCTGAGTGGCAAATCCGTATTCCTCGAAGGAATCGCTTGAAAACGGCAGATGATGGAGTGAGCAACCAAGAAACTTCTCAGGCCCTCTCGAGATATTTCCGGCTTGTTGGCCCCTCCGAACCAAGTAGATGGCCGTTGTTTCTTCAACACAACGGACGACTAAATTACGGATAATGAAGACCTAAGAGGCCCCGGAAGGGTGAAGGCCGTACGCACAAGCCGCTCTTTTGAAAAACTGATGGGGTCGAAGGTTATTTATCGTGGTTCGGTACCAGCGACGTGCATAATTAAAATGGTACCCATACGTAGGCCGAAGCCCTCGGAGGAAATGCAGTGAAGCCTCAACAGATTAGAAAACAAAAGGTATTCGCCCTCTCTAGTAACGAAAAATGTTAATAATCATAAATTCATTTATGGTCATTGAATTTTCAATGCTGACTGGGGGAAAAATATCAAAAGCCCAAGTGCCATCTCAAATCATTGTGTCGTGCTAAGCGTCAATAGGAACCCCAGAAACACTATGGTCCACCATCAGGTCCTAATCATCCATCACAGGGAACGAGACTGGACATCATAATTTCCGCAGGCTATTGCTGGGCCAGTTCCCTATAGCCCACTGTAGTGTACAAAGTATAGGATTTCAAGGTAAAACCTAAGAAGATCACGGTTTGTTGATGGAATTCACAAGAAGAAGGAATCAATTTAAACAAACCCTATATGAAAGAATGGCTGAAAATAAGAATAACTACATTGGGAGGTTTGTGTAAATTGATTCCTTCTGCTTGTGATTTCCATCAACAATCCGTGATATTCAAAGGTTTTCCTTCAAAATCCTATATTTTGTGCACCAAGTACAGTGGTGTATTAATTGAATAGGGAACTAGCATTGAATTTAAGGGCCTGCTTCAGACTTGTTTCTGCGTACGATTGTAGTGTAGAGCAGAAATATTGATTTTTTGATGTATTTTCACCCAGTATGATCATGTTGGTAGCCCAGCTGCCATCCTACGGTTCACTTGTTTTTTCTCGATGCTCCATGCAAAAGAACCTGAACATCGCATTTAATTGTTAATAACATAAATTCACTTAGAGTAATTGCACGTGAAAAGGAAACTTGAGGTTCTAATGCAATGAAAAATACAAAGAAAACGGGAAATACGAGAGGAACAAATCGTGTTCTCCCCTGAGTAACAACAGAGTTTTTCTCTGTTTTAATTTTCTCAAGTGTTCATTAGAGGGATGCGGATTAAATCAGAAAGCGGTGGCCAAAAAGTATTATCTGGGTTTAATGTCTTAGCGAAACAGAACGCCATCAAGTCCTTCAGTTGAGTTAGAGCCAGGTTTTAAGCGTTTTGTCCAGGCTTTGTTTGGTTGAAAGCAGTGAAACATGTTACAATGAAATGGATTAAAAAGGCGATTGTTTGGAGTTCAACCTTCTTTTTCAATTTTCTTAGTAGAATTGAGTAGGTAGTAGAATGTCACAAATTCACTTTAAATTCCAGAGTTCTATTGGATGATTATTTGACAAAAGTGAATGGTCATCAATACGAAACCTCATTTTGGGTACTGTGCTTTTACATTCAAGTTATGCTTCGATCTGAAATGTCACCTGAATGCAATCTGACTTTTTGGTTATTCTTCTTGTTATTGAGTTTCATAAGAAAAGACTGAAAACAATCGAAAGTAATGTATTATTCAAAGGGGAAAATGTATGACTCTTTTCATTTTTCCAAGTGCTTCACAACGGAAGCACAAGAACTTAAAACCTAACCTAAATATCTACCTAACTCGTAGGAATCAATGTTTCACCCGGCCAAATCAATGTTTTTGAGCTATTTTGCTTTTTGCACTTTTTTTTTTATAAACACTTCCATAACAACTCCAAAGACGTCCATGTCCTGCCATAGTGTGGAATTATTGAGTAACTACTCGTAATTTGGAAAGTGTCACGCTCTTGAAAATCGAGATGTCGTGCAGAAAAGTTTGCAACCATTGGGCAATAAGGCTGTCTCCCCCCTTGACTCCACCACTGACAGTATTTTTCCGTTGTCACGTTTCACTAAAAACACTGCGAATTCTTGATACAACGGTTTACTATCTTCCTCGTGTAGATAATTAAACGGTAGGTTATGAATTATCATTAATTGTTATTAATTATTATGAAGTAGTATAATTTATTATTAATTATTATGAAGTAGTGAAAATTATTATTAATTATTATTATTAATTAACTTGATATCGGAAAACCATGCGCAGTTCTATTCGATAAAAATTTGATTTTTTCAAAAGTTGTCAAAGTGGTTGAAATTGTTGTATCGATCAATCGATTTCATAGGTGTCGATTAATTAGTAAAAAGATTAATCCATTGCATGTAATGGATGTTTTGGAGTTCGATACCCATCCCTAATAGATGCGTTCCATAATGAAGTCATGCGGACACCTCATCTTGAGTGTTTTCTCTTCAGACTCAGATCAGATCAGCTTGATAATGGCTCACCGTAAAGAAACAAAATTCATTCCAACGTCATTGTCGGGGCCGATGATCCACCCACAGAAAAAATTATGAGATAATGCGACTTATGTCGTGGTTGGGAGGAATCGTAGCCCCTTTGGATTCAATCACAGGTTGACAATATGATTGAAAACTACTAGTGTGGTTTAACAAGCGTTTTCAAAGCCACTGACAATCATTTACAATGTTGGATATAAAGTTCGGATGAGAGGCCGTTGTCTTTCAAACAAGATGATCCTGGTGATAGCCTTTACGACGCGAGATAACGCCGGTGTCTGTATCCACCGTTGTACGCTGGACTTTTACGACAGGGAGGGCCGAACGTAAAATGGAAGAGGGATTGCCGAGGAGCTTATACGTCAAAATGCACTCAGCTGAATCTTTCGAATTCCAGACAGTTATCTTAATATAGCTCTTGATATGGCTAAAAATACTCTGATAATTCATGCAAATAATGACACTGTACGTGAATTCGTATAATAATCCGTAGATATATTATATCTTCTACACTGGTACGGAAAAATAAGGTATGTTTTACTATAGAAATAAATAAGAGAAAATCTTTGAGAATATCTGCGATGAGGTCGGAGGTCCCTTATCCTACATACCCCTATCGCCTTTGGATGTTTAGATCCCTCTTCCCCGCAGAGGGAAGAAAGAAGTTGTAAATCAGTCAACCGGCGATATTGGAACGAAAATACACAAAGAAGGAATACCGAGGGGAGAGGTCCCCAGCCAAGAGAAACCAAGACCTACCATCTCGATGGACGGGAGGAAGGAGAAAATGAAGGGAAAGAAAAAAAAATGTGTAACCGTTTTCGGATGGAGAGTGAGTGGTTCACGCCAAATATACTACTTTCAATACTACACCTTCACGCAGATACACAAACTTGACACATAAGATCGAACGTACTTTCCACGAATAAACGGCCCGTATAACTTGACACGCTAACACGCGGAAGGTTTACCCGACACCCCTTCGATCACTTCTGTACGTCGCTCGTATGTGACGGTGCGTGAGCTGGGGAGAATTTGACTGATGGGATATGTACGCCTCCAGTTATACCTACACGTGGTCGCTTAGCGAAATGAATAAATTTGTTTGAATACTGGAGACTTCCGCAGTGCGTTAAAGGCCACCGAAATTCTCTCTCACCTCGGAAAGATGTCCAGTTAAGTTCTGTTCTCTCGGCCCTTATGTTTATTATATATAATATATATATGTTAGGACACTACCTGAGAATCGGAAGATAAAAGGTATATGATGTATGCGGATGACTTGTGAATCTATAGATCCTGTGATATTACCGAAATTGGTCAAGCCGTTGATCAAAGCCGAAGATTTAGCTAGACTTGGAAATGGTGTTCTGATCACGGAATGAACGTTAATGACGCAAAAACGAATGAATAGTCATTGGCCAGCCTAAACTCCATGATTCTAAAGGATAATTCTAAACTACAGGATTCTAAAGTCTTACGTGGTTCTAGTGAACTTGAATACGTACACAAGTTTAAGAATCTCGGAATTATTGTACAGGACACCTTTCGTGGACACTACAAGTTACTGATATGAATAATTATATTTTTTAAAGTTTGTATCAATTAAGAAGGGCCGCAATAGATTTCCCAGTCCAATAAGAAAGCAGCTAGCTCAATCGCTGGTACCAGAAGCGCTATGCGACTTGAAAAACGAGGATGTCAACCGGCTACAAAGGGCTCAGTGCGGCATTGTCAAATTTGAAAGAGAGAACGGCATTGTCAGATTCAATCTTGATAAGTCTGTAAAACCGCACTTTAAAACGTTGGCTTAAAATCATTGAGAAGAAACAGTTGCAATTAGCCGTGATGGTGTTCAAGATTTTAAAATTTAGAAGGCCTCATACCCAAGGACTGCCATACTCGTAACTGCTTCAAATTCCCATCCACAGAACTACCCTTTACCCTAGTTCATTCGTGTTACAAAGCACGAAAATCTATAACGAATATGTGGATAAGTTTAAGCTTGATTGCAAACATATGCATTCAGGAATAAAATGAAAAATATGTGGCTAGAAAAATATTGATTAAGATAAGAGTGTATGATGAAGTGGTGGAAAGTGATGTGAAACCCAATAAAAGAAGAACATCCAGTTTTATTACATTATCTCAATTTTTAGAATACTTTTTATTAATTTGTCATTTTTAGCTGTATTTCGTTTGTAAGAAGATTGTAAGAGGAATTATGTTTTAGAATGTATCCAGGGGAGGTGAAAAAGAAGTTACGTTGACCCTAACTTCCCCTGGTGGTTAAATTTTAAAAAACAAACAAAACCAAACCTCCCAACCTGTGTAGTTCAGAACGCGAATTTTCATTATGTGTTCAGGTAATAGTTGATACCATTGCTAAGGAGGACTCTACTACGATATGGATCCAATACTCAATTTTAGACGAATTACAACAGTGAGTACCTACCTATAGTAATAGGTATACCTATTACAAACCCAAAACAATTTCATATAATCATGTTAATACAGTTGTTATGTTGTATAAAACATTAAAAGGAGTGACTAAAAGCGTACCTACATGAAATTCTACGATTCCAACGTGTAGATTCTGAAAAGACTCAATACTCAAGGTTCAGACTGATGACTCATTAGGAGGGTCGTTTTCGTGGAAACAAAAAAAATTAAATGCTTCAGGCGGTTTTTCATCATAGCAAAATAACATTTGACCAACTATATTGATGTACCAACCCTAAAATGTGTGGACACTAACTTATTTTGTTGTCCAAAACACTGGAATGTTGGGTCTTTGAATCATGTGCTGTCCGATATCGTTGTGAATGAGACACACAAACACGTAAACAGTCGCAAATACGATGAAAATTCTTGCTGCATACTCAGACAAGTTGCTGCTTCATCCGCGATATAATACAGAACCCATTAGCTCCTCCCGTTGCCCCCAGCCGCCGCCACCTTTATATCAACGGCATATTAATTCACTAATTACAGTAATGTACTCCCCAAGATTTCAAGGCAGAGCCGGTATGCCAGGCCTATTACAGCTACTCGGGGCAAAGCGGTTCTAATGGTGACAAGCCTTCTCGCACATGCTGTAATGGCAGAGGGGACCCTCCTCTAATGTGGTCCTTTCTTGGGGTTCCATCATCCAGGAGTCCATGAGAGTCTCCTTTCGTAGTCTCCTTAATGCGATCGGTGGAACATTATAATCGAGTTATTCTATAACCTTCCCACCACCTTCACCCCCCCCCCTCTCCAACTATCTTTCATCCTGTCACGTCTTTACCAACCTGCCTTCGGGATTCTCCGACTAAGAACTCAGTAACGCAGTAACTAAGTAAATTGTATCAGTTATGGTTGCTGTCAGCAAGTATAATTTTCTTCGCCTGAACTGATCATCAAGACAACATTTTGATTTATTATGAAAAATGCATAGTTTGGAGATATAGAACTAAACTGAAAACTGGTTTCTCGCGTGCTAAAATTTTTCCACAATTTATTAGACAATTGCAAACTTGGGTATAACCTATCCTAATGATCCCAACAACATACTAAAACCCAGAGATCCTACATGTAGGATCTCTGGGTATGCATGTATGCAGTATGCAGTATGCAGTATGCATGTATGCAGTATGCATGTATGCAGTTTTTCTAATTTAATGTCGATTTTGACAGGGCTAAAACCCAGAGATCCTACATGTAGGATCTCTGGGTATGCATGTATGCAGTATGCAGTATGCAGTATGCAGTATGCAGTATGCATGTATGCAGTTTTTCTAATTTAATGTCGATTTTGACAGGGCTATACAGCCTCTCCAGCTTCACCGATTAACTTGAAATTCGGCACAGAGCTTCGTTTCAACTTTAGCAAGTGCCTTTTGAAAGGTTCAAGTCGCTAGGCTCAAAGGAAAAGAAAAACATGGTAAAGGGTTTTTGAAGTTATATAACTCGGCTCCCTTCAAACCTAGTGACTTGAATCATTCAAAAGGCACTTGCTGAAGTTGGAACTAATCTCTGTGCAAAATTTCAAGAAAATCGGTGAATCCGGAGGGGCTGTAGCCCTGGCTAACTGTACAAGAAGAAGAACACTTTTAGTGCGTAAAACCGGTGAAGGTGGAGAGGCTGTAATATTATTTTCTTTAAAATTCAGAGATTCAAGGGTGAAGTGTTTCCTGTGCCAAATTTCTAGGGTTTCCAAGGGTTTATTTTAGTTGTCCCACACAACCTAGGTTGTTGTAGATGCAAACAGATCTCCTTCAATATATTATTTTGAAGAAGGTGGTTCCCAGGTTCAACAATCACCTGTCTTATTCTTTTGTTGTGTTCCACAAATTGCTTTCAAAAATATATCTTCACATAGTTCACTGCACTAAAAAAAAACTCTCATTCATTTACTACAGGTTATGGAGCTCAGCTTCGCTTCCTAAGTTTCAAAAATAGGTACAACCATTTGAGAAGTGCCTAACAATAATCAAGCATGGGTGAGAGATTCAATATTGACAAACTCACACGAGAAAATTATGATTCGTGGAGAATTCATATGGAAGCATTACTCACAAAATCAGACGGAATACTGCATGTGAATGGAACTATAAAACGGCCCATTGTAGATCCGGCAAGTAGAGATCAAGTTTCCGTGAAAGCAGCGGAAGAATGGGACCACAAAGACAGAAAAATACGAGCTGACATAATTCTGGCGATCTCTTCAGCCGAAGTAAAACAAGTCAAGGACAAAATGACTTCTAGAGATGTATGGCTTAGATTAGAAAACATTTATCAATCTAAAGGACCAGTACGAAAGGTAGCACTTTTGAAAAAAATCATGCTAGGTAAGATGAGTGACAACAGTGATGTGCAAGATCATTTAAGGAGTTTTTTCGACACTGTCGACAAACTACGCACAATAGACGTAGAAATAAATTCAGATCTGCTTGTCATTATGTTGCTTTACAGCCTACCTGACAGCTACAAAACCTTTCGATGCGCTATAGAGTCCCGTGATGAGCTACCAAATCCAGAAACGCTCAGAATCAAAATCTTGGAACAAAGTCACGCCAGAAAAGAGAATGACCAAAACTCAGAAGCAATGGCTGCTGCGAAATCAAAAAGCAGGAAGAAATTCAACCGTACCAGAAATTCTGAAAGTGAGTCGAACAGAAATAAACAAAAATTCTGTGAAATTTGTCAGAAACAAGGGCACACCACTTCTGTGTGTTACTACAATAAGAAAAGAGAAAATGCCAGATACGTAAACAAAGAAAGGAACTTTCTTACTACTGAAAATGCCTTCAACAGCACTACTTCTAGCTGGTGCCTAGATAGTGGATGCAGCGCACATATGTGTAGTGATAAGAACATGTTCAGCAACTTGCAAGTAATAGCAAGCGGTTGCGTAAATCTAGCAAATAAGTCAACCAGTCAAATACAAGGAAAAGGACTAATTGAAATAAAAGTACCAACAGTTAAGAATAGAGTTCAGGACATAAAATTGAACAATGCTTTTTACGTCCCTGATTTAAGATCTAGCCTGATGTCTGTAAGCAAGATCACAGACTATGGAAACACAGTCACATTCCAAAAGGAACAGGCTTTGGTCAGAGATGAAACTGGAAAAATCATAATGATAGCAAGAAGGATAAACAATCTATATTACGTCGAAAATAGAAATGAAAATTGTCACAACATAAATCGACCTGTAACACTCAACAAAACAGAAATTTGGCACCAAAGATTTGGACACCTAAACGAATCTAGCCTAAGAGAACTAGCTAATAAAGGTTTAGCTCTAGGCATTGAATTGGGTGGCAAGCTAGATGATTGTGAGACATGTGCATCAGGCAAGATGACACAGACACCTTTCCCGAAACACTCAAATAGGTCAACAAGTCTTCTTGAAATCATACACACAGACCTTTGTGGCCCAATGAGAGTGGAATCAAAAAGCGGAAGTAGGTACTGCTTAACCTTCATAGACGACAGCACACGTTGGTGTGAGGTTACATTCATCAAACAGAAAAGCCAGGTTCTAGAAGAATTCAAAAGATTCAAAAATAAAGTAGAAACTGAAACTGGAAAAAAAATTAAATCTCTTCAATCCGACAATGGAACAGAGTTCTGCAACAAGCAATTTGATGATTACCTGAACGAATCAGGTATAAGACGAAGACTAACTGTTCCGAATACCCCTCAACAAAATGGGGTGGCGGAGAGAAAAAACAGAACAATAATTGAAATGGCCAGGTGTATGCTGATCCAGTCAAAATTGCCCTCGTCTTTTTGGGCAGAAGCTGTTTACACGGCAAACTATATTAGAAACCGATGTCCATCAAGAAGCATCAACGGGCTGACACCATTTCAAATGTGGTACAAGAGACCACCAGTGGTCAGCTATTTCAGAATTTTCGGATCCAAAGCTCTTTACCTGGACAAAACACCAAATAAAGGAAAATTTCAAACCAGAACAAAACCTTGCTTTTTCTTGGGTTACTCAGAAGTCTCTAAAGCCTACAGGGTTTGGGATGAGAAATTGAGAAAAGTAGTAATTACAAGAGATGTAAAATTTCTAAACAAATTTAATGAAATTGATGAATTTGATGAATTTTTACCAGAAACCTCAAAACAGATTAAAGAAAAAGACAACACTGAAATAGAAATTGAAATATTTACAGAAAGCACTAATCGTTATAACAGCACTGAAAACGAAGAAGTGGAACATTCACAAACCGACAACGAAGATTTTCAAGACGCTCTTGAACAGCCGAATACTTTACCAGTGGAACAGCCTGGGTCAAGTGAAATGGTTACGCACCGAGGACCTGGAAGACCTAGAATTGTGAGAACAGGGAAACCTGGTAGACCAAGGATAGTTCACAACACTGTGACTACACAAAATTTGTCAGAATGTTCTTTAATTGAAGAATGTCTGATGGCTGATGAAATTTCAGTAAATGATGCTATTTCACGTCCAGATGCTGAAAGATGGAGAGAAGCGATTCAATCTGAATACAGCTCAATCCTCGAAAATTCTACATTAGAAATAGTAGAAAAGCCTCCTCAGGCCAATGTTGTCGGGTGCAGGTTGATTCTAAAAGAGAAATTGAAAGCGGACGGAACTTTAGAGAGAAGGAAGGCAAGGCTAGTGGCAAAGGGGTACAATCAAAAATTGGGAGTTGACAAGCAGAGTCGCCCATTACAATTACACAACGACAACCAGGGAGCACAATCACTTGCCAAAAACCCTACACAACATAGTCGGACCAAACATATAGACATACGCCATCATTCTATTCGTCAATGTGTTGAAGATGGGGTCATCAATTTGACATACATACCAACCGATTCCATGGTTGCTGATGTGTTGACAAAAGGATTGTCAGGACCAAAACACATGAAGTTTTCATCAATGCTGGGACTGAACAAACTTTGAAGAAGCCTGTTTGAGGGGACGTGTTGTAGATGCAAACAGATCTCCTTCAATATATTATTTTGAAGAAGGTGGTTCCCAGGTTCAACAATCACCTGTCTTATTCTTTTGTTGTGTTCCACAAATTGCTTTCAAAAAAATATATCTTCATATAGTTCACTGCACTAAAAAACTCTCATTCATTTACTACATAGGTAGGTAGAGATATCTACGGTTTGAAATCGTCCCCACTATCATGATAATACTTTTTTTCCTGAGTTACAGCCACTGGGCTAAAAACCCAACAAACAGTTTATAATATTATGGGCAACTAGCTGTCAGGCCCGTCGCTGACGGGCAGAACTCGGGGTGTGTCCATCTACCTCTCTTACCTGTTCCGGACGGGCAGAACTCGGGATGGATCCATCTGCCACTCTTACCTACCGCTTTACGGATTAGGTATACCTTTTACATGTCCCTTCACAAACCCTTATAATCTTAAATACCAAAAATAACATTCATCTGCCTCACGGGAAGGAAGAATTTAAGATTTTTATATTTTGGCTACCCCATAAACCCCCACCCCTATGCATCGGATCCGAGAGTGAACCCTCCTATGTTCTTCCTCGATAACTGAAACATCTCAATACAGGAAATGGGTTCGATCCATTGAGCCGTTTTTGGGAATTTACATTTTTTTTATTTCGGCTATCGTGATAATAATTTTCCTCCTGAGTTACAGCCACTGGGCTAAAAACTCAACAAACAGTTTATAATATTATAGGCAATTAACTTGATGGGCTGCAGATCAGTTGTTATGTTATTGATATATTAAATATGTATCGATTATTAAAACAAAACAAAAATTATAATAATTTTTTTATTTCTATTGGTTTATTTCGACTTAACATACCTTGGGAACAATTAGCCAATATAAGTAGATTAAAAAAAAAACTCTAGTTCAAGTATTGACACAAGGTTTTGTACTTCATACAGTTGCGAGTGAAGCTCTTAATTTTTTTTTCTGTGATACTCTTTTTTCCACATTCACCCTATTCCCACAGAATCCTCCGTTTCGGATTCAGTGTAAAAACATCCCAACCGCCAGTGTTTTTTTTTTTTTTTTCGTGATTTATTTATTGCAACTGAAACATAGTACAATTCATCTAGCAATATTTCATTTCATGATAAGCTCACTAGGGGGGGGGGGGGGGTGGAGGTTTACATCAAAACCTGGCCCATACTTGTATCAAGAACAGTTAAAAACACTGGATTACACTTGCACTATTTGCACAGCACAATTAGGTCCAGAGGTTTATTTCTCTTGAGTCGCCGAAGCTCTCCTTCGTTGTTTAAAACGTTGAGCATCTCCAGGTTCTCGTGTTTGTGGAGGCGATGTTCGTGCTTCCTTGCATATTTGGCGATAATTTCGGTGACCGTTTCTACCCTCAAGTCTCGATGAATATCATCATTCCGTATGAACCAGGGGGCCCGTACTATACTTCTCAATATTATATTTTGTCGGGTTTGGATTGTTTTAATATTTGATTTTTTCGCACAACCCCAGAGCTGTATCCCATAGGTCCAGATGGGGCGCAGTATCTGTTTATATATGAGTAATTTATTGTGTAGTGAGAGATGGGAGTTCCTTCCCATCATCCAGTACATCTTTCTGAACTTGATTTTTAGTTCCTGATTCTTTTTTTCAATGTGGTATTTCCAGTTAAGTTTGGAATCAAGGTGCATCCCTAAGTATTTTACAGTGTCAGAGTATGGAATTTTATTTGAATTGATCTCAACTTCTGGGGCTGAGATTTTTCTATTAGTAAAGTTGATGTGCACTGACTTTGTTTCATTCAGTTTCATTCTCCACATCTTGGTCCAATTGACAACCTTGTTAGTGGACGTCTGTAGATTGCGAGTTGCAGTTTCAGCGTCACCTCCAACAGAGAGGATGGCAGTATCATCAGCAAAAGTAGCTACAGTTGTATTTTCCTGTTGCGGAAGATCTCGTGTGTACAGCAGGTAGAGTACTGGGCCTAGGACACTGCCTTGTGGTACCCCTGCTTTTATAGGCTTCAAGACAGAGTATTGGTCACCCTGCTTTACCCTGAAATGTCTGTTCGCTAGGTAGGATTTTAGGAGTAAGTAAAACTGTTTTGGGAGATCCCTGTGCAGTTTATACTCAAGTCCCTTGTGCCAGACCTTGTCAAATGCCTGGGCCACGTCCAGAAAGATACTGGCACATATTTTTTTACCTTCTAAAGCCTTTTCTATTATGTTAGTGATTCCATGAACTTGATCTAGCGTAGAGTGGCGTTGCCTGAAACCGAATTGGTGGTCTGGTATCAATTTTCTGACTTCAATAATTGGTTTAAGCCGTTTGAGCAACAATTTTTCGAACAGTTTTGATAAGACGGGGAGGAGGGATATGGGTCGGTACCCCGCCTTTTCATTTGGTGATTTTCCTGGTTTGGAGATCATTATGACTTCCGCTACTTTCCACTGGGAAGGTACATAACGTAACCTGAACGTGGCGTTGATGATATGAAGTAGTTTAGTTATAGCCTTTTCAGGGAGCTCTTTCACAATTCGACCGGTTATCAAGTCATAGCCAGGGGTCTTTTTAGGATTAATGTTGCCTTTAATTTCATCTTTGAGTTCTTTTAACGTAACGGGCCGAATATCGAGCTCATCCGTTTTTTCTATCAGTGTTGCATTTTCTTCAGGTGTCTGTACTGGTAGAGGTTGAAAGGTTTCATAGAGATGATCTGCAAAAAGTTGAGCTTTCTCTAGGTTACTTCTGGCCCATGTCCCGTCATCCTTTTTGATTGGAGGAGAATGAACTTTAGGTCTATTTATACTTTTGGTTACCTTGTAGAGGGAGTATTCGGTGTCTTTCTCTGCAGTTAGGTTACTCAAAAAATGTTCAACTGATTGGTTATCCATTGATCTAATAATATATTTAAGTTTGTTACCGAGTCTATTGAGAATAGTTTTGTTTTCAGGGGTTCTGTTATTCTTCCATTTCCTTCTAGCTTTACGTTTGGCGCACAGGAGATCCCTTACTTCTAGCGGATATGATTTCGAATTAGTGTCATAGTTGCTGTTTTGGTTTATTGGGGTACATAACCAGGCTGCTCGTTGTATGTTATTGATAAATAAGTCAAGTTCGTCTTCCAGTTGTTTAGGGGTTTTCAGAGGAACTTTAAGGTCGATCGATGTTTCCAATTGCTGCCGAAAACAGGACCAGCAAGTATTTCTATTGAATAAACTCGGAGAATTTTCACTAATGATTACTTTTTCGCTGATTGTTATTATAACAGGCGAGTGGTCAGAGGGTAGGTCGTCGCTGTCCTCTAGATTTATGTAACCACTTGAGATACCTCTGCTTATAAAGAAGTCTATTAGGTCTGGGGTTTTGTTAGCATCCGTGGGCCAGTATGTAGGCCTTCCAGTTGAGAGAAAGTCGCACTTAAAAGAAGCTGCTGCTTCATACAACTCTTTACCTTTAGCCGTGGTTAATCGCGAACCCCAGAAGGTATTTTTGGCATTGTAGTCACCTCCAATTATAAAGTTGTTACCAAGCGATTTAAGAAGGACCGTATAATCATCTTTTTTTAGGTTAAACCTGGGGGGGCAGTATATTGCGGCTATACTAAAGCTTTTATTATTGAGTTGTACCTTGACCGAAGTTACCTGCATTTTTTCCTCTTCGATTTTTGGTTCTTCATGGTGAGCGATGTTAGCTTTAATGAGAATTGCCGAACCTCCTCTAGCTTTATTGCTTGGGTGTAGCGTATGATAACACGTGAATCCTCTTATTTTGATGTATGACGTCCGAGTGAAATGGGTCTCAGAAATAAGTAAGATGTCTATCTTGTTGGAGTGGAGAAATAATTCGACTTCCTTGATGTGATTTAGCAATCCGTTTGCATTCCATGTTGCTATTCTTAAAGTCGGTCCCATTAAATTAGTCCATAGCTTGTAAGTCCCTTCTCTAGCTTAGTTATTCTTTCAAAAAACTGTTTATTGGTATGTTTTTGTTCATCCAGTCTTTCCAGTATCTGTGCCAGCATTTTTTCTGTGTTCGACACATTAACCTCTTTTTTAGCAGCGGTAGCATATGAAACCTTTGGAGTAGTTGCTCCTGTCATGGTTGTAGTAAGCGATTTCCGCCTATTAAAATTACTCTCAACTGAGGCATCGCGCTTGGTCTGTTCTTTCAGTTGGGGTTTAGTAATTTTGTTTCTCATTCTTTGTAGCTCCTTAGCTACCTCGCATCCTCGATAATTCGCTGGATGATTCCCTTTGCAGTTGACACATTTGGGGGCATCTGCTTTCTTCAGGGCACATTCAGAAGTTTTATGCTGTCCAGCACATTTCACACATGCAGACTCCTTCCCGCAGTAGGATTGGGTATGCAGGTATGACTGGCAATTCTTACATTGGGGAATGAGTCTGGAAGTTTTTTTCACCGGCTCAATCCTCACAATTATGTTGAGGATGGCCTTAATACTATGGATTTTGTTTACATCCTCATTTTTGTCAAAGGTTAACATAAAGAGAGGAAGGGGTTTATGGATGGTTACAATTTCACCACTATCATTTTTCCTTTTCTCTTTCCTGAGAATGTTGGTAACATCCAAGATGGCAAGACCTTGCTCTTTAAGGTCACCAATAATATCAGTTTTCTCACATGTTTCATGTAAGCCTCTAGCCATGACCTTAATAGGTCTGTCTGCTTTATCTTGGTACGTGTACCACTGTTTTTTCTCTGTACGCAGTTTATCTGTGATCAGTTTCCAATTAGTTCTTGAATCTACGTTTATTTTCCAAACGTTATTATTGAGAGCAGTAACCTTGAATTGCTCTCTAGGGATATTCTGTAACATATCTTTGAGGGCCGCATAGCTCTTTAGCCCTACAACATTTATGGGTGGTGGAGGAGGGTCCTTTTTAGGCTTAATAATTTCTACCTTGGTTACATCTTTGTCAATCTTAGGCTTGTTGGTAGGCCATTCAACCTCCGGAGAAGACCCAGCCTTACGCTTCTTGCGGGCCCTTTTTAGGATCCAGTCAGTTTCTCTCGACAATTCATCTTCGTCCGTACTGTAGGATGTAGGGACGTTGCGTTGAGTCAATATCGATGCCCTTTGTTCGTCCTTTTGATTTGCATTTAATTTAACAATATGATCGTTGGCTTGACTGAGGGAATCACATAAGGAAGCTATAATAGAATATAAATGATTGAAAGCATCACTTACGTGGGGGTCTGCAATCGGTAGGGCACTTGTTATTATGCGGTGTTGCAATAACTCTCGCTTTGTTTGTTCAACAATTTCCTTGATCGTCTGCCCGCCAACGGCGCCATCGGTTTGAACTGCAACACTAAAACCCTACCAGTCGCCGTATAGCACGGCGAGTTCCCTTTTTTACCCGTTTACGCCACTTTTTCATTCTTTTATTGATCTTATTATTTTTATAACGTTCAAACTACAACTCCATGAGCTGAACGCTGTCAGTGGCTGGGGAGGAGGGATACTGATATATAGGGCTTATCCACCTCCTCTGTTCGCTCCTGGTAAATATTTGCCCGTCCTTTTCGAGTTTTGTTTGTCTGCTTTGAAGGGATGTCTGCTTTTTGGGGTGAGGACGAATTGTTTGTCGGTTTTCAGGAAAGGGACCCACTCCACCTTTTCGCCCTTCTCTTTAAGAAACTTCGTCTGATGGGTCCATTAAAATTTCGTATTTAAACTTGGATGGAAGAAATTTGTGAATAATTTAGACGTTGTTTACTGAGCGTCGTTAACTTTTATTTTATTTTTATCAACTTTAAGCATACTTTACTGGATTTGTAAAATCCACAACTCATTTTCTATTCTGGGAACTGTGCGGCTTCAGCTCTAAAATAACATACAAATTAGTCCAAAACCTGTCTAGATAGCAAACAGGTGTACTCACTGACGTCAAAAACGTTGGAAACAGGCAAAATGTTTAATTATGAGGGGTTATGATCAATACGAGGGCTTCACTGAAGTTTCTCAAAGCTCCACTAAAGTTCCCTTCGTTCAAAGGTCCACTAAAGTTCTCACTGATCACAAAGGGGATCGTGCCCTTAATAAATATAAATATCAGAGTCAAGTACATACTGCTTTAACCTCCTCAGCTGTGATGTACGGAGCTGTACCATACTGTCTCTAAGCTCCACCAATGACTACTCCGAACGTAGGTCCGTAGGTACGTTGGCACGTATAACTATAATATCACTACTTGACTTGGTACGCTTCAACGTTTGTCAATCCTGATTTTTCTTGCACCTGTTATTCAACTTGAACTTCACCATTGCTTTGTAGGATATGTGAGCATAATACATATCATTAATATTGTTGTAAAGCAGCAATTTAAACATAGCATATTGTTTGCAACCTCATATCATCGTTCCCCTTCCACGTCTGCAAGGCGGTCAGCATGGACAAATATGCATCAACCACGGGCGTCTTGATCCTGTAGACCACGTCAGAAATCGCTTTTACAACTGTTGTAATGTATAAAATTAATGTACATTTAATAATCAATTAATATTCGTCCTAATATTTCCCCGCTCGGAATCGATGGATGCAGTTCCACAAATCTATCAATTAAGTGGAGAAACTAGATCAAGCAGTTTCGTCTGTACCTTGTTGCCGCAGGTCTCGAAGATGAATCCGATAAATGTAAAGTAGCCTTACTGTTGTCTCTTATTGGCTCTCAAGGCATGAATGTCTTCGAGTCATATGGTCACGATCTAGTGACCAAATTAGACTCTCATTTCAATCCCAAGAAGAATGTGCGTCACAACCTATTTACGCGCCATCAGAAATCGGGCGAGTCCATCGACGATTACGTCACTTCCCTCAAAAACCTTTCGGTATGTAGCGAGATATGCGAACTCGGTACGTAGCGAGATTCGATCGTCCAGAACATAACTGTGGTATGTACAACCACTACCAAAAAATCGAGGCAGAACCCGATAGGTATGTCTTGAACCATAACAATTTTTTTTTATTTAATATATTTTATTGCGCCAAGTAGGTATATACGAGTACAAGTAAACTTATAAGCAATATTCGTATGTTGAATTTTAAATTAAATGTTCAAAACTAAAGTACATCACTTAGTCTTATATTGTTCTGACGTTTTCACATTAGTTGAGCAAGCTCATGCGGTTTGGTACGTTTCAATCTTCGGAGTAGATCATCTGTGTCTAGGAGTCGGACAACATCGTCGTTGACGTGATCTTGTAGCCTCATTAAGTGGTTGATGGCTTGGTTGCGTATGACCTCATTGACCGATTCCACTTGAAGCTCGTAGTGTAATCGGTCGTTACGAAAGTATCTGTATGCATCTGTGCATGAACGCAGAACATTATTTTGGAATCGCTGAATAATGTTGCGAATGCTAGGTGCGGTGCATCCCCACAACTGTGCAACATAAGTCCATACGGGTCTCAGGACTTGTTTGTACAGAATGAGCTTGTTATGAATAAACATTTTTGACCGCCTACCCATAAGCCAGTACATTTTTCTGAATTTTACTGTGAGCTCGGTTTTTTTCTTTTTTACATGCTCTTTCCATCTCAGTTTGGCATCAAGTGTCATTCCAAGATATTTAGCTTCATTAGCATGTGGGATTGCCTGGTCATTGAGGTAAGCAGGCACATAGTTGCATTTCTTATTAGTGAAGTCAACGTGCACGGATTTTGCCTCATTTAGTCTGATTCTCCATTTAGTTGTCCAGGAGTGAATGCGAGAGATGGATCGGTTTAGTTTGTTTACTGATTCGTTATTGGTTTCCCCGATTGCCAGGACTGCAGTATCATCCGCAAAAGTGGCAGTTGTGTTTTCTTCAATTTCTGGCAAGTCGCTGGTATATACCAGGTAAAGTAGGGGTCCCAATACGCTGCCTTGTGGCACACCTGCCTGGATCTTTTTGGGTTCTGAAAAGGCGTCATCGTGTTTAACTCGAAAGTATCGATCAGCAAGATATGACTCAAGAAGTGCTGCATAGCTTGTAGGTAGCATTTTACGAAGCTTATAAACTAGCCCTTCATGCCACACTTTGTCGAACGCCTGGGTGACATCCAGAAAAACGGCGGAGCAGACTTTTCTTTCTTCCTGCGCTCTCTCGATTATGCCTGTGATTCTGTGAACTTGATCAATAGTTGAGTGATGTTTTCTGAAACTATACTGATGTTTCGGAATCAGTTTGCGTTCTTCTATGATCTTCAAGAGTCTCTTATTTATTAGTTTTTCGAACAATTTGGAGAAGACTGGCAGCAGTGAGATGGGCCGATAGGATGTAAGTTTTTCAGCTGGTTTCCCAGGTTTTTGTATCATGATAACTTCGCCTATTTTCCACAGCTGTGGTACATAGCGTAGTTTGATGCATGCATTCATGATCTTTGTAATCTTGACAATGGTTTTGCGCGGAAGGTGTTTTAAGATTTGTCCTGTTATGCAGACGTAGCCTGGCGCTTTTTTGGGTTGATCTCATTTTGGATTGTTTTCTGAACTTCTTTAACAGTGATCCAAGGGATCTCTACATCAGGTTCACTTGGCTGGGATTCTTCTAATGGTAGTTCATCGGGAGCACCCAGGTTTGCTGTGAAAATGCTTGCTAAGTATTCAGCGAACACATCAGCTTTTTCCTGGTTGCTTTTTACCCATAAACCAGTTATCTCGTTCTTAATTGGGGGAGCTTGAACCACTGGCCTTTTCAGGTATTTCGCTGCTTTCCAAAGTGAGTAGTCCGTGTCCCTATGGCTTGTTAGCGACCTAATGAATTCCTCGTTGGTAGTGTCATTCATTTCTCGTATCATCCTTTGGAGTTCATTGGCAGTTTTGTACCACGTCGTTCTATGAGCTGGTTCTCTTGTTATCTGCCATTTTCGTCTAGCTTTGCGTTTCTTCTTAATAGCGGCAATTATTTCTTGTGGATAATTAATACCCTTGAGCTGTCTATTGATGATTGGCGTATTTTGGCTGGCTATGGTTTGAATGTTACAGACGAGTTTTGTTAGCTCGTTGTTTATATCCTCCTGGGTGTCAAATACATCATTGAGGTCCACCTTCTGATTTAATTCTGTTTTAAATTTGTCCCAATCAGTTTTTTTATTGGTTAAGACAAGGTTGTGTGGTTTTTTGATGACCAGGTCGCTCAAGGAGAGGATGATTGGCGAATGGTCAGAAACCATAACAATGATGAATATTTCGTATGTCAAGATAGCTCAACGGCAGGTAGCAATGTCTGGTCAATGGACGTCGAGTTTGGAGAAAGAACTCTTCCCTGCCAATTAGACACAAATCCCTAGTTAAACTGTATGAGCAAAACTAATTAAAAATTCTTGACACAACGGTTCATTATGTTCTTTGTACAGATCACCCTTCTGTCTAGATCACTAGGTCTAAATGTCTAGATCCTAAATGTTAGATTAATTATTATTATCAATTATCACTAATTATTAACAATTTTATCAAGTACCTAGAGAAAATTATTATAATTTATTGTTAGGTATCAACAATTTGTATTCATTATTAATAATTATTATTATTAATTATGATTAATTAATACGATATAATTCCGGGGTTTTTAATACTACGTCGGTAATAATTTTTCTATAAAAGAAGTACCTACCAACAAACATTCGAAATTACCTTCATTTCAGTAGCACGAAACGCACCTCAGAACAACAAACTCGACATCACTTAAGCCATATGATGTTTCAAAGAGCTTGTTAGTATGAAAATGGACCTGTATTTCAACAGTTTGAGTCACGATCGTGTTGTGAGGCACAATCTTTGAGCCGTCATTGTGAACGAACGGCTGGTCGTACAAAGCTGCGGATGGTCTTAAAAAATTCTACGGAACAAACTCTATCTAAATATGAAATAAAAAACATATCGTTCTATATGAATTTTTCGAGATATGGAATTTTCAAAATTTCAAAATTCGTTTTGAACCCCTTCCCCTTGACCTAGGGTTATGAAAAGTTTCGAGGATCATTGTGGGGCTGGTCCAAACCCAGAAACCAAATTTCGTAATTTTAGCTCAACGCTAACTGGGCAAAGTGGCGCGGACGGCGGACGGCGGACGGCGTACGGCGTACGGCGGACGGACGGATTTTTGGTTTATTATCTTCGATAATGAACCATTGGAATCGCCCAAAGAAAAAATTTTTTTAACCCCCCCTCAAAATTTGTTGGTTTACGTTTCAAGATACGTAGATTCAGAAAATCGAATAAAAAAAAATCCGTCCGTCCGCCGTACGCCGTACGCCGTACGCCGTACGCCGTACGCCGTACGCCGTCCGCCGTCCGCCGTCCGCGCCACTTTGCCCAGTTAGCGTTGAGTTAAAATTACGAAATTTTTTTTATGGGTTTCGACCAACCCCACAATGGTCCTCGAAACTTTTCATAACCCTAGGTCAAGGGGAAGGGGTTCAAAACGAATTTTGAAATTTTGAAAATTTCATATCTCGAAAAATTCATATGGAACGGTATGTTTTTTATTTCATATTTAGATAGTGTTTGTTCCGTAGAATTTTTTAAGACCATCCGCAGCTTTGTACGACCAGCCGTTCGTTCACAATGACGGCTCAAAGATTGTGCCTCACCACACGATCTCGACTCAAACTGTTGAAATACAGGTCCATTTTCATACTAACAAGCTCTTTGGAACATCATATGGTGATGTCGAGTTTGTTGTTCTGAGGTGCGTTTCGTGCTACGGAAATGAAGGTAATTTCGAATGTTTGTTGGTAGGTAGGTACTTCTTTTATAGAAAAATTATTACCGACGTAGTATTAAAAACCCCAGAATTATATCGTATTAATTAATAGTAATTAATAATATAATTAGTAATAATAAATACGAATTATTAATACTTAACAATAAATTATAATAATTTTCACTGGGTCCTTGATAAAATTGTTATTAGTGATAATTTATAATAATAATTAATCTAACATTTAGGATCTAGACATTTAGACCTAGTGATCTAGACAGAAGGGTGATCTGTACAAAGAAGATAATGAACCGTTGTGTCAAGAATTTGCAGAGTTTTTTTATTCGATTTTCTGAATCTACGTATCTTGAAACGTAAACCAACAAATTTTGAGGGGGGGTTAAAAAAATTTTTTCTTTGGGCGATTCCAATGGTTCATTATCGAAGATAATAAACCAAAAGTCTAAATATCGATGAACGAATTTTGAAACCGTCGTATAACCTACTATGGTAGTCAGAGACCTAATGCTGGTTATTGTATACTAAATTGTAAAATTGCAAATAAGCCTTGCTTATTCCCTTTAATATAGTCGATAGTGACTGCTCAACTATTCTTGGTCTCAAAACGTGCCAACAGATAAATTTGATAAAACGTGAGGTTGAGGTTTAGGCTGCCTTGCAAAACCATGTTCGCTGACCGTAAAACTGGATGTAAAGCCTATTGTAGACCCTCCTACGAAATTACCACTTAAACTTTATCCAAGAGTAAAAGCTGAATTAGATCGGATGGAAGCCGATGGTGTCATTGTTAAAATAGATAGGCGTACTGATTGGGTAAATTCCATGGTTGTAGCTCAAAAAAAGTCAGGTGTGTTGCGTATATGTATTGACCCTCGTAGTTTAAACAAAGCGCTCAAAAGATCACAATGTCATTATCAACTTCCCACTTTAGAATATATTAGGTCAAAACTCAATGGAATATCAGTATCCTCAACAAGCCCATAACGAACGTCTGAGAATGGTCTTCGAAAGGGCTCGTCAATTTAATGTGAAATTTAATAGGTCCAAGTGCAAATTCAGCATGGGTCAGGTAAACTATAGTTTATATATTTGGGATAGTTTATATATATACTATAGTTTATATATTTGTTTTTATAAACTATAAAAATATATTTGGGACCTTTTTTCTCAAAAGAACGTGTCCGTCCAGACGAAAATCGAGTCAAGGCTGATGTGAAATGAAAGCGCCAACTAATAAATCCGTAATGAAACGTTTTTAGGAATGATTAACTATTCAGGCAGTTTTATTCCATATTTCGGGGAGGAGATGGGAATGATCAATGAAAATGGTGAATGGGAATGGCAAAATGAACATCAAATAACGTTCGAAAAGCTCAAAAAGTTAATAACAAGTCCAGTGTTGACACTCTTTAATGTAAACAAACCAGTAGTCCTATCGAAAGATGCAAGGCAATCAGCCTCCATAGGTCCCGTCCAATGGAGGCACTAAATGGTGAGAGTGCCTATATGGACAGAGGAAATAAAAACTTTACGAACAAACAGGGCATCAAAAATGGATAGAATAGAAATGGTGCCTGCAAATTTACAGCCCTGATTCGTTACACAAAATGAATCAAAGTATTACGGATTACGAATCGAATTTGACCTATTCATAAGACACGACACAAGAGTGATTTATATAGAGTTCTTGTACTCTGCAGAGAAACCATGGTTTATTAGATTATATTAGCGTCGCGGCTCCTTCGTAAACAGATTCAGCAAGTGGAGCGGCCCACACAGACCGATTAGCGATTCAAGATTGATTTTAATCTCCTGATCTTACAAATAGGAAATTATTCAAATCGACGAGAAGGGGCGTGAATATCCGGACATTGTCATTCTTCTCGTGGATCGAGAACGAGAAGCCCATTGATGATTTTGAGAGGTAAAAATTGATTTACCTACATGTAAATGTTAGGAACAAGGACTCCGAAGTTACGATCTGAAACACTATCAAATTGAAATAGCTTTAGGCACTTGGGCTGACGCTTCTGCTTGGTTGCAAGCATTTCGAAGAGAAGTTTACAGCTTTCGAATTTCATTATACTTCGTGGTCGAAAAATTTGTTAGTATAATTTTAACCTTTCGTATCGCTGATTTCAAAAACGTCTCAAATAGATAGCGTTTAGATTTCACGTCAAAAGCGCCATAAAAATCCAGAGACAACGCAAAGAAATGTTCGATTTAGCGGTTTACCACAACGAAAGCTTCGGCTCTCGTCATGAAATATGAACCGTTCATACGTATTGGATATGATTGGTGGAAGGAAAGATTCAAAACAGTACAAATATGTGGGCCGACCGAACGAGATGGCTATCGCAGGAATTTAGTCCGCTGGATATTATAGGAGGTAATAAGCTACTACCTACGTGTTGCTGGGCTTCCTCTGTTGTGAAATGACTCCAAAAGGAAGTTCATCCCTGCGTTAGGTTCCCCGAAGAGTAAATCGACGTGTTTACATATTTAGTGTGGGCGCATGTACCTACCAGGTGGGCCAACACATGAGAAAGGATGTTTTTAGAAAATCATAAGGGAAAAATCGCCCACGACGGGCGAGAAATTGGATACCTAACGAAACCTCTGTTTCAATCGAGTTCAATAACTCACATTACAAATTTGATGCGAGTCAAGTGGTGGGATCGAATATCAACATGATCTTAGACTATGCTCCATCAAACCTTTTAAGTTATATATACCGGGATACAAATATTCAAATATACGAGTGGGTTTTGCTTGGAATCAAATCACTTTAAAAACTAAAACTATAATCAACTACCAACTGCCAGGTTGAATCAAAAGATGGACATACCACAGCTACAGTTGACCCTAGTTATCCCACTAGCTTTTGTTCGCATAGTCATGACAATTATTAACATAGTATTATTGTCATATAATTATACTAGTATTTAACCCGCTGTAAGAAAATGGTACCTAATGTGTAAGCCAAGGAGGTCCCCAGACTTTTATGATTGTTGAAGGACGTTTTAAAGGATTGTTGAAAAAATGTGGTGATGCACCAATAAATGTACCTACATCAACTGCTACAAACCGGTTAGAGCCATAGAACGTCGAGTGAACCTCGAGGACTCATTATCCAGCTCGGCCATAGCAACTTAGTTATTATTATCATAATAAAGTTGTACATATATTTGTATTTCCCCGTGGATACACTGCTCTAAGACTAGGAAATTCTCGTTTCCTAGCCGGGTGTCGTCGAAGCTTGACAATTTTCTGGGTCAGCGCCTTCAATCAAGAACCAAGAGGAATTTATTGAACACGAATATAGCGTATGAAAAGCATTGATACAGACGAATCTGAGAGTAATATGAGACGAGCTACAACATTACACCCATATCCACACGCATATGCCGTATGAGCGTTTCTCCGGGAATCACCTTATAAAATTTATAAGGTGGGTACTATTTTCGGGTATTTTTAGAACACAAAAACTAAAAATTTACCTACATATTGTTTTCTGAAATTGTCTCCTTTCGAACCTTTTATCTTATTATTCATACACATTTTGGCCGAATTTGAGAGGTATAGCTCGATGTTGCGCACATTTGCCGTCTGTACGTACATTTAAAATGTATTAATGCTCAGGGATCATTCAGAATGCTCAAAAAAGGATTATTGTACAACATTTTTATTTCTTCGGCGAAAATTCACTAATACGTGTTGGCTGAAGGTTAATGGATTAGATTAATACATAGTAAAGTTAAGAAAGTAAACCCTCATTCCACGACGACCTACGAGAGCCATTTCAATAATCCTTCCACTCCATCAAAACTTACCCGAACACCCCCGCTCGCCTCATCAGACTTATCAAACTTACCGAGTCAACTTACCCCCTACCCCCTAATAACCCTAATCAAATTATTATTGATGGCGGTTCCCGACGATACCGGAAGTCGGTGGGGGCGCAGAGAGAAAACGGAAGCCCTCGACGTCGAAGACACAAAGTAATTAACTGGCAATCTTAACTAAGATGAGGGGCGGCGAGTTGATTACTCAAAACTTGGCGTTAGGTCCATATTAACAGCGGAACGGAGTGAGGCCAAAACCCCAAAAAGGGTTTTTCAGGGAATGAGTTTATTTCGAGATGATCCGAAGAGACCCAGTGTTTTCCGTGCTCCCGAGAGAAGCTTCCAGGGTGAAAACTTATTATTTCCAAACCCGGAACGTCCCTTCCCCTTCAGCACCAACGTTTTCCTTTCTTTGGGCTTTTAAAAGGCTTTATCTGACATAATCCAACTCCTCCCTTCGAGCTCTTATAGCTTGTTAAAATATTAGGAACTTTGACTTCCCAATAACTGGATAATTTGGGACCGGAGAACCCCCGTCGACTCCCCACCCCCTCCCCAACTCCCCAAGGAAAACATTTTCTCATGAAGAAGAAAATCCCTGAGCTTCATCTTCAGACAAGTAGCTTGCTACTTTTCATCAGTTTTCATAATTTTTCATCAAACAATTTTCTTCAGTATTCTTCGTCCTTTTGTCCATCGCCGTCACTTTATTCTCTCCTTTTCTCTGCTCGATTAAGTGAAAGAGAATGAAAAAGTTCCAGCGATACAGCACGAATTAATTAATGAGTCAATTTTCCACGTAACTTACCTACTCGATCGACCCTTTAACTTACTACATTATCAAACATTTGCCCCCATTTTCACCCATAAAAAATAGGAAACTGTACATAATCAAGTCTGCAGTAATAATAATTATTACTGCAGACTTGATTATGTACAGTTTCCTATTTGTTATTGTTATTTATTGTAGTATAGTAATTATTACTATACTGCAATAAATAACAATTATGACATCATTTCATTTATTTTGTTACTAAAATTTTAAACAGTTTTCACATTTAACTTGAACAAAAAAAAAACCATGTAAAACGATATTCGAATTTGCTAAACTTGTCCTGTAAACTTCAAACAACCATGGTCTAAAAAGGAAGACTCCAAAGCAATAGTGAATTGTTTTTCAGAGTAAGGGATCAGAGTATAGTAGGGTTTTCTGTGGGAAAACCCCTCACTTGAGAGTATTAAAGTACTTATTGTAGCATTAAGAGTTTTAAAGTTCACTTGAGAGTTTTAAAGTATTGTAGCATTGAGTTTTGAAGTGCTAAAGATCGAAAACGTCATAAGAAAAGTGAAGTTCTTTACAGAAATTTGGAGAGATGGTGATTTAAAGTAACTTTTGTCGAAACTATACAGACCGTTGTGCGATCAGCCGTTCGCTCACACCACAAATAGGGCCATCTGATACTTGACAAACATAATTTTTCAGAAAATTCTACTCTGAATTTCGGATTATAGGGTTTACCATGAAATGTACGTAGGGCCAACTTATCAAAATCCATAAAGCTTGAGGTCTGAAGAGGGTCCTGATCCTGGAGTTCGGCGAAAACTAAATTAGACGCAATCAGACTCTCATTTCCTTCGGTAACTCGACGATAACTTTTTTTTCCTTATTTACGTCGATAATTTTTCTCTCTGTGGGTTTCGAATTGAATAATTTCTAATATCATGTCAAGAGGGAAAACGTCAGGAAAGGCATCACACAACTTTTCTCACTCTTATTCCGTTTATTTGCGTTTGTTGACTAATACAATGATATGGAGTGGCTTTGTGAATCAATGTCAAGACAGTGGCCAATCATCGTAGACTAATCGAAATACTCGCAATTGCTCTGTACCTATAATTCAATGGTTTGCAAATAGAAATTGAGCCCTGAAATCTGAAGAATTTGTTTTCAATGGCCGCGAACGCCTCAATCTTGTACGTAGCGTAAAATAGAAATACAAATATGTTTAAGTAAGGACCCGTTTTGGGTGAGTTCCAGAACATGTTTTTCAGAGCGATCACAATACTTTCCACTTATAGCCCTTCGGGTTGGATACGGGCAGTAAAAATACCACGAGAGCACAGCTAAATCACTTATCACAAACCTCAAAAGTTCATACTATTCATCAATCGCTCATGGTGTATGGACATTCTCAGCCTTATGTTTACCAGGTCTTCGGAAAAAAGTTTTAATTTTGAATTACAACGTTGTTTTGCTGAAAATTAACCTTGAATATAATTTTTTCGTCTTCGATTCGTCTTATATTTTGTGTAACTTTGAACTAGGAGTCATTCAAGAAGGTCGATAATAATTATTTACGAGCACAAGCGTTTGGATTAAATTTTGAAGGTACATAACGTAGATGTTATTATTAAAAGAATAATTTTATTAATATTATTCGTAATTTTTTCTTGTTCTTCCTGTTCTTCTACGCCGATAATGATCAGATCAATGTTCCAACGAATAGGTAGATTCTATTCGTTTGGTATGGAGAAGGAGAAGAAGAAAGAGTGTAATTGTATGTCCAGTCTCTTCCAGGACTCACCTCTTCAGGGAAACGGAAAAGAGCGGGATTGTTCCAAGAACACAGAGGAAAGTCATTAGACCGTCAGAGTGACAAGACGTAATTTCGCAATGTCTATTTTTCTACTAGCAGCATCAGCGATTAAATTCTTTTTCTATCAACAGAACTTATTTAGTGTTTTATGATTGATTTGAGCGACTAGTGGGTTTAATTATCAAAATAAACGGAATTCGCGGAGCACGTGTGTATTTTAATAACTGAATTAACATAAGAGCAGAACAGGTTAATCTCTTATCATAGCAAGTCTTAACGAAGGTAAGTAGCAAGCAGGTTGTCTCAATCGTCGATGGTGGCGGCGCCTTCTGGCGGACTCCTCAACATCTCCCCTCTAAAGATGATGGTAGTACCATCATGGTACAATTTGTAATGTTCAGTCTGGTACATATCGGTCCGGCTTTGTAACGATCCTCCCATACCTGGTGGTGAGAGGCTGAGGCTTACTCGGCTGAGCAGCAGGGGTTTCCTGAGACGCTGGAGGGAGGCTTGAGCGCACAGGGCGACGATCCAAAGGTGCAGGCTGATCCGCAACGCTAAGCTCCCCTGGAATGCTCTTGCGAGGCGTTGGTTTGTCCGTATTTTGCGAGCTGATGGTTTCGCCAATTTCTGTAGAATCAGGGATGCAGCTCAAGTACGGCGCAGGGATAAGATGAAACCGATTCCGTCTGACCGTACTCTTTGAAGTTTGTACAAGGTAAGAGCGATTGTCAAGAACCTTGACGATTCTCCCATGACGCTTCAAGTCAGTTATCCAGACAAACTCTCCTGATTGTAATTTTGAGAGTTCTCTTGCTTTATGACGGGAGTCAAAATTGTTCTTGTACCTTTTCCGATAAGTCTGCTCAACTTTTTGAAGCAAAGTGTTCTTCTTTTCCCCCTTGTGAAACAGGTTCGTTGACGGCAAGTTATCACGCAGCCTCCTTCCAAATAACATCTCAAATGGACTAAAACCATTAGAGAGTGGAGTATTTCTGTAGGATAGAAGTGCGAGCTCAATGTCTTTCTTGTTCTTTTTTAACAGAGCTTTTGCGTTTTTCACTGCTGCTTCCGCTGTCCCATTGGCCTGATGGTGGTGAGGACTACTAGTTGACGTGGCGAAGCCCCATTCGTTGGCAAAAATTTGAAAATCCGAAGTTTCGAGGTTGTAGAATTGGGTACCTGAATCAGAGTGCACAATTTCTGGGATCCCATATCTTGAAAAAACTTCTTTGCAGAACCCAACAACGTCTTGAGCTCTCATCCTATTCATTTTTCGAAACTCAAAAATTCTAGAATAATGGTCAACAATGACCAGATACCACTCGTTCTCGAATTTGAAGAAATCGAGCGATGCCTTTTGCCAAGGATATTCAGGAAATGAAGAAGGAAGAAGAGGCTCGTGGTGATTTGTAGAATTCTGGACACAGGCAGGGCAGGTTTTGATTTTTTGTTCAATTTCTTGAGAAATACCTGGCCACCACATCGTCTTTTGCGCTCGAAGTCGCGTTTTTGTAATTCCAAGATGCCCACTGTGGAGTTTATTCAGCATGATATTCCGAAGTGGAGTGGGAATTACCAAACGGTTTCCTCTGAGAATAATTCCTTCAATTACACAAAGTTCGTCTCTTACATGAAAATACTTTTGTAATTCTGGTATGAGCTCCATTTTTGCAGGCCAACCCTCGATCAAGAATCTCTTGAGTTCTGTGCAAATTGGGTCCTCCTGTTGTGCATGAGCAACTCGGATAACGTTTTCATCTGTGGTCTTGATGCTAGCCAAAGAAACTTTGTGGACGTACGCATCGACTTCTTCTTCTAGTTCACCGGGTTCATCTGTAGGAATTGGTTGTCGAGAGAGGGTGTCGGCTATGTAAAGATACTTCCCTGGAACGTAGGAGATCTCATAGTCGTACCTCATGAGGCGCATGCGGAAGCGTTGAAGGCGAGGTGATAAGTCATCTAGGTTTTTTGTGTTGAAAATGGGTACAAGTGGTTTGTGGTCCGTTTCAATTTTAAATTGTTTTCCCACAAGAAAACATTTCAATCGGTCACAAGCCCAGGTAATTGCAAGCGCTTCTCTCTCGATAGTTGCGTAATTTTGTTCAGCTTGCGACAACGTTCGAGATACGAATGCGACTGGTTTTCGTCCATCCTTTTCTTCTTGAAGAAGGACAGCTCCTAATCCTTTGATGGACGAGTCGGATGAGACGATGGTGGATTTGGATGGATCATATAAAGTAAGGCATGGTGCTGACGTCAAAATACGCTTGATCTTCTTGAAAGATTCTTCTTGGGCTGGTCCCCAAACAAATTCACTTTTTGAGTTGGTAAGGGAAGTGATTGGCTCCATTATCTCGCTTTTGTTTGGAATAAATTTTGCTAAAAATGTTACCATGCCCATGAAGCGTTGAATTTCCTTCACGTTGGTTGGAGCTTCCATTTCTGTGATTGCTTTCACCTTTTCGGGGTCAGCAGCTATACCGTCTTTCGACAAAATATATCCCAGGTAAGTTATTTCCCTTTGGCAAAATACAGTTTTTCTTTTATTTAGCGTAATGCCAGCTGCGTTGATTTTTTCAAGGACATTTCGCAGGTTCTGATCGTGTTCCTCCTTCGAGCGGCCCCATACAAGTACATCGTCTAAATGTACTATACATGATGGCAGTCCTTCCAAAATACGAGAAATTCTGCGCTGGTATTCTTCTGGTGCCGAGGTGATTCCAAACGGAAGTACCAGAAATTTGAACCGCCCATATGGAGTAATAAACGTTGTGAAATCTTGAGAGTCTTTAGCTAATTTAAGTTGCCAAAAACCGTGGTTGGCGTCTAGTTTACTGAAAAACTGTGCCTTTTGAATTTCAGCCAGTGACAATTCAATGTTTGGAATGGGGTGGAACTGACGCTTTACGTTTTTATTCAACCTTGAGAGGTCGACACAAATTCTTACGTCCCCTCCTTTCTTTATGGTGACTACCATAGGTGAACACCAAGCTGTTGCGTTGTCCACAGGAGTGATTACCCCTTTTTTAATCATGTCGTCAAGGGCCTCTTTGACTTTTGATCTTAGCGGCAAAGGTACAGGTCTTGGTGATGATATGGCGTAGGGCTGGGCATCTTCTTTCATTTCGATTCGATATTCCCCCTTCATGTTCCCTAAGCCAGAACAAACATTTGGAAATTCGTCGTACCAGTTGACATCCGTGTTAACAGCATAAATTCGCTTAACCAGGTTCAAACCTTCACAGGCTCTACGGCTGAGTAAAGGTACTTCAACTTCCTCTGAGACGTACACAGTTTCGACGATTTCTCTCCCCTTGTAACTTATTTGAAGTTTTACGGTTCCCAAAAGTTCAAATTTATCCCTTTTCTTTGCAGAAAAAACTCGTTTTCTCGATTTTTCCAATGGCAAAATCGAAATTTTCTCTTCCACAGCTGAGACTGGCATCATGGTTACATCTGCGGCGGTGTCGAGTTTAAATTTGATAGGTTTCAGAATGGTATCTCCGCATCTTACTTTTAGCTCTTGAGTCCATGCGTCGCGCGAATCTTTGCAGGGCGTACAGGCTACCCGTCGGGTTTCGTCTTGACCCCCTCCATTTTCCGCTACTGCATCTTCCAGGATTTCGCATACAAAGTCATCGTCACTTTCCGTGGCTGATTCCTCGACCTCCCGCACTTTTCTACGCCTCTGGCTACAAAATTTACTATAATGTCCGATTTCCAAGCACGTACCGCAGCGTGCATTGCGAGCAGGGCATTTACTGAGGCTCTCATGCCATTCGTGGCCACATTTGAAACAACGTTTCTGTGTGTTAGTAAAATCTCGCGATGTATTTATCTCTTGTCTCTTGTGGCTTTTAGAATTGTTCAACTGTCCTCTCCTAAAAATTTTGTGTCGAACAGCCGAAACATTTTGGGATTCTTGTTCATTCAGATCCTCTTTTTGTCGGATTAATTCTTCGTGTTGACGGAGACACTGAATGGCTTTTGTTAATTTCAAATCAGGATCGAGCTGTAACCGGTCGCTAATACTTGTATCCTTCATTCCAATGATAAGAACGAGCAGGATCATATCGTCATGTAGCGTTCCCCAATCACATGTTCTAGCCATGCTGTGCAAATCCGTAATAAATTTTTCCGCAGAAGCCTTACCTTGACGGTGCTTCAAAAATTTCGCGCGCTCATAAATTAAGTTTTTACGAGGTACAAAGTGACTTTCAAACTTGGCTATCGCGGCATTGTACGTCAAGGGTGTAGGATCGAACGATTCGAATATTTCCTCCGCTCTTTCTCCCATCTGGTATATCAAAACATCGATCTGACGGCTTTCCGACTCCATGTCCAAACCACAACCACTACGGAATCTCTGGAAACGATTTTTCCATCTTCCCCAGTCGTTTGGCTGGAAGTTGAACGGTTCCGGGGGTGGTAATGAAAGTTGAATAGACGACTGTTGTCTTACCGTCGGCGATGTGACTGACGAAGTTGTCCGTTGGGGCTCGGATGTGCCTGGTTTTGAATGGTCCATTACGTCTTTCTTTGTTTCCGGCATAATTGTCCGTGTCTACGATATAACCGCACTCAACTTACCGGTAACTTTGGTACAGACGAACTGGATTCACTTACCTATTAAAACTGCGAACTCGTTATGTTTTACCCAACAAGAGTTCCCACTTTCGTCACGCTGCCACCATGTTTTATGATTGATTTGAGCGACTAGTGGGTTTAATTATCAAAATAAACGGAATTCGCGGAGCACGTGTGTATTTTAATAACTGAATTAACATAAGAGCAGAACAGGTTAATCTCTTATCATAGCAAGTCATAACGAAGGTAAGTAGCAAGCAGGTTGTCTCAATCGTCGATGGTGGCGGCGCCTTCTGGCGGACTCCTCAACATTTAGGAATGAATTCATAGCGGTCTAGTTACAAACTTTATAAGATCAAAATAGTAAGTTGTGAGAGTGTCTGTTTTACTCGCGTGAGAATAGGTACCTACATTTCAAAACATAAATTAAATAACAAAATTGTAAAATACATTAATTACATGGCAGCTAGTAGTAAATACAAATGATGTTGAGGGATGTCGAGGGTCGGTCAAATGAAAATTGATTTATGTGCCAACGTTTCGAAGAATATATTTCTTCATCTTCAGGGCCTAAAAACAGTTTCATAATTCTGATTACAGTTCTATCGTGAGAAAATTGTTGTAGTTATTTAATTACCATTAGTTATAGTTGTTGTAGTTATTTAGTTATATTTAGTTACTTTAAATAATTTGGTTAAACAAATGACGTTATTGTTGACAGATATTGGAACTCCATAACTCCATTTCATAAATTGTAAGTTGAAAATTATTGTACATCCTCTACACCAACTCCATATTAATTAGTACTACTTTTTTTTAACTGTCAACAATTTTTTAATATTTTAACATATATTGTCTCATTAGTTTGTACTTATTTAACAACATTTTGTATTATTTTCTATAGTAATTGCATGTCCAAAAACATTGTATAGTAATCTACCACGGATATTTTCCAATATCTGTCATCCATATAACGTTTTCAAATTTTTCGTTTCAATTTGCAATATTATCATTTTCAATAATAAACTGGCAATTTTTTTTTTTGTTCCTTTGGTTTTGCTTCACGACTGTGAGGCCGACTGTATTGAACTAACAGGATGAAGTGATACATGGCTGATAATTGGAGCAATTAAAATGGGGGAAAGACAAATGAAAAAAAAAAAAATTGAAACGGAGGCAAAAATTGCCTTAGGGGAGAGATCAGTAAAAAAAGAGGGAAAACATGCTACACATTTTTTTAACGGGCAAACTCAATTTGAGAGTTTCGAATTGCGGAGAGAAAATTGAAAAAACACTTTCGTCTCCCTCTTAACCCTCCCTTCACTAAACAATCCCCGGTCGACTCGCAATGCTGACGTCCAAACGCTCGAATTGGGCTCGATTAAATCAGATGTCTAAAATCCTCCAGGATTTCTTCTTACAGTATTTTTCCTTCAGATACACACAAGCGTTCGATAGGTGATTTTGAAATGTACCACTTTTAAACGAAACACATCGATGTTTCATATTGTAGGTTACGCCCGGTAGCTCTGTCCAAAGCCCATGTTGTCTACTTTATCGAATGTACAGCTTGGTCGGAAAGGTAAATCTGCTCTGATGACAGGGAAAAAGTGAAAAATTCCATTCACCACTCGAATTTCCGGGTGTTTTGCGTTTGGGGAAAACAAATATCGAGGAGGCCCTCATCTGTAAGAGATTTTCCCCAAACACAACGCACCCGAATTTTTACCACACATTGTAGTCTATTGTGTGCTGACCGTTTGCCATTCAATTGAAACAGGAGATTAGACACTCTTAGACATAAATACGAAAATAAGATAGTCGAGGAAAACTTGACCCTTTGTTGTTAAACATAGCCGTAAAATTAGACATCAAACTCTGGATGACGAGAGAGAACAGCGGTACAGTCACAATTTCATAACTTCCTTCATATAAAATACCTACTCCGATATTCATTGTTTTCATAATTTAAACGAATTTACCAGTTCGGTTTTACTCGCGTAGAGTTTGAGAAAGTTTACTTCAACGAGGAATATTTATGAGTAGGTAGTCACAGAAATGAAACACAACGAACTCTATTCAATATAATATGTTATATTATAATGTGCACTCAAATAACTAGTTATTAACTACAACAACGTTATTGCCGTGTAATTTATTATTCAGTTATACTCGGCTGAATGGAAAATACGAGATCCATTTTATAGAGAGGGTGAAAAAATCCGTTTTGAGAGCTCTGGAAAACTCTCATAAACGAAGAGTTTCAATAAAACGTAGGAGTAATTTGGTGTTCCCCTTCATTCGTAGAAGTAAATAACAAGGGACTACTAGAAATGAAAACCACCTCAACAGAAATGTGTACCTTGAACCGAAATTAGTTTTCTTTAATGTATTTAAATACAGATACAAAAGAAATACAACTGAGAATACCTATTCATTCAACATTTAAAACAAAATTGTAATGAAATACTGCTACCATAAATAAATACAATTTTCTGATAAATAAAAATGATATGGGTGTCTCATCAAGATCACATAAGAATTATATTTTGATTAAATGAAATCTAACGACATCAATGGAAAATAATATTATTATATCTGTTGAGTTTGAGTGCAAACGGTTTTGCAAAACGGTGCAGGTGTAGGTATACCGCCATGTTCTATTAATAATTATTAATAGATTATTAAGAGAAAATTAAGTTCTGTACCAAAAGTAAGTGTTCAGAAAGTATAATCTTTTCTTTCTTTTTGATTCCTGAAAATTTACGTTTTAGCCAATATTCGAAGAAATTGAAGCTATTTTTGTACCCTGGAAACGATGGCGAAATCAGAATTGCGACGTCTTGTTTCGTTCTCAAACTGTAGCACTTTGAAGATGAAGAAACGTGGTGGTTCTTCGAGGTGTTCTTCAAGGCTCATTTGCTCTAATCTGATAACGGAATGCTATATCGCAATTCTGACTTCACCCTCGTGTTCAGCGTCAAAAAATCTATAAACTGAGGTGTTACTTGGCCAAAAATAGAAACGAAATTTGTTTTTTAAAAAACCCAGTAAAATGGATTCATTTTACATGAAACTAGTAATTTCTTTGAAAATTTGCTCTCATACTCTCTGCATGACTGTGGATTTTGAAATTGTACCCTTCCGCAAAACAGCCATCCGAAGATCTGCATGGACTAGCGAGTTGTTCTGAAAGAGGTGAACATATTGGCTGGAGGGGTCGGTACGGAACAGCCCGAAACAGTTTGAACGAGTTTGGATCGGTAGGGGGGGGGGGGGGGGGTCCCTCCCCTAGGGGACAATAGAAACGACCTCAGTAAACCTGAGGGCGTTGAAAGTGAAGCGGTCAGCAGCCAATCTGTTCCACTCCGCTATCTTTCCTATCCTTTAACTCTCGGGTCCAGGGGGCAATGCCCCTCTCTACCGCTATACAACCCCTTGTTTTTTTTTTTTTTTTTTTTGCTTCATTTTTACCAATGATTTCTCTTATTTCTTCTTATTTCTCAGCGACCCCCAGGGGCCGAACACGGGTTTCTCTTTTGCATTTAGAAAGTCATCATTCTCTTTATGGCGGAGTCTTCCGGACGGCATAAATACGCTTGTACCTTGAAACATAAAATTCATCCTGGACATCACATCGAATTTCCCTTGTTCCCCCATTTGAATTCAGTAAAATCTCAAATACCTATGCTAGAAATATATACCTAGATTTTTATTTACTATTAGGTTTGGTTTTAGCGAATTGTTGAAGAAAATGGAGCTATTGTTCTCGTTCCAAAATTTTTAAAAATTCCTATTTCCGAAAGTTTTGATAGAGAAAATTCTTCATGGGCTGATGAAGCCGTAGTGCGAAAATTTTCGTTTTCTCCACGTTTGTTAATTTCTATAAGTGTCTCTATCAACTTTTCATCCTTTTATGCAATAATTCAAATCGATATATCATGCGAGTGTCCTTAGCTTCACCAATCCTTTGTATACATATATATTTACCTATACTGGATATTTTCACAGGAGGAGAAAATAGAAAGAGAGCAACACTTAATTTAAACAATAGTAATAGTAAATCTTACGGTAATTTTCGCGTTACAGCGTTATCAGCCCAGGAAGAAATGGTGGGGTGTGCTTCTCTCCGTTTCCAGAACCAAGGCGGCCGGTGATAGGTATGCGCGGGCGGCAGCGGCATGGAGGAAGCGAACAGGATAATGTGGGCTGGTAGAAGGTACCTACCTAGTAGGTTGTGCTTGTGTCATGTATTTGTGTAATGTGTTTGCGTGTATTGTGTGAGGGAAGGGTGTAGTAGTAAGTGTGTGGTAGTAAGTGTGTGTTAGTCATGTCAGTAGGTTCGTGTGAGTGTGTTAGTTACATCAAAAAAGTGATTAAAAGTGTAATAGTAAGTAAGTTGTGTGTGTGGAAGTAAGAAAGTGTTAGTAGGTTCGAGTGAGTGTGTTAGTTACGTCAATGTTTTTTATCTGGAGCACTTTGATGATGAAGAAACGTGGTTAATACTTGAGATGTTCTTCATGGACATCAAGTCCTTCACTGGAGACTTTTTACATAAAACCAGTTACGAGTATAACTGGTTTATATATTTATATTTCTAAAAATATTAGATACCTACATTTCTTAGTAAATATATTTCTTCAAGAATTCCCTCTTATAGCCATCAACGTTCTTCAACGTTTTTACATTTCAAAAATTCATAATATGCATATTATGTAAACGTTTCGGTTTATCCCCAAGCTCGCCAAGAACCATTCGAATTTCTTCCTTATTGAACTTCTTCTCAGTAATAAATACCTATCCCTCTTCGCCCTCAACGAATAAGACGCTGCTATAAATCGAGGTTTTAATAAACACAAATATCAATATAAATTTCAATTTTCACGTGTTTGTTTCGCATCGGGTTATGATCAATAGTTCGCAGAATGCATTTACCTACCCATGTTGCTGAAAGAGAGGCCCGAATAAATTCCCGAAATGAAATAGTCTGACAAATGACACCTAATTCTAAGGATTCGTTTACGCTGAACAAGATGGCAAAATCAGAATTTCGCACTCGAAATTGGATATAGTCCAGTCAATAAACGAACTTCACCTTACATCAAATGCGGGATCGTTTTTTATTTTTTGATGTTGTGCGGGACCATTAGGTAGTAATTAATCCAAGTTTCCGTCATCCCCCCCTCCTTGCTTCGTCCGCCATCTTGAAAAAACTGTCAGAAATCGGCACTTTTTTCAGTTTTCGGCCTCTAACTCATTCCCTGTTCATTTTTTTGAAGATATGTCTATACAAGAAAATGTAGATTACTAAATTTCCAACAAATTTGATTTGAACGTTTTTTTGTAGGCCCAAGCGTATTCGAGCTATGAGAAGTCGAAAAAGGTCAAAAATTGGAGATTCGGCAAATTTTTCACTTTCGCTCCACTTAGGTACCATCGCAAAAACAGGGGGAAGACTTGATCTCAGCAAACATTTTATAGAATGAAAGTTGTAGAGAATTTAATTTCCTTTAAAATCATGTATTGAAAAAAAAATTTGACGAGCAATGGGTAGGAGTGGGGGTAAATTTAAGAAAACTAGAAGAAATGCGTTTTTTGTGATTCAGCCGTGGAGTGCCGTGTTGGTGAAAGTTTTCGTTTTCATTATATTACAACCATTTTTTAAACACAGCAGTGCATCTAAATAATATTTGAACCATTTTTTGTATAAATATGAATAGATGGGAGAGAACAAATTCGTTACAAATTCATTTAAAAAAGTTAGTGTATATTAAGAAAATATAGATTACAATACAATGCGTTTTATATATTAATTATTTACATATTAAATAATGAACATACTAAGCACTAAAATAATATCTTTAAAAAAGAAGGGGGGGGGTGGTTGTTACAGTAACCGGGGACTTTTCGCAAGGGGGGGCGGGAGGGCTAACTCTTCTTCTGCAGGATCTTCGTCGAATGGTATGGACATGTCGTTGATATTTCCTCTTCCTCCTCAGCGACTATCAAGGGATGGTTCTCGCAGGACTTTCCGCCGGAGCAGAACTTGCAGAAAGTGGAGCAATGCAGACCGGCTTTGCTGCATCCACATGCTGCGGAACAGCCGGTGACACACCTGCATGATACCGTCTTCAGCAGTGTATGAGGAGCAGCATCTCTGGTGGTTGTAGTTGGAATCAAGCCCCTGCTTCCTTTTGTCCAGCCAAAGATGATTGGGTCATTCTTCCGGCTCATCCAGGCCATCACTTGGTGGTATACCCTCAAGGAGTGGTATCGTGCTGCATCAGAGGTAGGGGGCAGCTTTTCTAGGTTTACGTTTGTCGTAGTGGCAACAAATAGAAAGTACTTATGTCGGTAGACATTCTATGGATGTCAATTTTGGTTTATTATCTTCGATAATTATCGAAGATAATAAACCAAAGATAATAAACCAAAACGTAAACCAAAAAATTTTTTCTTTGGGCGATTCCAATGGTTCATTATAATGAACCATTGGAATCGCCCAAAGAAAAAATTTTTTTAACCCCCCCTCAAAATTTGTTGGTTTACGTTTCAAGATACGTAGATTCAGAAAATCGAATTAAAAAAAACTCTGCAAATTCTTGACACAACGGTTTATTATCTTCCTTGTGCAGATCACCCTTCTGTCTAGATCACTAGGTCTAAATGTCAAGATCCTAAATGTTAGATTAATTATTATTATCAATTATCACTAATTATTAACAATTTTATCAAGTACCTAGAGAAAATTATTATAATTTATTGTTAGGTATCAATAATTTGTATTCATTATTAATAATTATTATTATTAATTATGATTAATTAATACGATATAATTCTGGGGTTTTTAATACTACGTCGGTAATAATTTTTCTATAAAAGAAGTACCTACCAACAAACATTCGAAATTACCTTCATTTCAGTAGCACGAAACGCACCTCAGAACAACAAACTCGACATCACTTAAGCCATATGATGTTCCAAAGAGCATGTTAGTATGAAAATGGACTTGTATTTCAACAGTTTGAGTCACGATCGTGTTGTGAGGTACAATCTTTGAGCCGTCATTGTGAACGAACGGCTGGTCGTACAAAGCTGCGGATGGTCTTAAAAAATTCTACGGAACAAACTCTATCTAAATATGAAATAAAAAACACATCGTTCCGTATGAATTTTTCGAGATATGGAATTTTCAAAATTTCAAAATTCGTTTTGAACCCCTTCCCCTTGACCTAGGGTTATGAAAAGTTTCGAGGATCATTGTGGGGCTGGTCCAAACCCAGAAACCAAATTTCGTAATTTTAGCTCAACGCTAACTGGGCAAAGTGGCGCGGACGGCGGACGGCGGACGGAAGGAGGCGCCGAGTGCATACAAAGAAGCCCTGCTAGACCTGTGCAATATGGCCTTGGATCAGGGAGTGTTTCCTGTGGCGTGGAAAGTTGCGCATATAAAAGCGCTGACCAAGGGAGGGCACCGGGATTGGTCCCTCAGCAACAGCTTCCGGCCAGTGAGTCTTCTGCCATGCATGGGGAAGATCCTCGAGAGACTGATCCTGAATTCAATAGAGCCTCAGATGGCAAGGGGGGCTCACGAGTGGCAGTATGGATGCACCAAAGGTCGGAGCACGGAGAGTGCAATCAGCAGCCTGGTTGTGAGGGTGCGCCGGTCCCAACACAGGCATGTGGTGGGCGTTTTTTACGACGTGGCAGGCGCCTTTAATTCCGTGTGGTGGCCTCTTGTACTGAAGAATCTCAAGGCACAGGGCATTCCTCAGAATATTTACAGACTCCTCCGAGACTACTTTAATAATAGAGTGGCAGTCATGCACACCTGCGAAGGAGTGGTGAGGAGACCCATTACGCGTGGTTGTCCACAGGGATCCGTCCTGGGGGCAGCAATATGGAACCTTGTGTTTGCGGGTCTGCTCAATACCCTAAGGGAGGAGGGGTTTGTGGCGGTGGCGTACGTTGACGACCTCGCCCTCGTGGTGGAGGGGCAAACCAGGGAGGGAGTAAGGCAGGAGCTGGAACGAGGGAGCCGTCTGATCAAAGACTGGTGCGCGGGTGCCCGACTCGAGTTGGCGGAATCAAAAACCCAGGCAATCGTGTTCAGAGGGGCAGGGGATTCCAGACACCCCACTAGGTTCACAGTGGGGAATACGAGGATTGAGGCGGTGCACGCTGTAAAGTATCTTGGAGTAACACTGAACCGCCAACTGAACCCCGCTGCGCATGTGGACACCCTTCTTACCAAGGCCATGCAGGTGGCTGGGAGCGTTCGGAGATTGTCGGGCCGAGGGTGGGGCGCGAACTTTGACCAGCGGCTGCACTATTATAAGACGGTGTTTCTTCCGGCAGTTAGTTATGCAGCATCAACGTGGTGGGACCAACCAAGCGGAGGCATACGCCTGAAGATTTTGCGGCTCCAAAGAGCAGCACTCCTTGCTGTGACCAGGGGCTATAGAACGGCCTCAACACTGGCACTACAAGTAGTGGCCGGCTGCATTCCATTGGACCTGGCAATGGACATGAGAGTGGCTGAGGCGGCTGTGCGATGGCCCGCTAGAACCTGTGCACGGGTTCACCCAGAACTCCTGGAGGAGACCCGGGCGACATCCTCCGTACAGGACAAGAGCAAGGAAATAGTGGAGTGGGGGTTCCGCAAGTGGCAGCAGCGTTGGGATGCTGGAACGACAGGCAGACTGACTCACGGCTACCTTCCCAATGTCAGGCAAAGAATGGAGACCAAATGGCTGCAGCCGAGCTATGAAGTTACCCAATTACTCACAGGCCATGGTAACTTCAGTGGGAAGCTGCATGAATTTAGACGCCGCGACACCCCGGCCTGTCCGTGCGGAGAGCCCCAGGAACTGGCTGAGCATGTGGTCCGCTGCTGCCCTATGTACAATGCCCAGCGAGAAGAAATGGTGGGTGCAGCAGTCTATGGCGCTAGCCTCGACAGCCTCCTGTCTACAAAAGAAAGCTGTAGCAGATTTCATGCGTTCTGCAAGGTATGGTCACGCATGAGAGGAGAGGGCGCGGAACCCCCACCCCCCTCGGACGACTGAGTACTGGGGTCCTTTTTAGATTAGTGTAGATTAGGAATAGGTTAGCTTAGCATAGGTTAGGATTAGCGGTGGGAGGAAATTCATACAAGTACTCGCCACAGTAGAATAGACATATGTGATACTAGTTTAATGTTAACGATCTGTGATAATTACATGTTAGATTAAGCTGTTACTTTTTAAATTGTGTGCTTGAATGGATTGAGTGGCGGAGGTGTCTACCGGTCTTGGGGGGGCAGCAAACCGGTAGGTGATTATAATTTTGCCTTTGTTGATTTCTTTTGTTTGTTCTTTTATTTTGATTTTGTTAATTTACTTAGGGCTGTTCGGCCTCCTGGCCAATAAGAAAGCTCTGTAACAGCGAGTGCCGGGAGGCCACTTTAGGAAGGGTGGGCCCGGGACCGGTGGGATTCCTCCAATCCCTCGGTCTATTGTGTGAATGCAACAACTGTGAATGTGTTTGTTATTGGCGTGACTGTAATTTATTACCGTGTGAAAGTATTACACATAAGCAACCCGACTGTGATTTCCGCGTTCCTCTATGATAACTGATTAACTGTGATAACCTAGGATAGCTTAGGATAAGGACGGGGAGGAAATTTATAGTAGTACTCACCCGTCACTCCTGTTTGTTAATAAATGCCTGCCGATGATTGAAGAGCCGCAAGATACAAGAAGAGGCGGCGAGTAATGAGGCCGAGCGATATATATATATAATGACAAGCCTGCCAATGATTGAAGTGCCGCAAGATATAAGAAGAGGCGGCGAGTAATGAGGCTGAGCTAAAATACCTACGAGAAATGCCTGCCAATGACGGAAGAACCACAAGTTATGAGAAGAGGTGGGGAGTACAGAGGCTGAGCTACGTAGAAGATGGATCACTTCCCACAGGAAGTGATCTACCCCTCTGCCCCTAAAAACATCCCGTACAACACCCGGCACCTCCTCGTGGTCCGTCTGGACATGCTTTGCATGACTAAGACCGGAGGGGGCAGAAAAAAGGGGGTCCTGCTGTGCTTGGCATAGAAGATGCCATAAGCCTGCCCTGGAGATAATGAGCCTGAAAAACATTGTTATGGGCCACTGGCCTAGGTACAATGTTCAAAAGATCAGTGCACAGCAGGACGGCGGACGGCGGACGGCGTACGGCGTACGGCGTACGGCGGACGGACGGATTTTTTTTTATTCGATTTTCTGAATCTACGCATCTTGAAACGTAAACCAACAAATTTTGAGGGGGGGTTAAAATTTTTTTTTCTTTGGGCGATTCCAATGGTTCATTATCGAAGATAATAAACCAAAATCCGTCCGTACGCCGTACGCCGTCCGCCGTCCGCCGTACGCCGTCCGCGCCACTTTGCCCAGTTAGCGTTGAGTTAAAATTACGAAATTTTTTTTATGGGTTTAGACCAACCCCACAATGGTCCTCGAAACTTTTCATAACCCTAGGTCAAGGGGAAGGGGTTCAAAACGAATTTTGAAAATTTGAAAATCTCATATCTCGAAAAATTCATATAGAACGGTATGTTTTTCATTTCATATTTAGATAGAGTTTGTTCCGTAGAATTTTTTAAGACCATCCGCAGCTTTGTACGACCAGCCGTTCGTTCACAATGACGGCTCAAAGATTGTGCCTCACCACACGATCGTGAATCAAATTGTTGAAATACAGGTCCATTTTCATACTAACGAGCTCTTTTGAACATCATATGGCTTAAGTGATGTCGAGTTTGTTGTTCTGAGGTGCGTTTCGTGCTACGGAAATGAAGGTAATTTCGAATGTTTGTTGGTAGGTACTTCTTTTATAGAAAAATTATTACCGACGTAGTACATATTAAAAACCCCAGAATTATATCGTATTAATTAATCATAATTAATTATTATTATTAGTAATAATAAATACGAATTATTAATACCTAATAATAAATTATAATAATTCTCACTAGGTACTTGATAAAATCGATAATAATAATTAATCTAACATTTAGGATCTAGACATTTAGACCTAGTGATCTAGACAGAAGGGTGATCTGTACAAAGAAGATAATGAACCGTTGTGTCAAGAATTTGCAGAGTTTTTTGTCTACAGCTTGTCTATGGGTTGACGTAGGCGTCGTAGATTAAATTCAGATGTCTTTAGATGGTCTACCTCCGTCTATATTACATCTATATGTAGACATCTACTCTCCATAGACTGTGTAGTCATCTACTGCATCATGTACGTCATCAGGTAGACGAGAGGTGAACCTGCAGTAGATGACGGCAGATCATCTACCAATCGTCTAAGCGGTCTACGGAGAGTAGATGTCTACATAGACGTCTCCCCGTTGACTACATTTAGACGTCTGTAGATGGTCTACCCATATCTACACTACGTTTAAATGAAGATATCTACTCTTCATAGACCGTGTAGACGACTGGTAGATGATCTACCGACATCTAATGTAGGTCAACTTCTCGTCTTCCTAATAACGTGAGGTCTACTTCTCGTCCCCCGTAATCAAATTCAGTGTTGGCGTGAGAGAAGAGCGGCACGTCTTGAGCAGCATTTGTACAGTAGAAAGAATCCATTGGTATTTTTGAAATGCACTTGATATGTTTCACCATCGTTGGCATCTTTAATGCTTTTAAAATATAGACGTGGTACTTTGTAGTTATGTTCCTAATGTAGTAAATTTACTTCATTGGGAACATAAATATAATAACTTGTGCGTTTATTTGCTCTCTATTTCTCACTTCAAATAATCGTTGGAATTAATTATGAGCAACAGAGACCTAGCACCACACAGAAACTAGACGTCTACTAGACGTCCAATATACATTGGTAGACGTAAACACGTCTAGTAGACGTCTATGGTAGATGATCTGCTAGACGTCTGTATGGTTACTTTTGATCGTTCTAATAGACGTATATATTCATATAAATATGTGGACATTTAAGTCCTTATTTCTAGTGTTAACATTATGTATGTTAGAAAAATGCAAGAATTTATCTGCTAAATACATCGGCTTTGAGACGGAAACAATGCGATGCATAGTTGTGAGAATGTTAAATTGAATTAAATCGTCTATTTTTGAACTTGTCATATACGTGATTGTCAAATTTCAAACTTAGAATAAATCTCACTGCCGAATATAGAACTTTTTGCAGTCTCTGTCTACACTCATAGCTCATGTCACACATAGCTGAGAGATGTGGCATGATCATGGCATGAAACAAGTTCTTTTGGTTTATTATCTTCGATAATGAACCATTGGAATCGCCCAAAGAAAAAATGTTTTAACCCCCCCCCCCCCCCTCAAAATTTGTTGGTTTACGTTTCAAGATACGTAGATTCAGAAAATCGAATTAAAAAAAATCCGTCCGTCCGCCGTACGCCGTCCGCCGTCCGCCGTACGCCGTCCGCCGTACGCCGTCCGCGCCACTTTGCCCAGTTAGCGTTGAGTTAAAATTACGAAATTTTTTTTTATGGGTTTTGACCAACCCCACAATGGTCCTCGAAACTTTTCATAACCCTAGGTCAAGGGGAAGGGGTTCAAAACGAATTTTGAAATTTTGAAAATTTCATATTTCGAAAAATTCGTATAGAATGGTATGTTTTTTATTTCATATTTAGATAGAGTTTGTTCCGTAGAATTTTTTAAGACCATCCGCAGCTTTGTACGACCAGCCGTTCGTTCACAATGACGGCTCAAAGATTGTGCCTCACAACACGATCGTGAATCAAACTGTTGAAATACAGGTCCATTTTCATACTAACAAGCTCTTTGGAACATCATATGGCTTAAGTGATGTAAAGTTTGTTGTTCTGAGGTGCGTTTCGTGCTACGGAAATGAAGGTAATTTCGAATGTTTGTTGGTAGGTACTTCTTTTATAGAAAAATTATTACCGACGTACTATTAAAAACCCCAGAATTATATCGTATTAATTAATCATAATTAATAATAATAATTATTATTAATAATAAATACAAATTATTATTAATAATAAATACAAATTATTATTAATAATAAATACAAATTATTAATACCTAACAATAAATTATAATAATTTTCACTAGGTACTTGATAAAATTGTTAATAATTAGTGATAATTGATAATAATAATTAATCTAACATTTAGGATCTAGACATTTAGACCTAGTGATCTAGACAGAAGGGTGATCTGTACAAAGAAGATAATGAACCGTTGTGTCAAGAATTTGCAGAGTTTTTAGATTGAGCGATCTGTAAACTAATGATTTATCAAAATTTTATAATTGAGATTGAACCTTACAAGATATTTCGTTGGTCTGGCGACTCCACGAGAGATTCTGCTGCGAGATGACACCAAGGCATTTAATTTCGTTTTGATATTCGAGCATCTTGTTATTGATATTGAGTTTGGGCACTTACGGTAGTGACAAATTTGCCAACAACCGAGAGTGGCCAAATATGATGCAGGAACTCTTTCGCGGATTCACAACAAGACCATGTCTCTCGAACCAACTCTCCAAGCTTCCAAGATCCTGATTTACCAGCTCAACATTTGAAATAATTTTGACCATTTTCGTCGATAAATGTATATTTAAATCGTCCGCATAGAGACTTCTCTTACACCTCAGAATTTCATCAGATATTCCATTCAAATAGATGGCAAAGATTAGACTAGACAGTGTACTACCCTGAGGTGTTCCTCTTTGTAAGGTGGACCAGGATGACAGGTTACCCTTGTCAGTTCGAATACATTGCTTACGGCTACTTAGGTAAGATTTGAACCAGGAAATAACTGAATCACTGCAGCCTATTGACCTCAGAATAGACAAAAGCAGCGTACGCTCGAGACTATAAAAAGCGTGGCTTAATTAATGTCATCAATTATTTTAATCAAGGAAGTTTGAGTGCTGAAATTCTTTCTGTATCCTGATTGAAATGGATCCAACAAGGCATTTGTTTCGGTAAAAACAGAAAATTTATAATACATACCTTATCAAAGATTTTGGCTAGCACACTAATTAAAGTTATAGGCCGAAAATCACTGAAGCACACTGATGGGTTTTTCTTGACGAGGGGTAGAACGAACGCATTTTTTTATTCACTTGGATAAGTTACAATTGATATAGAGAAGTTGAATATATGTTTTAGGATATCTACAATCTTATTGTCAATCAACTTGATTAAAATACTGGATACATTGTCTGGGCCAACACCGGTGGTAGCTATCGGTTCTCCTTTGCCTCCTTTGCTTGCGGATATTTACATGGATTATCTTGAAAAACAAATTTTTGAAAAATATAAATCAAATAACCTCTTGCATTGGTACAGATACGTTGATGATATAATAATTTTATGGACAGGAACTGAAAGACTACTAAATTCTTTTCATGAAAAAATCAATACATTAGATCCATTTATTAAATTCACACTTGAATTAGGTGGAAATAAGCTAAATTTTCTAGACCTGTCCATCTCATTAATTAATAAAAAGCATGAGTTCTCCATTAAATTTTATAGAAAAGATACTTACAGTGATATCACTATTCATACTTCATCAAATCACCCTTTAGTTCATAAACATGCTGCTTTCCATAGTATGATCAATAGAGATTGGTATAGAGTATGGTCAATACCAATGAATGATCAAAATTTAGCAAAAGAAAAATCAGTTATTAAAAGTATAGCCACAGGTAATGGATATGAGGGCGCTCTCATAGATTCCATATGGAATAAGGTTCTTAGGAAAAAATGTAGGGAAGGGGTATCAAATTTGGATAGGGAAATTGTTTTAGGAGAGATAAAATGGATAAGTATACCTTATTATGGAAAGATTTCGGATAAAATTGGAAAAATGTTATTGTCAAGAGGTTTCAAAGTAGGGTTTAAAAATAAAAATAATCTCAAAGCTTCGTTGGGTTCTGTTAAAGATAAGATTAGTGTTCAGGATAAAAGTGGGGTTTATAAGCTGAAATGTTCTTGTGGGTTTCAATACTGTGGTCAAACTGGTAGGAAATTTAGGGAAAGAATAAAAGAACGTGAAAAAGATTTCAGGGATAGCAAGGGTGATTCTGCTTTTTCAAGTCACCTAAGCGAATCCAATCATGATTTTAGTTTTGATCTAACAAATAGACAGTATGTAGAATTCCCTCATTTTTGGTCAAAGGGAGGTAAGTATGTTGGATGTACTTGAAAAATTCGCAATTCTTAAGAGTGATAGGTCTGGTAAATGTCTAACTGAGGTGATCCCTCAACATATTTCACTGTTAATAGGATCATTCCTGCAATAGCTTGGTTTCTCCCCCCCCCCTCCTCACAATGTTACCCTCACCATTGTTTAAGCTCTCTTTCACTTTGTCTGCCTTAATTGGCATTTGTTGACCCGCCCAATTCTTTTCACTTCTCTGAGCCAATAGGATTTAAGTTCTCCCTTCACTGTAACCACCCTTCACTTCTGTTACTATATAAGCTGTATTTCATGATGTACCTTCAGTTCATGTTTGTTACTGATGATGACCTAATCGTCGAAATCGATTTAACAATTGTACTCATAGTTTTTCGTGGAAATAGACTCTCTCACTCTATACTTCCGTTTTTTATTGAAATGGGTTTCCACAACCTCGTCGCGAGTGATCTAATTCGTATTGTCTGGGCCCATGGCTTTTGACGACATACTGTTTATGGCCGTTCTTATTTCGTCTGACGTCACCATGATAAAGTCGAAGTGAGTTACACTATTTTCACCCATTTGAGTATAATACTCAACAAGTTCCGAATCAATATTCTGCTCGCAGCTTTGTTTACAGAAATAATCGTTTAAACCATTCAAATCGACACTTGGTTCATCTTCATTAGATTTTTGGTTTATTATCTTCGATAATGAACCATTGGAATCGCCCAAAGAAAAAAAAATTTTAACCCCCCCTCAAAATTTGTTGGTTTACGTTTCAAGATACGTAGATTCAGAAAATCGAATAAAAAAAAATCCGTCCGTCCGCCGTACGCCGTCCGCCGTACGCCGTCCGCCGTCCGCGCCACTTTGCCCAGTTAGCGTTGAGTTAAAATTACGAAATTTTTTTTATGGGTTTCGACCAGCCCCACAATGGTCCTCGAAACTTTTCATAACCCTAGGTCAAGGGGAAGGGGTTCAAAACGAATTTTGAAAATTTGAAAATCTCATATCTCGAAAAATTCATATAGAACGGTATGTTTTTTATTTCATATTTAGATAGAGTTTGTTCCGTAGAATTTTTTAAGACCATCCGCAGCTTCGTACGACCAGCCGTTCGTTCACAATGAGGGCTCAAAGATTGTGCCTCACAACACGATCGTGTATCAAACTGTTGAAATACAGGTCCATTTTCATACTAACAAGCTCTTTGGAACATCATATGGCTTAAGTGATGTCGAGTTTGTTGTTCTGAGGTGCGTTTCGTGCTACGGAAATGAAGGTAATTTCGAATGTTTGTTGGTAGGTACTTCTTTTATAGAAAAATTATTACCGACGTAGTATTAAAAACCCCAGATTATATCGTATTAATTAATCATAATTAATAATAATTATTATTAATAATAAATACGAATTATTAATACCTAACAATAAATTATAATAATTTTCACTAGGTACCTACTTGATAAAATTGTTAATAATTAGTGATAATTGATAATAATAATTAATCTAACATTTAGGATCTAGACATTTAGACCTAGTGATCTAGACAGAAGGGTGATCTGTACAAAGAAGATAATGAACCGTTGTGTCAAGAATTTGCAGAGTTTTTATATAACGAACGAGCACCTTCATCCTCTGGACACCGGCGAGATTTACGGGAAATTTTGTTGCGCTCTTTCATCGGGTTTTTCCAACGTCAGCCAAAATGCCGGTTTTTATGTTACACGAACTTCTCGAAGAGGAGTTGCTCAAAGAGTTGCTTGATCAATGAGTTGCTGCAAAAGTTCGGTAAGAAGAGAGACTTTGACATCAAGATCACTCGATTGACAGATACCCAAGAAATCAAATTTATTAATATCATTTTCAATAGCTTTAATGTCGTAAGTTTTGAAATTGCGAACTTTTATTATTTTGTGAATTTTTGGGCGATAACAAAAAGGAAGGCAGCCGTAAACAGTGTCATGACTTGACATACCAGTCGATGGAAACTGACCAAAATTGTGAATATAATCGGCATTTGTGATGATTAGATCAAGGCTAGAATGGGCATTATCTCTATGAAACGTGGGTTCCAGCGGCAATATTCTGAAGTTTATGTTAGGATTTACCAAATTCAGCAATTGAGTTTTAGGTATATTGTGATTCTTCTTGGAGTGCCGTATCCGAATTTCGGACGTTGGCGACCTCTCACATATAATCCTGTGATGCACGTCTTCACAAGTTATACGGGACCTAAAGTTTATCGCCGGTTCCGAACGGCACTATTTGAGAGGCTGTACTAGGCAAATGATACTGGTGGTAGTTTGCCATTGCTTTCCACCAGGTGACCGCCGCAACGGCTAAGTATGTGAAAAATCCTTTCACGCCAGCGGGTATTGAACCCAAGATCTTACGCATCGCGGACAGACGCGCTTGTCCACGAGGCTACCGGCGGCCACTATTTACGGGAAATATTGTGATTGGGCTGATAAATTGACATTGATATTGAAATCACAAGTGAAACATTTACATGTAAATGTTTTCGTATGAAATGACAAAATTTTCAATCTGAGAAAAGAACTCATGTAAACCTGAAGCCTTTGGAGGACGATATACAACCGAAACTAAGATTTTATTGAATTTATTCGAAATCTTTGCTATGATGTATTCGACGCTTTTTGTATATTTTCCTTCTGAGCGTTTTAGTATTTTACATTGGAGGCTTTCATGAACGAAAAGAAGAGAGAGAGAGAATTTATTCAAAACTGAGACATAGGTATAAAAGAAGTGAAGTAAGAAACATTGATTAATATTGCTCGTCATAGGTCAGAGACCCGTGTCGACGAGACATGAGCTGCAGCTGCAGAGCAGTTGTAGACGTCGATAGGGGCCGTGTAGACAACGATAGACGCCGTTCATACATCAATAGACGCTGTCTAGACGTCTATTGATGTCTAGAAGGCGTCTGTACATAGGTGCCATCATGACGTCGATTGATGCCCTTTGGACGCCGTTCGACATGGATATACGCCGTTTAGACGTCGATAGACGCCGTGTAAACATCAATAGAAGCCGTGTAGACATTGATGGACGCCGTCTAGACGTCGATAGACGCCGTTAGACATGGATATACGCCGTCTAGACGTCAATAGGCACTGTCTAGTCGTCAGTAGACGCCTTCTAGACGCCGTGTAGTCGTCGCATGTTCATCTACGCCTGTAGATATGTCTACATATTTAGATGAATAGATGTGTATTAGACCGACCAAAAGTAAACATTTAGACGTATAGCTGATCATCTACCATAGCAGTCTACTAGACGTGTTTATCAATAGATGTCTATTGGACGTCTATTTTTTGTGTGGGTTTATCTTTATCCCTAACCATGTGAAGATATCTTCACGTCCAGTTCTTGCACAGTATCGATCGGGAACATGAAGACAACAATATCGATCAGGTCCAGGAGACCAGGACCTGGTCAGTATGCTGACACAATATCGCCAATATCCGTCCACTCAACGGTATTTTATTTTAATATTGGATATTACTTTGAAACTCAACCATGTTCGTAGAGACCACCACAGTAAATACAGTTAGTAGGCTTAGGACCGATTTTGCCAACTTTTTTAATCACGGTTAGGCGATCCGAAATGCGATTTACGTTCGTTAATCATGATACGAAGTTGTATTGGATTTCAACAGATTCGGTCTAGCATTAGTCGTGTTCTAATTTTCAAGTTGAACAGTAATGTTCTAGAACTAAGCAGCCAAAGTCGGCCGATTAGCCTCCTTAATCATGATTACACTTTCTTTGTTTACATCGAGTGTTCACATACACTGTCAGTGCTGTTTCGTATTGTGTTACTTTCGTACTTTTGTTTCGTAACTTTTTCTCGTGCTTTCTTGTTCGGAATGCCTCGTGCATTAGTGCGTTCGTTCGCATCAGCGTTTGAGGAAGAGGAGGTTCTCTATTCGCCGTCCTAGATGGATAAAGGAACGGAAGGAAGATTTTCTTGATTTGGACGGGGACGACTTTGCAATGCGATACCTACCGGTTGACTAAAGAGACGGTTCTCAGGGTGCTCCAGCAAATAGAAGGTCAGCAAGAATAACCGAAAGAAATTATACGGAAGAAAGAAATTAAGAAAGAAAAATATACGAAAGGAATAGAAAATATAAGACAGGGATGTACGAAAGGAATAAGAAAATGACCTATCTCAAATTTTATCGTTTTTGAGTTATGCATATCACTGGATTGGAAATTTCGCGCGGAATTGAATGGACGAGCTTGTTTAGTGATAAGACCGCTATGGGCGCTAATATCGGATCAGATGCGATTTTATCGTATCTAGAAGGCCGAATCAACATATCTTATCTAAACAGTTTTACAGGCGATTTGGTGCTGGCTCTTGGTTCCTCTACTTACAGGTGAGTAGTCAACAATATTCTTATTTAATAGTAGTTATCTTATGTTTATAATCATCACCTGATGTGTTTCTCTTGGAAATATAATAATATTCTTTGAAAGAGCGAAATGGAAGAACGGTATCCGTTTCAGAACACTGACGTTCTAGATTCGATATGTTGTGTGACTATCCAGTTTGAGATAAGACATGTTGTTTGGATAAGTTTTGCCTTAGTAATAAGTGAATAATGAAGTCATGATTATTTAGTTTATTTTAGTTTTTCCATAAAGCCGCCTCATTTAATAATATCAAGGAAGATGTTTTGTAGTTTTGCATTCTAATTAGTTTCTGAAGATAGGTAGGTACCTATGTCCCTACTCATTATTTCTGCTAGGTTTAAGGAAGGATTTCCTTGGCTAGTAAGCCAGCAAATTAAGTATGTACATTATCTACTTATTTTATGTGTGGTGTGATGGTTAAATATTTCCATAATGATTGTTACTATTATTTTTATTTTCTTTCAGCAATATGAGTGAGACCGACTCTTCTGATCTCTCCGAAGACTCCAGCACTGAATATTGTGCAGTGTCACTGGAAGACCTAGTTTCAGCAGCTGAAAAGGAAGGTATTATTGAGGACATCGAAAATACCCTGGGAGAGAATACTGGAGAGAGAATACTGAATACTGAGAATACTGAAGTTTTTCTCCCGGGCTCGGTCTCCACTGGTGCCACCCAATCATATAATTCACAGTTGTCATTGACACTGGCTAAGAAGATACCTGAAAACTCCACCTTTGCCTCGTGTCTAATAGACTATGTGGAAGAGCTGCTGAGGGAAAATTAAAAAAATATTGTGATTTTTTCGGATGGTTGTACGTTTCAAAACCGTAACTGTGTCCTCTCAAATGCCTTGCTGCACCTTAGCATTAAACATAACATCACTATAGCACACAAATATCTTGAAAAGGGGCATACTCAAATGGAGGTAGACAGTGCGCATAGTCACATAAAAGGTCAGATTGAGTCATCTGAGATCAACATTCCAAGTCAGTACCTACAGCACTCATTAGCAGCCAGAAAATAACCCTTCCCATATCGAGCAGTTTACTTGAATCACGATTTTTTTAAATAATTATGGGAATTCGGGAAGCATGATCTATCCTTCAATCCGCCCAGGAAACAGGAAGGACGATCCTGTTGTAACTGACATTCGTTGGCTACACTATGAACCGACAGGTGTAATAAAGTACAAGTTGGACTTCGATGAAGAACTGAAAGATCTTCCCAGGAGACCCAACCCATTGAGAATCAACGAATTTCCCAAACTTTACAAAGAAAGGAGGCCCATAACACTAGATAAATATAATGATCTCCAGTCACTGAAGAAATGTATACCACTTGACTGTCAATATTTTTATGATTTGCTCCCCCACAAGGTTACTAGCATAAGGAATGAGAAACGTAAGCAAGGAGTAAAACGCAAAAGAGATGAAGAACAGTAACTGCCGTCTAGTTAATTCAGAACTGAAAAATGTATGATCTCTACATGAAAGTGTGATTAACAACTTTTTTTTATTGTCCAAGACAAAGTTAATTATTTAGGTTCTTGTGATACTATTGTTAATGTTTACTTACTAAGGAACTTGTATCAAAAGCTGTGTTTCTGTGCCTTATATTTTTTTCTTAAATCATAAGATTTGTAATTTTAAGACTGAATGTATTCAATTTTAAAGTCTAATTTATTGTGACATTGTTACCTACTTATTTCAATACTTTACGTGATTTTTCTATTTCAATACTTTACGTGATTTTTCTATTTCAATACAAACATTTTTATACGAATGGGCTTGACTGATTTATTATTCCTTTCTCCACCCCTGGTGAGTTTGCCAACACAAATTTAATTTAAGTAATTTGTTTCGCTATGTTTTTTAATTACAAAATGTAGCTGACAACATGTCTTATCAAAAGGAACATTTGAGCCAACATGACCTATCTAAGTGTTTTTTTAATACAAATGTTTTTACTGTGAGTGTGTATCGTTAGCAGTTTGAAAATGTTAATATGGATTGTACACAAATTTCACTTGCTGGGTTGATGCACTTTTGTGATTAAAAACTAGTTTTTTAGCTCTCCTGTAAAGTGAGGAAATTTGAGATTGGTCATGTTGCGTGAGAAGCGACTTATATTTAATATAAGTTAATCAAGACTACGATGTTCGATTTACTCGAACCTTGATTTACGTAATCAAGATTAGTGAGTTTTGGGTGGAATCAGCCCTTAGTTGTTTGTAAAGTAGGTAGATTTAATTTCTGTGATGCTCAATCACAATCTCTCTGGTTTATTGTTTTATTGTTGGTGGGTTTATTGTTTTTGTATTTGTAATTGTAGCGCGTATATCAAAGTTTATTGACCTAATGATGCAATTTTTAAATAGCATTTTCCACTTGAATTAAACCCTTTCCCAATTGAATTAAACCTTTTCCCAATACAATTAAAATTTTTTCCAAAATAATTAAACCTTTTTCCGAAATAATTAAACCACCCAAATGAAGGGGATGTAATAGAAAATAAATGAACGACGTAACAACCAGTGAAACATCGGTGAGCATGAAGTAGACTCCACTGGTGACTCCCTTCCGAGTGATATCACTTGGAAGGGATTCCTTCGTAGTATAGGTATGCGTCGTCTATTCCTCTTATGACCCAACGTTGTTTGACGACAGTTTCTCCTAGCCGCATACCACTCTCTGCTGCACAAATGACCATAAAGTTTTTACCACCATACTCGCCGATGCTAAATCCGGTGGAAAAGGCTTTCTCAAAAATCAAGTTGGCAGCAAGATATTAGGCCACCGAGAAGAGCACATTCTTACTGAAGTAATTGGAACAAGTACAGGTACAATAGCTCCAGACATGTTTCTGCTATTGCCCACTGCGGCGAATGGAGAACCGCTGCATCAACAACTGTAGGTACCTAGCTTCATTATTCATTGACCCTTCCTTATTCGTTCGCGGCTTTGTTTTTCACTTTTCTGCAATTCCTAATTCATGATTAAACTGTTTCGCCATTAATATACTTACATGCAATTCCTTATTTTCCCGCAAGAAGTTTAATTATTTTGGAAAAAGGTTTAATTATTTTGTAAAAAAAAGTTTAATTGTATTGGGAAAAGGTTTAATCCAATTGGGAAAAGGTTTAATTCTTTTGGGAAAAGCTTTAATTTAATTGGGAAAAGGTTTAATTCAATTGGGATAAGGTTTAATTCAACTGGAAAACGTGTTGTTTTTTTTTCGGTTAGGATTTTGTATAAAAGAAGGAATTGTATTGATTTAAATATTTTTGTGTAGACTGGTTATTATAAGTTATATATTTCATCTCGTTAATTGTAAGAGTGATCATTTATGGCCAAAATTTGCGAGATTATAAATAAAACGCTATTCAATTCAATTCTGCAGCGTAGCTCCTCGTATGGACGTTGGTACATTTATATTAAGACCCACCCCAACCTTCGCAAATCCCGTGGAAATTGAGCGATAAAACCCTCCGGAACTGGTTTTGATGTGATTACAAAGCGAAAGTTGACTCTTGAGAATTGAACTGAGAGGGCAGCTGTGAAGTGGAAAAGACGCGGGACCTTTGAAGAAACGCTCAGCGGGTGGCATCACGAATTAAGGCAAAGGAGGTTCTACCTTTTTTCACAACGTGAAGTATTTGGAAATGTGAGAGATCAGTGCGATAATGTCAATTTGAGAGTCTGACTTTCACCTTTTTTCCTCTTGAGATAATCCGATTGACGCCAAACAACTCAACAGTTTTTGAACGGTGTTCGGTTTCGGCCAAACGCGTCTTACGTTGTATGATGGACGAAACGTACAATAAAACTGAAGTTTGTTCTGTCAGGACAATCTGCGACTGAGTTTTTAGTAGACCATTACTTGCCTAATCACGGCTATTAACAGAATTATTTACAACACAAATATGATACCCCGCAGAGGTTCATTACCGAGCTCTGGTAAATTAATATTGGGTCGTTCAGGAATTTAGTTGGAAAACTGAAGAGACTCACTGAGCTAGTTACTGTCTTCACTCCTCTCACTCTGGTCACTTTCTCGAAAGAATACACAATATTATATCTCTGCACTCACATTTTTCGTACAGTCATGAGACTCACAAGGATATTGTGTACAGAACAGTGATCTGTACAGACGGTAACGAAGCCTTGTGGAAATTTATCGGCCAGTATTCGAATTCCAATTCGAATCCAGCGTTCTTCTACTGTTATAGTGAGATTTCCGCGATTGCAATATCACGATCAACCCCTGGAACCTCCCATTGTACGTATAGTCACCCCCAGAGTGTTGCATGTTGGTAGACTCATACCTAGTATCCAAGCTATGCCATATAGTCAATAACCTCCGGCAATCCCATCCTAAGTCGTCGGAGACGGGCTGATGGTAGATAAAACTCCTCCACGGCGTCTTTACGACCCTCTCGATCCCTTTTCCCTCGGGACTTCGGAAGTCTTTATTACTGTTTATGGCTCCACAACACCTGTTGACCCTCCTTCAGAGGTAATCGTGGACACTTCCCTCGCGGTTTTCGCGACATAGAAAAGGCTTTTTCTTGATGTATAACTAAATCGTGCAGAATCCTTGACTACAGGATCTTCACCAATAGCATGAATGCGGTTGTGAATGATAATAAATATATAAACATATAAACATTAATTTATATAATATTAGCTCATACATCATGCAATAACTCAACGCCCCAGAGCGCGTACAGCTCTTTTCTTGTTACCAGCCCAGGTATCGAACCAGGGACCCCCGAATTACCATTGTAGTTGAATTATTCATTTCTGCGAAGGTCTTCCTTTCAAATTCAAAAATATTTTATTGGCATAAAGGTACATACATAGATCATTTTACAGTGGCCTAAGATATTTAGGTTGAACAATATCGGCCTGCCGGCCTTAAAAGTCTTTTAGTCTTAAGTACGAGTATTCTGCTCGTAGTATCCTGACGAGCTAAGATAAAGTCCCCTATCGACCATTTTGGTGTTTTTGGAGTTGGGCACATGTCTTTTCTGACAAGGTAGAATTTCCTATCTCCATTGGAAAGGTTCGAAAAAAGACTTTATCTTATCTCCAGTTTGATGATCTGGGCCCCCTTCCTCACTTAACTGCATTTTTCTCGACATGAAAAAATGGAGATAGGTGGTTTTAATTTACGGCGGCAGTATTGCATCTAGTGTCATAAGTTAGGGGGTGTAGTAAAATTCGTAAGAGAAAAAGGAACAGGAGGTCTTCCCGGATTAAGTACTGCCGAATAAAATCTGACAGGCAAAAACTTACTTGAAATTGTTTGGAGATAAAATTTCAGTGTGAGAGCGAATAATCAAAAGAAAGAGTTCATCATTTACTGTATCATTTATTGCAAGGCTTTGTGAAATTAGATTTTCTTGTAGTACGAAGGTTCTGCCTGAAAAAATGAGTTTCACTCGAAGCTGTTGACCTTTATCAACCACAGCGGGGCTTGTCGGAAAACGATTATAGCGGTACATTGAATGTTACGAAATTTAATTTGAGGTTACGTGAAGATTTTTATCCGTTGCTACTTATTTGACCGACGGGGATACTTGAAAAACGTGCTTTCAGCGAACTGTTTCTCGGAAAGAAAAAGTTACTCGAGTTTTAAAGGTGCCGAATCACGACTGCCTTTTAGCTGGTCGTTTATAACCTCGTAACTTCGACTGTCTAGTGGGTTGTTGCAATTTATGTAGCTGGATAGAATAAGGAAGAGTGGTCATGTATTTGATCCGGAATAGAAAAAAGTTAGCGAGCATTCATCAATACAGGCGTTGGGTACGACGATTAAGTTTATAACCTATCGAGTGATTCCTTTTCCATAGGTATTGTTGAATGAGAATCACAGCAGAGCGTTGATATTCCACGAATGATGAGTTAATTTAAACCTAAATCTTCTAAGTAAGGGGAATTTTAAAATACTTTTCAAGGTAAGCAGAATAAGAACATCGAATTACAGAAATTCCGTCCGTCCCCCGTACCCGGCACCGATTCTTGAACGAGCCAGTTACATGAGGCCAAGGTTCTGTGCACGTGAATATTTTGTATTTAGATTTCTTATCAATCGGAAAACTTCACAATTACCTTTTTTTTCACATCTGAGCACATTGGGTCGAGTGTTAATGAGCTGTGATGAGACAAAATTCATTCGCGCCGTTCGTAACTCCGTGACGACCTGAACAGCCGTTACAAACGATACGTACAACAGATGAAGATGTCACTATTCTGGCGGAACAAGAAAAAAAAAAAAAAAAAAAGGTTTCCTGCTCTCATCAATTACGCGGAACGAGATTTTATCAACGGGAGTCCGCCTCCAATTAGTCCTTAATTATCGCGCCGTTCTAAACGCCTCGTCTCGCCTAATATTTAATGGGTTGAGATGTACTCATCAAGCGGCGGTGCATCTATATTTCCCTAATTGAGCTCACCACACTCATATACTCAAAACTTTTAGGTCAATTCAATAGCGGCCCATTTTTTTAATTTTTTTGGGGTATTAATTCTCTAAGATACAAACATAGCAACGTACTATTCGTAACGCAAATTTTCGAATGACCGTCAGCTCACAAGTACCTTTATACCCTTTATACATGATACCCTTTGTGCTCTGGCCCAAAGGGTATAAGTGACGTTTTTACCAAATCTAGAAAATCGATGTCAAAGTTCGATAACCATGGCAATTCGACTGAGTGGCGCCTAAAGCTAATTTCTATGTTATTCACTCTATGAAGCTGTATATCCTTAGGACTTTAATTTGGTATATCCTTAGGACTTTAATTTGATGCTGCCCAGCTCCCGGATCAGGTGAGTGACTCCTCCCAATAAGGGTGAACTTTTTAAATAATGTAGAGCCAGTACAAATGGTATGCTTGGGTTACAGTCTAAAATGGTCATCAGGTCTAAAAATGAACGTATCTTTCTAGATAATTTAATATATAATACATCACACGGGAAAGGGTATCATGAACCACAATGTTCGGTGCAGAAATTCTGTATCACACCCGACATTTATTTAATTCTTGTTGTGGTGCTGCATAAGGACATACATGAGATTGTATGCTCGTTTGTTCCTCGTGTCAATTTCGTCGGTGATTTCGAAATCCCTAACAACCAGGGTTCCTTCCCACTTCCTCAAATCCAGATTCTACTAAGGCACTCAACACCGCCTGGTTGGCATCTCGTCCATCGTGATCGATAGAAAAGCTCTTAGAAGACATCCGGCATTAGCCTCCTTCGATTCCAAGTGCTGCTTGGCGCTAACTGCCGCTGAGTTGGTAAACTGTTCGACGTAGTTGCATATTGGCTGGCGAACCTGAAATGTGTTCATTACCAGTGTAACGGGAGACGGAGCTGTAGATAGATCGCTTTATTGAGTGTTCGATAAGCGGAGAGAGGATAGAATTGACGGAAACCATCAGATGATCGACTTTGAGCTCAATCAGACCACCAGAACTTCTGAAGCTGTTGAGGGTTAGGCGAACATTTTTAGTATCTACAATGGGTCTGAAAGAAATATTTTTATTACAACAAAATACAGTCGAAACTTAACAACTCGTACCCCGAAACAACTTGACAATAAGGATTCTTTAAAATGAACACGTAAACAATGAAGTAGACCGGAGAATATCTTTCCAACTTTTTCCTGTAAATTAGACAGAATGGTACTGGGTTGTGCATAACACGAGGGTGTAATCTTACCGTAACTCAATCCTCTCTCACGTCACATTCAAGTGCAGTAAACGCAGAAGAATTACCAGAAAGATATGGTCTCTTAAATGCTCTGGGTTCACGCAAATGCAAGAAAATGATTGATGCGATGAATCGCAGTTGGGCATTTGATGTTTGCTATAAGGTAACTGAGTTGTATTTGCAAGAATCCCAGGACTTTTGAGAGGCGGAAAGTGTTACCAGATGCTTATCTTTCTCAATTCTAGGGGCAGAGAGAGGTGAAACTGCACAACTCGTACTGTACCTTAGTCCTTCCAAACCAGTTTGCTCGACTATAATCTCATCCTGATTGGAAAGAGTGGCCAAGGCGAGACTGAAATCGTAAGGTTACGGCCATTCGAAACAAGAAGAGAACTTGGGCGGCTGGCTCGGAGCCTAATCTTCGTTCTAAATAGGTTCTTCAACTAGGAGTGAGCTGTTGAATTATTCCAATCTTCTAGGAACATAATTTCCGTATTTTGCAAGTTTTTCCGGAAATTGGTCCAGGGCTAAAGGGAGAATTAACGGTGAATTAGGGCGACAGATATTACTGTTGGACTTCAAGATTTTAGCAGTCACAGGTACAAAAATGGCAACAAATCACGATGTTATTAACCATCGCTGTTGTGTAGATTGTTCGGAAATAATAATTATTGAGCAATTAACATCATGTGCAGGATTATCTCGCCTAACATGTACAAAAACAATACGCAACACGATTTACTCAGCAGTATTGGCTGATTTTCCTCCACACGTGAAATAATTAAGGTCTTATTTGCAAAACTAATTTGAATCTAAAGTTCAATTTATAGATCGAAGCTTGAATCCTACTACCATTCTTTGTATAAGCTCTCAGGTCTATGACTTTGTAGGTGGTGCACTAATATTTTTCAGTATTATTGAACCGCATAAAGTCAGCTTCTATCCATTTTTGTCATCGGAAATAGCACCAATACATAATAACAAAATACGTAAATATATAGAATGCCAACTAAAATTATGGGGTTGCCCTAAAATGTCTTGAAATCGCATATGTTGGCGCAGACAAAGATACGGAATCGTAGTTTCTATACTCTTGTCATTTTCATAAATTGTCTACTACGAAAACTGTGCCATAACGTATGATCAGATCACTGTTAGATGATAATCTTGAAGGAAAGTCGGTCAATCTCTGTCTTCAAACTAACAGGCCCTAATTTTACTTACTGTCGCGTCTTACCTTCAGTTCTGGTACTGAAACTCCTAACAGGGAAACAAAAGGGAACTCGACTGACCTTTGCACGCCTTCCGGTGAGAAATGGGTTTGGTCATGTCCCTGTAGAAACCCTCTTTGCAGTAGTGGCAGTGGCGACCGGCCGTCGAATGGCGGCACTTGAGGCAGACGCCCCCGCTCACTCGTCCGCTCAGCTTGTACAGCTCCATGTTGAACCTGCACCTCCGGGCGTGTCCGTTGCAGTTGCAGGCTGAAAAGGGAAAACAATACGTCACGTTTCGAGGTCACAGCTTGGTACAGGTTTGTGCTGTGCGCAACTAAGATATTGAATAGCATTCAGGTTCAAAGTAATATCAGATTCACACAGTAATGAACCAGTGTTCTGCCAACTTGGTGTGCAGGACAAAAGTGGAACCAAATTTGAGAAGGAATCGGACGAGGCGTTGGCGAGATATCAACATGTATATAATGTGAAGATTTGAGCCAGAGACTACTACTCGAATTCCTCTGGTTCATGAAATTCACAGGGTTAAATGTATAGGAAACCATGAGTGAACCACTTGTTTGTAATGGCTAATGAATTTCAGGTTGTATCGAGTGCAAATCAGATATTGCCAAATTTTTTGTTATACCTACATAAATTTGTACTCGAATAATTTCACTTCAAGTATCGAATACTTTTCTTTACGTACCTATTATGCGTATTATGTTAATAAATGGCTTTATTGATAAAGATTGGGCACAACATTTCTTTGTTAGTGACTTCGGCCTAGAACGCTCTGGGATTCTTTGTTCGGACTCATTTTCGCGATAGCTGATTCTGGGATTCATTTCTTGCATCCCGGACGCTCCGCAATCTTGCATCTTGTGTGATGCGTTTTAGTATTTTTTTAAACCCCAGAAAAATTGGGATTCTTTACACAATGTCGCGCAAGCAGAGTTTCTAACGTTTTTGAAGCTCCCCAATTGCTTTTTTCGGTTTTCTGTTCATAACGGCGATAAAGTGGAGAACAGATTCCACATTACAGTAAATGGAAGATTCGCCGATGCGTTAATGCTCAAGGGATGTTTCCGCTTGTGAATATAAAGACAGGGGGTAAAAAAGCAGAAGCTGTGATTGAATTATCCCAGAAATATCTAGTGACAACATCGTTTTCATCGCTGTGCAGACTTCAGGAACAAATTCGGATATTATCTGCTTAGACTTTTTTCCGAATCCAGTCAAGACAATTGCTGCCAGTTACTGTGTTACTGCCAGCTTGGATTTCGCAAGTGTAGTACCCAAACTTGGTAAATAAATTATTTACATTGTATTAATTACCGTATTAGTTATTAACTATTACATGTATTAATTTTTATTAATTATTACATGTATTAAATACCGTCCCCCAGAGAGGCTCGTACTTTATAACGATGAAAATACTGAGAACTTATTATGTAAATTGCTGTAGGTGGAATAAACACATTCTATTTCCTTTAGCACCCTCTCAGTCGCTTCTGCCCCTACATTTTCGAACATTCGTTCCGCCTCCAAACCCTAATGCGGGCGAAACGCATTAAACCCGAATCTCCGGATCACAACAGATAGAGGAAAGGGCCTGGAAAAAAAATTCCCCTTCAACCCGATAAAAGTGTTAGCTTCCTATTTGTTGGTGTTAAACCTCCTGATGGGCCTCATTCATGTAATGGATGAGAGTCTGGGGGCAGCACAAATCGCCCCTTCAGTTTTCTTCCAGCGCCCCCCCCCCCCCCTCCCATCGTCGTTGCCCTGGAAAAAGCGATCCTTTTTCTTAAATCCAACACCACAGAAAGGGGAATAAATTCACCTCTCACACATAAGCCCTCTCCAAAGGAAGGTTTTCCTTCGACATAAGACCCTATCTTACCCTAGAAACGTATTCCCCTGAAGGTTTTTTTTTTTTTTTCGTTACGAAGTTATCCCTTATCCTTCCGCTCTTTCGGTTAAGGATTGTAAATACTGAATTAAAATTGAATCCCCCTCATCGTACTACTAACCCCATCTTGGGTTATTGAAAGCGAGTTTAACTTCTCTTCTCCCCCCTCTTTATGAATTCATATTCCGACTTCCGGACTGCAGAAAGCTGATCGTAGGATAAACATGATCGCCCCTTACCCTACATAAGGAAAAAATCTTCGCCAGACACCCAATCTACTGAGGAGCAAGGAATACGGCCGCTGCATTTTGTTATGCTCTCACTATTCTCCCAAGATGAATTATTCATTGAGAATTTTTCCTTTCATTCCCGCGACCACCTCTCATACCGCCGGGAGAGTATCCATACAGCACTATCCACCTACTTCAAAACGTGACCCTGCGACCTTTGGAATGAATATCATTACACGCTATGAGTAATGGTCGGATGCCGAAACAGGTGGTTAGATTTATGTTTGTGGTTTTCTCCGTCTTCGCACTTCGGGAGAGAATAGCGTGACGTCAGCGGGGTTTGTCCTGAAGACTATACAGCCTACGTTCGAGACACCGAGCACTTCTAAAGATCTTTCTCGGCGATCATTCACCCTTTTAGTACCTCTTGGATTCCCATATGACATCAATCACTTTCCACGTGTCACAAACATGTAAACCCAGGCAGTATAAACAGGAAACATCTTTTCCTGCCCTTCAAACTCACCATTTCTTCAAGTACCACCTGGAGTATGTCCTAAGTCAGAGGTTTTAACAAAATTTTCACACGAACATCGAAATTGTATGAATAGTATTGAACTAAAAATTTTCATTGAAGTCAATGAACCATCTAAAGAAATAGGTAGGTATGAAATTCCACAGGAAAGAAAACTCTGCAAATTCTTGACGCAACGGTAAGTATATTATCTTCGTGCAGATCACCCTTCTGTCTAAATCACTAAATAGTAGATTATGAATTATCATTAGTTAATAATTATCCGAATATGGCTTCAATGAAATAGAAACGTGGAGTCTTTATATAGACTTATATGAATTATGAGGATCACTCACCGTTTTACGTTGATACTCAATGTACAATACCTGATAGGGTGAAGTCAGAGAGTACACACGTTTTTGGAACAAGAACGGACTGTATTAACACTTGGTTTTATACAAGTTAGATATTGAATCAAGAGCGTACGCGGAGACAAGTTACTCTTCGAAGCTCTGGACAGCAAGTGGGGGAGCTAGAGAGGGGACCGCAGCGAAGACCAGGGCCCTCTCCTGGGAGTCCAGAAACAGGGTCACCAATACAACAGATATATATGATCCATGAGACGGTTCATGGATCCATGGGACAGTCCATGGATTCTAATTTTGAATACCCATTTCCAACACTCCCTCCTATTCAAAGATAAGACTGAAGAGAGTATAACTACTATGCAAGAATTACAAGATTATGGCTGGAGGAGCCAGAATTCAAACAAGAAAGGTTGACACAAGATAACCTACCATAGTAGCTTAAAATCCAGCATTGGTAACATGTCAAGAGAATTGAATTAAAACAAGATACATGATCTTATAGTTTGAAGCAAAAGAAAGTTGAGTGGAGAACAAGACACAATTCACAAGTAACTAGATCACACAATTCAATTTGATGCAAGGTGTGAGATAAAACAAAATTAAGTCAAGAAACCATAATACGTTAGACTATAACGTACAGCAAGAGATGTTACGTGAAGCAAGATAATTTGGATCAATTTCTATACTGGATAACAATGTCAAGACAAGTGATCTAGAACGCGACACGATGTTACACGGAGTCAAGATGATGCAGGCCGATGATTCAGGAGGATAGCGAGTGCAAAGTTCCTGTATTCAACTCCAAGACTCTTCATTTCCTGGGGAAAGTTACAAGAGAGTATTAGAGTTGGTCAACAAGAGATTCCGAAAGTACACAAATTTATCAAAAGGCAGTGCCTTGGTGAAAGTGTCCGCTATCTGTTCATTGGTAGACACCCAAAGTATAGAAACATTTCCATTTTTGAACATTTCATGAACGAAATGCATGGACAATTTGACTATGTGTTTCAAGGTACGAGAGTCATTTGTCATTGCAACGGAAATTGCAGGAGCACAGTCGCATTTCAAGATGGGAAGCATATCTAATCCAATAAGGAACTTACACAAGCTTCGAATACTTGTAAGCTCCTTACATGCTTCAGACATGGCAATGTATTCCGCTTCACAGACCGATAATGCCACGTGAGTTTGCTTTTTTGATTTCCAAGACACCAAGTCGCCAAAAGACTTGATTGAAAACCCTGTGGTTGATCGACCATTAAGAGAGCTAGTACCAAGGACGAAGGGAGGAATCTGAACAGGCAACCAAGTCTTCAGTTTCGCCTGAAAACAAAATTCCGAAATCCAAAGTTCCCTTGAGATACCGCAGTATTCGCAGAGCACACTTCCAGTCAGAGAGTGTATAGCCAATTTGTTTCCTGCTCATGAAATCGACTGCAAAAGAAATATCAGGTCTCGTACAATTTTGAATATACAAGAGAGAGCCAATTACTTCTCGATAAGGGACATCCGGAGATGATTCAAAATCCTCAGTCGATCTCAGCTGTGCAGTTAACGTACACTCTGTTGCAGGCATAGGAGTCAAGGAAACCTTTTCCTCTTGGGAGAGAAATGTCTAACAAGTTTTTAATGGCTGACTTTTGATGAAGGAACATCAGCCTTTTAGACTTATTTCTCTTGATTTCAAATCCCAAGAATTTTGTAGGTGTTCCAAGAGTTTTGATTTTAACCTCTAGCTTCAGCTGTTTGATGACTTTCAGGGCTTTCCTGTCATCGTTTGAAGCTAGGAGGCAGTCATCAACATATATAATAATCAGCGCGTATTTAGTACCGTCTTGCCACTTGAAGATGCAAGTTTGGAACGGGTAAATTTCAAAACCCATGGCAAGAAGAATACTGCTGAACTTTTTATACCACAAGTTCGGAGAAACCTTTAATCCGTACGAGGACCTTTTAAGACAACACACATGAGACTCCTTCAAGGTTAGTGGGTAGTCTTTCAGTTCAATCAGGCCATCAGGAATGTACATATGTACAGGTTTTTCCAAATCTCCATGCAGAAATGCAGTGGTTACATCAAGTTGATATAGGTGTAAGTCCAGTTTATTCACAATAGACAAGAAAACGCGGACATCACCCAATCTAGCCACAGGCGCAAATATTTCTGAAACAAGATATTCGTTTGTATCAGCAAAACCTTTGATTACCAGACGACTTTTGTACTTGATGGAGCCCTCATATTCAAGTTTCCTTTTATGTGCCCATCGAGATTTTATAATTTTGGTTCAAGGGGGAAGAGCTGATCTGGGTACAAGTTCCCAAGTATTCATCTCCTCCAACGAGTCAAGTTCATCAAGTATAGCCTCTTCCCAAAATTATATAATATTATTAATTTAAAATTAATTTATTATATATACTACACACATATTATACTTTATATAATTATAATAATATAAGATATTATTATATACCAAGTTATAAATAAGTATAAGCTATATATATAATTAATACAAACCAAAATTAGAATATAAAAATATTTAGTATAAATATATTCCCTATCCGAGGATTCCATTGCTTCTTTGTAGGAGGAAGGCTCCAGCAAGTCTACCTGACTATCTCGTTGCAAGGCCACAATTTCTGTGGAGTTTTCACAGTCAGTGATTTATTTTGGCTTAAGTTGTCGTTCATGTCAAGAATTGTAGCAAGAGGCTTTGGATAATCTTTGATTCGATCGCCATACACTATAGATTCAATAAATTTGGCATCGCAACAATTAACAAATGGACTAATGAACAGATTAGACGAGTGAGGCATTCTGTTATGAACAAATACGACATGCTTCAAAGCGTGACCCCAGAAAGAGTAAGGCATTTTGGCCGACAGCAAGTTTACTCTGATTTTATGTTTTATATCTTGATTAACTCTTTCAGCACAACCATTTTGTTGGGGAACATGAGGCTGACCAGTATCCCAAAGAATGCCCTCCCGGTCCATCAGTCCTTTCACCTCCTGCGTTTGAAATTCGAGTCCACGATCAGACTGGAGCCTGAATACGCTCTTGGGTTCAGACGCGATGGACGCTATTTCAAGCAGACATTGTTTGAGTGCCAAGTGAACCTCCTTTTTGTTCTTGAGAGTGTAAGCGAAAACGTAACGAGAAAAGTCACATACAAAAAAAATCACTACATACGTATCTCCAGTTCGAAAGTTTGAAGGGCTGATAGGACCCATGAGATCTGTGTGGAGCAAGGAGAAAGATCTATCAGCCCTGTGCCTAACTTGAGTATGCGATTTGCGATTTTCGAATCGTATTTGCTTGATGACAGTCCTCACAATTCAAGATCTGATCCGAGAACGTGACAAGTTTGAGTTCTGGTAAGAACTTCTTGGCGGCCTTCAAGTATTGCCTAGAAGCGTGATTAAGGCGTAAATGCCAGTCAGAAAGTTGTTGTTGTATAGGATCAATAGAACCAACCTCAGGAACCCTCCCTCCCAGGATGGCAGAGACTTCAGACGACGAGTGACCAGACCTCCCTCCCAAAATTTGAGATTCAGCTCCATTACAAGAAGGAGTTGTCATTGAATGGCTACCAGACTGCACAAGTGAGGTGGTGAAGATTGTACCAAGTCTGCAACGCTTGGGACCAAAATGAGCCCCAGGTGTCCCAGAAACAGATTTAGCAGGAGCAAGCGGCAGTTCAATCCACCATACCCCGTCTTTGAAATAACCAGACTTAATGATTTTACCAGTGGAGGCCTGAATAAAGTCAACCTTATCCTGTGAAAAGAAGGTATTAATTCCAACCTGAGCAATTTTTCTGACAGAACACAAATTGGTGGATAAACCTGGTGTGTACAGAACATCCTTCAAGGTGGAGACTTGACCATTGTTTACAAAATTCAAATCCCCGCAGAAACTCACAGTCAAGTCTGCAGACTCATCCCGATTGGCACATTTAAAAACACGCTCTTTAGACATACGTCTAAAATTAACCAAGCATTCTCTTGAGGATGTAAGATGTTCAGTACAACCAGTGTCCACAATTGCTAGAAAACTATTTTTACCTTCAGAAATGGTGAACTCTTTCCCAGATCCTTGACGTTCTCACACATAATTCAAGAATTCTTTCTCAGCACCCACAGAAACCCAAACCTCAGCAGAGTCTGAACCTGTTTGAGGCCCCACAATGGCAAACACGGAGTCAGGAAATTTGCCAAATTCTTCAACAAGTACTTTCGCCTGACCTAAGGGCATTTTGACAAGTGAAGATTTGTCATTGTTGCAAGAACCCGCTAGTTTAGACGACCTTTTTGGCTTTTGTTTCAGGTTAAGTCGATTTTGAGCAGATTGTGTGTTGCGTCGAACAAATGAGGGGGAGGGATTTGGACAGTTGGCATCAGAGTACCACACTTGAAACAAATTTTATTTGCCCAAGAACAAATATCCCTAGTATGACCCCTTCGACGGCAATAGATACAAAAATCAGACTTTTTAGTGACTTTAGAAGTGCCAGCGGATGAGGGTAGTTTAAAGTTGACATGCCTGGAAGGAAGATGATGCTGGAATAGGCTCGGATGGATCAAGAAGGAAGAGACACTCTTGTGTCTCGACCTGTCCGACAACGCCCCTCTTCCATTACTTGAACTGATCCTCACTCTCCAAGCGACAATCAAGAGGTCGAAACCTGACAGCGTCGATTTTTCTGACTCGATACAACTCAGATGAGCGGGCAAGTCGATCAGAATGAGAGAGAGGAGCAGATAAAGCATCCGAAGTCGAAGGTACAGCATGTACAGAAACCTCTACATCCATGGCAGATTCATCAGTCAAAGGAGTCAAGTTATGATTTGTGGGAGGTTCAGAGTTTACAGTGAGAACAAGATTTGTGGGTGATACAAGAATTCCAGAGGGAGCAAGATTTGAGGGTAGTACAAGAATAATTCTTCAATTATTGTTCAATTATTGAAGATGTAGCAAGAGGATTTGTGTAAGAGGCTTGGACAGGCGGGGCAAGGTATCGATGATCTAACTCAGAACATTTTTGGTCCAATTGAGTGAGACGTTCATTGATTTGTCCAAGGCTTACCTTCATCTGTTGTTTTATATTTTCTAAGAACCTCGAGAGGACATCCTCAGACGTCTTTGCAGCCTCCAGACGCAAGTGTTCAGTTTCCTGATTGGGGACTGCAAGGCTTCTGCTCATTTCCAGTGGAGGATGCCATTGGAGGTTGTAGTGGCGAGTCAAGTATTCCACCTTCTTCAAAATCAATTAGAGAGCCGGTATTACTCATGATATCTTTCTCAATCTGTAAAGCGCAATTGGCATTACGAACTGAACAAACAAAGTAAACAACAGGTGGCAAATAAACAAAAACTATCGGGGTGCAAGTAAATATAATAGATTTTGTAATGAATCAAAGCAAATTTAGCTCTTTAAGCAAAATCAAAATCAAATTTTGATTCAAAAGTTCTTGAATCAAAGCAAATTTAGAACTTCGAAATGTACTTGAGTTCGTTAAATGTACATACGTAAAATACGTAAAATGTATATACGTAAAATGTACATACGTAAAGTACGTAATTTGAAAAATTAGTAAAATGAGCAAAAGCAAGTTTGATTCAAAATTTCAAGATTTGCTGCAAGCGTTTTTCATTTAGTCCCAAACGCAAAATTGTTAATAAATCCGGGTGAGTAATGAAGCTAGGAGTCAAAAAGGGTTAGACAAAATTGTGCACATACATGAAACCCAATTCAAATACCTCTTCTCGTATTTCTGCTTGACTGCATGAAAGAATGATCTACGACACCCGTGGATGACCAGAACAAATTATGCTTAAAACAAAATCATGAAGCATACAATCCAAGTCACCCCTTATTTTTTTTTTCCATGAATGGGGGTGATCCACTGGGCCCGCTCCCACGTTAATTGAAATCAAATTTAACACAAGTATTTTCAAGATCTTGAGCTTGGATTCGAGATTCCCCTTCAGTGACTCTTTTCTATACAAGCAGCTTCCCGCGCCGAGTCTCGTTTAGTTAGAGACTGAGACACACCGTTCGTGAATTGAACTTCTATTAAATAGAAATTCAATTAACTTAGGACTTTAACCTCAGAGGTCTTGCCCGAATCAAACACCTCTTTGTTTTGAGTACGGCCCATTTATTGTTCGGATTGTGGACGAACTGGGAAATCCTATGTATCGCCAGACGGGAATCAAGTTTGTGCACACTGATTAGCGACAAGATGTATCAAGGTCGTGCACTACATAATCAGTCTTCGTCTGACTCGGAAGGCAGAATGTTTGATATATTAAAATTATAAAACATAGCCTCGCGTACTCACTCGCCTGAACGAATTGTGGGATATTTCGAACAGACATACGCACTTGCGCTGAGGACGGGTAAGCGATGCTTTCACATCTGTTTGCTGGTATGAGTGCAAATTGCCTTGATGCGATCAATCGCATCTCATCAAGAGGCACAAGTGAACGTGATTGGCCAAATCCGCTCGCACTCGAGTCACCAAGAGACCCTAACAAGAAGAATTGGTGGAGCGACACAACCCAATAGTTTGGAAAAGCTAATAAGACGATGATCTCCGATGAAAAGAAACCAACATCTAGCCCAGGGGAGTCAAAACGGAATTCAGAAACTCCGAGACGAAAATCGAAGAACGCTGTCGGCGGCCATTTTCAGGTTACGAACGACAAACGGGACGAAATACGACACAACAATGTGAAGGTGACCTCGAAGGTCCAAGCTCAGAGAATCAATTGATCATTCGCTTCAATCATTATGGGCTTTTAGTCAAGTTCCGAGTCAAAAGGTAAACTTTGAATTACAAATCATTACAACCGTATCAATCAAGCTTGAACACACGATATCGTATCCGAATATGGCTTCAATGAAATAGAAACGTGGAGTCTTTATATAGACTTATATGAATTATGAGGATCACTCACCGTTTTACGTTGATACTCAATGTACAATACCTGATAGGGTGAAGTCAGAGAGTACACACGTTTTTGGAACAAGAACGGACTGTATTAACACTTGGTTTTATACAAGTTAGATATTGAATCAAGAGCGTACGCGGAGACAAGTTACTCTTCGAAGCTCTGGACAGCAAGTGGGGGAGCTAGAGAGGGGACCGCAGCGAAGACCAGGGCCCTCTCCTGGGAGTCCAGAAACAGGGTCACCAATACAACAGATATATATGATCCATGAGACGGTTCATGGATCCATGGGACAGTCCATGGATTCTAATTTTGAATACCCATTTCCAACAATAATAATTATTATGAGGTAATGTAAATTATTACTATCTAGTACCTAATTATTAATAATTATTAGTAATTATTAATAATTATCACTAATTATTATTAAATAACTCGATATCTGAAAACCATGTGCTGTTCGAATCAGCTGGGCCAGTATGAACATTGACCGGAGAGGTTACCCTCATGATGACGACTTTCGATCTGCTCCATTTTTGGGCCCTCATTGTGTACTAACGGTTGGTCTTACAATTTTAAAAAACTTGAACTATATTTAAATATGAGTTAAAAACTATTCCGTTTCTATCAAATTCTTCGAGTTAGGTATGAATTTTTCAAAATTTCAACAACAAAAAAAGTTTAACCCCTTTCTTAACATGAGGGTGAATCATGCGGCAGCCTGTCTGGTCAATGTTCATACTGGCCCAGCTGATTCGAACAGCACATGGTTTCAGATATCGAGTTCATTACTACCTAATCATAATTATTAAGTAGGTAATTAATAAATATTTATTACCTAATGATTAATAAAAATTATTAATAACTAACAAAACGAATAATAATTTACACTACCTACTTGATAATAATTGCCTATCAACAATTAATGATAATTCATGAATTAAGAGTATGAATAATAATAATTAATTAATATTATAAATAATAATAATTATTCAATCATTGAGTGATCTGCACAAAAAATTATAAACCGCTGTGTGAGGAATTTGCAGTTTTTTTTAATCGATTTTCGGAATCTACGTATCTTGAAACGTAAACCAGCAAATGTTGAGGTGAGGCAATTTTTTATTTTTTTCTTGGGCGATTCCAAAGGTTTATTATCGAAGATAATAAACCAAAGAAGAAATTTCGTTTCCAAGGGTGGAGAAAATGTGGAGGAAAATATTCATGTTTGAAAGGACAAAAAAACGGAAATGTTGCTCCCAACTGAGAAAAATTGGTCAAAGTCGTAGTTGGAAAACAGTGAATAACGCTATTATTATGCTCCTCAGTTAGCTTAGGGGTATCTACCACAAATATCGCCGGGAGTACGGGGCTGTAATAGAATAGGTATCACTCGTCCAATCACTCAGTGATAACCACCGTCTTCGAATCTCGTTCTAAGTAACTTAATGATTCTTCAAAGGAAACCAGTCTCGAAATCTTTCCATTCGTCTGGACGACCATTTACACCACATCCTTGATCAAAGTCGCAGATTTGCGGTCGGATCTCGATAACGGGTTAAAAAAAACCACTAAGAGAAGGTTGATCATTTCAATCCACCGTTGGGTCCAGAACTTCCTCGTATTACCGCCGGTTGCGGTATCAGTTTTGAGGGCGTATCTTCAGGATGAATTATCTCGCCTCGGGCGAAAATGATTGGGATTCCGATTTTTTGAGGAGCGGAGGAAAAGATGGAGCGGATAAAAGAGAAAAAAATACCGTGAGTTCGACTCCGTCCCGTGGGTTTTATAAGGGAAATGATTGTAAAGGTAGCGTGTCATTGGATGAGAGAAAATTGCGGTGGATGCTGAACAGAACGTGACGATGAGCAAGGAGAAATGCCAATCTAATATTCAGCCTCGAGCCAATTCCAGAACACCTACTTATATACGTATTTGAAAAGGTGTAGATTGTATAAACCTTTTGGGCGCTCTAAATGCAATTGATTACCATACAGTGAGTGCACTCTCATTCAATTTCCGAATTATTTCCAACAAAGGGTTTTTTCTCCGTCATTAGACTGTTCAAACCTAATTATTAGGTTTGAACAGTCTAATGATGGAGAAAACTCGTATTATACTCGTCAGAAGTTACCATTCGCGGAGGTTACGATACCGCCTACCAGTTTATCACCCAACTGCATGGCATTTCAAGCTGAAAATTGGCACTTCAGATTTGCCGATTCCCCGCCAACAACACAACTATAGAGTCACGTGTGAAATGGTCCAATTTAGCAGGTTAATAAAAATAGCAATCATTAGGTAACCGTTACGATACACATTCTCAGGAATCATTTTCAAGAGAGTAGAAATCGGGGAGTAAACTCGAGACAAAATGACTAATATTTTCTCCACGCCATACAAATGTTACGAAATAACTATAAAGAATTTATGATCAACAAGTTTAGTGTCTCGTAAATGAGAAAATGAAGAGCAGAATCTGTATTTTTATGGATGAGGAAATGCGTCTTAAGGATTTACTAAAATGTGACATTGAGTTCTAGTTATTAGTTCTGATAAGTAACAAAATTTGTCGTCAATTACTATTTAATAGTAATTATTGTGGCAACAGACTGAACAGAATTGATTGAGTTGGCAATGTTCCCTGTGCTGACAGCTCCAATGGTGGGTTCTATTTCCTATTGATTGTATTGCATGCCATCGATATTAGCGATAGAATGTTGAGTAACGCCAGAGGGAATTTCGATTTTGAATGAAAATATTTTCGTTGTATATGGACGCAAAATAGTTTGGGTATCAAAACTTTTGACTGGCGCTATTGCCAATAGGGTGTCAAAAATTCGCTGAAAATTAAAAAAAAATCATTAGTTGAGTTGAATTTATTATTAACAATAATTTTTAATTAAATTAGGTACGAGTACCATGTAACGAGAAAAAAACTAAAATATGAAAAAAACCGCTCCCCTCTGTGAAATTTTCTGCCGCCTGTAGTTATATTGCCGTTGTGTGTTTTTCGGATAGGAGTGTATTTACAGTTTTGAGACATAGGTATATAATATGAATATTATGTACCTTATCTAGGTAGGTATATTATACACATAGGCAGTGCATAATATTGACTTGTAAAAAAAGAGGTTCCGGCAGTGGCCTATCGGGAGGCGTGTGTGTGTGTGTGTGGTGGGAGGGGGGGGGGGGGGGTTAGCGTCTCATAGCGACACTACAACCACATGTTGATTTTTCAACTTCCTTGTTTATTTTCATCCAGCATGCAATTGCAAATTCATTAATTAATTAAAACGTGATCCTTGTGTTCAACTCGTCCTCTTCATTATTCCTGCTCTAAGCTTTCGGTTTTACATCCGTAAAGGTGTATTGAAAATAGAGTTCTAGAAACGATATTTTACACGTTTTCGAACACAAAAAAGGAAGGAGTGGAAAAAATAGTAATCTAATAATCGTAATTTCAAATTAAATTGAGAACATTTATCTTATCATTGCCGTTGGCTGTTATCAAATTTAAATTTAGGCTAACTAGGCTAACCGTTGAAACAATAGAGAGTTCTTGCAACCAAAGTTACGCACGCTTTCGTCTGACGAACGAACAAGTGACGAATAAGTGACGAATCGCAATCGTTCTCGCGAGACGAACAAGTGACGAATGCGCATTCGTCAGCCGATTGGAGTCGACTGAGTCGTATGACGAATGCGGCAACGAAAACGACGACGAGTGGACTCATAACCTTCTACCTAATAAACCTTCCAAACGTTCTGGTACTGACTGCCGTGACCGACCTAACGCTATCCGTGGTACATTTTTGTGTGTATTTTGCTGTGGATTTTGAAATGGATTTGCCACTCGAGGTAAGTGTTGCATTAAGCATCTTGTAGAGATTTGTAGATCTTGATTGTAGAGATCTTGCGAGCTAAAGCTGGCGTTCGGGGAAAATAACGGGGTGTTAGCGCATTTTTTCTCGGTCCAAAGTTTTTAAAACTCGAATTTTCGAAAGCTTTTCATACCAAAATCCGTTTCAGACAATCCTGATTCCACTCACTAAAGACAACAAAAATTAGATGTAGGTATACACATTTATGTGTCACTCCGGTCGATAACTCTCGATAGAATTGTGATCTAAAGTTCAAGTTTGCTATTCAAATTCAAGTCTGTTGTAATCTGATAACCGAATGTGATATCGTAATTCTGACTTCACCATCTGCTTTGAATAATCTGCAAGATGAGGTCTCACTTGTCTCACTGAGGAGCGTTGTGGGAGTTTGGATGGGGAGGGGGTAATTACCCAAAAAGGTACAATCACACAAGTGACACCAAATTTTAAAGGTTTTTTTTTACGCCGAACACGATGGTGAAGTCAGAATTGCGATATCTTATTACGTTCCAAAACTGGAGCACTTTGAAGATGAAGAAACGTGGTTGATACTTGAGATGTTCTTCATCGTTAGTCTGCTCTAATCTGATAACGGAATGAGATATCGCAATTATGACTTCCCCATTGTTCAGCGTTGAAAAATCTATAAGCTAAGAAGGGGTTTGGGGTGTTAGATGGGAGGTGGGGGGTGGATTACCCATAAATTCCCAAAACGAGACAGTCTGACAAGTGAAATTTTTCCGGATACCATTCTTGGTTCTGTTTATGCACGCCACCGACGGATAGGTACTTTTCTATTCTATTCTATTTTAACTGATAAAGGTACAATGATTCCTCCCTTCTGTCGTTGCAGAATCCAAAAAAGAAAAGAGCCGTTGTGCGATTCCTTCCAGCGGACGATATTCTGTTGCTGAAGCAGGTCCTGGAGGAGATGCCTTACAGGTGAGACGATCATTGGTACCTACGTTTACCTACTTCCAGATATGGGCGTATTCATGTTCATAAATATGAATCAATCCACAGTACGAGGATTTGTGAATATTATTATGTAGGTATACAGTTATGAATATGAATAACACGTTATTCATATTTTTATTTATGAATAACGCGTTATTCACATGTTTATTCATGAATAACGTGTTATTCACATGTTTGTTCATGAATAACGCGTTATTCTCATTTTTATTCATGAATAACGCGTTATTGACATGTGATTCGTCATTCATAAATAGAAATGTGAATAACGTGTTATTCATATTCATAACATTATTCATATTCAGAAATTCTCGTCCTGTGAATTTATTCATATTCATAAGTGTGTTCATATTTACAAATCCGCGTTTTGTCAATTTATTCATATTCATATTTATGAATACGAATACGCCCATCTCTGCCTACTTCCCTTGAGAATGACCAAAGGGCACCTGAGTGTTGTTCTGTTCTAAACAAGAATTACAATAAGATAAAATAACAAAATAATTTATAGTTGATAATAATAATACTTAAAATGATAATAATACTACTTAATAATAATAATAATAACTGATGATGATGAAATAATGTTTACAATTGTTTGAAAGTGAATTAGGTATGTACAAGTAGAAATAGAGTATTTTACGGACAATTGTGGAGAAGATGACCTAATATTATGTTCCTAATATTATGTTCAGGTGTAATGGTGCTACGTGGAAACACGTCGCCTCAAAGCTGTCGACAGCCATCGGTAAGGACGTCGCCCCTAGGGCAGTGCGAGACCGAACAGATTCTCTGCTGGTCAAATTTTGCCGCGATGAGAAGGCCATTCTCCGGAAAAGCGGCACTGAAGAACAGTACACTGAGAGAGAGGTTCTCCTCGAAGAATTGGCACGCTTCAGAGAAGACTTCAGGAATGTGGCCAAGGCCAATGGAGAAACTAGGCGAGAAACAGCCGCAGGACAACTGATGCGGCAGGCGGCAGCCCAAGCCATGATTACTGAACAGGCTGATGGAAATGTAGATGTAAGTGAAGTGCCTTTTCAGTAGTCTCCGTTTATTATTCTGCTTTTAGCGAATTTTCGAAGAAAATTAAGCTATGTATTTGTCTCGTACCAAATTTTCACATGACACTTTCCTACCCTCTTCCTCTTCTGCCCACAGGACGTCAGGCTGCCAGACCATCTTTTGGAATTCACAGAAACGATGAGTAGTCCTACTCCTACCACTTCTTGTGACATAACCACTCTGGTTGTACACCACCCAGATGTTGAGGCTCGCGCATCGCAACAACAGTGTGTCACTCAACAACCAGAACCAGAACAACAACAAAAACAATCGCAGCCTCAGGATCATCCCGTTTCTAGCGAATCGACACTGCCATCTCAACCTGGTTTACCTACTACCGTAAAAACATGTTCCATGTTAAACATTAAAAACTCTGCAAATTCTTGACACAACGGTTCATTATCTTCTTTGTACAGATCACCCTTCTGTCTAGATCACTAGGTCTAAATGTCTAGATCCTAAATGTTAGATTAATTATTATTATCAATTATCACTAATTATTAACAATTTTATCAAGTACCTAGTGAAAATTATTATAATTTATTGTTAGGTATTAATAATTCGTATTTACTATTAATAATAATTATTATTAATTATGATTAATTAATACGATATAATTCTGGGGTTTTTAATAATTTTTAAAAAGAAGTAATAATTTTTCTATAAAAGAAGTACCTACCAACGAACATTCGAAATTACCTTCATTTCCGTAGCACGAAACGCACCTCAGAACAACTAACTCGACATCACTTAAGCCATATGATGTTCCAAAGAGCTTGTTAGTATGAAAATGGACCTGTATTTCAACAATTTGATTCACGATCGTGTTGTGAGGCACAATCTTTGAGCCCTCATTGTGAACGAACGGCTGGTCGTACAAAGCTGCGGATGGTCTTAAAACATTCTACGGAACAAACTCTATCTAAATATGAAATAAAAAACATACCGTTCTATATGAATTCTTCGAGATATGAGATTTTCAAATTTTCAAAATTCGTTTTGAACCCCTTCCCCTTGACCTAGGGTTATGAAAAGTTTCGAGGACTTATGTGGGGTTGGTCTTACGTCATACGCTCGTGCGTCATAGGCTCTGACGCACTAGTTGGTCTCCTGCCAGCCGTCATACGTCATACGCTCGTGCGTCATAGGCTCTGACGTACTTGTTGGCCACCTGCCAGCCGTCTTACGTCATACGCTTGTGCGTCATAGGCTCTGACGTACTAGTTAGCCTCCTGCCAGCCGTCTTACGTCACTGGTATCGACTACTACCTAGAGCATTGGGATTTTTTACAAAACTTGTTTTTCCCTTTTCAAACCATGTTGAATAATATTTCCCGCTGCCAGGTCTTTTAGGGAAGGATCTTGGGTACACAATGAACAGGTTTGCAATGAGAAAAAAACCGAGTGAATATTGAAATGTCATCCATTTCTGACCTATATTTAAAATTTCAAGTATCTAGCTCATCATCAAAATTTAATTTGTTTAAACAAATAGGTATTATTTAAACAATTTTACAGACAAGAAACCGAGTGAATATTGCATTGTGATCCAGTTCTGACCTATTTTTAAAATTCCAAGTCAATAGCTCAGCATCAAAATTTAATTTGTATTATTACAAAAATGTATTATTTAAACAATTTTACAGATGAGAAACCGAGTGAATATTGCAATGTGGTCTATCCCCGAATGACGGTTAAAATTTCTAGACTTCAGTTTACCTGGAAGATGAAAAAAGGCAGTTTTATTCTGGGCGGCTACCCGGGACCCACCTAACGGCCGTTTTCGACGCGAAGTTTAGTGTTTTTCCTAAACCTTTGCGCGCTCACTGTGAACGAACGGCTGGTCGCACAAAAATCCAATTGGTCTTAAAAGATTCGTAATTTTTCAGGTCATTCAAAAGTGAACTAAATCGTTGTACAGATCACCCTTCTGTCTAGATCACTAGGTCTAAATGTCTAGATCCTAAATGTTAGATTAATTATTATTATCAATTTTATCAAGTACCTAGTGAAAATTATTATAATTTATTGTTAGGTATTAATAATTCGTATTTATTATTAATAATAATTATTATTAATTATGATTAATTAATACGATATAGTTCTGGGGTTTTGGTTTATTATCTTCGATAATGAACCATTGGAATCGCCCAAAGAAAAAAATTTTTTAACCCCCCCTCAAAATTTGTTGGTTTACGTTTCAAGATACGTAGATTCAGAAAATCGAATAAAAAAAAAATCCGTCCGTCTGCCGTACGCCGTACGCCGTACACCGTACGCCGTACGCCGTCCGTGGCACTTTGCCCAGTTAGCGTTGAGCTAAAATTACGAAATTTGGTTTCTGGGTTTGGACCAGCCCCACAATTATCCTCGAAACTTTTCATAACCCTAGGTCAAGGGGAAGGGGTTCAAAACGAAATTTAAAATTTCGACGATGTCATATCTCAAAATATTCAACTGAACCGTGTAATTTTTAGTTCACTTTTGAATGACCTGAAAAATTACCAATCATTTAAGACCAATTGGATTTTTGTGCGACTAGCCGTTCGTTCACAGTGAGCGCGCAAAGGTTTAGGAAAAACACTAAACTTTCGCGTCGAAAACGGCCGTTATGTGACCCAACCTCCAGACGCCCAGAATAAAACTACGTTTTTCATCTTCCCGGTAAACTACAGTCTAGAACTTTTAACCGTGAGTCGGGGATAGACCACATTGCAATATTCACTCGGTTTCTCATCTGTAAAATTGTTTAAATAATACCTTTTTGTAATAATACAAATTAAATATTGATGATGAGCTGTTGACTTGAAATTTTAAAAATAGTTCAGAACTGGATCACAATGCAATATTCACTCGTTCTTTCTATGGTATATTATTGTATGTATGATTTGGTATAGTACAGTATGGTATGATAGGAAAGAAATTCGTATGGTATGGTATGAGTACGGTGAGAATATGGTATGGTGCCGATTTGCAACACAGTCTGGTATAGACAGAAGGGTGATCTGCACAAGGAAGATAATAAACCGTTGTGTCAAGAATTTGCAGAGTTTTTAATACTACGTCGGTAATAATTTTTTTATAAAAGAAGTACCTACCAACAACATTCGAAATTACCTTCATTTCCGTAGCACGAAACGCACCTCAGAACAATAATCTCGACATCACTTAAGCCATAATATGGCTTATTATGATGTTCCATCATATTACGATGTTCCAAAGAGCTTGTTAGTATGAAAATGGACCTGTATTTCAATAGTTTGATTGGTCATTGTGAACGAACGACTGGTATAATTTATTGTTAGGTATTAATAATTCGTATTTATTATTAATAATAATTATTATTATTTATGATTAATTAATACGATATAATCTGGGGTTTTTAATACTACGTCGGTAATAATTTTTCCATAAAAGAAGTACCTACCAACAAACATTCGAAATAACCTTCATTTCCGTAGCACGAAACGCACCTCAGAACAACAAACTCGACATCACTTAAGCCATATGATGTTCCAAAGAGCTTGTTAGTATGAAAATGGACCTGTATTTCAACAGTTTGATACACGATCGTGTTGTGAGGCACAATCTTTGAGCCCTCATTGTGAAACACCGGCTGGTCGTACGAAGCTGCGGATTGTCTTAAAAAATTCTACGGAACAAACTCTATCTAAATATGAATAAAAAAAAATCCGTCCGTACGCCGTCCGCCGTCCGCCGTCCGCGGCACTTTGCCCAGTTAGCGTTGAGTTAAAATTACGAAATTTGGTTTCTGGGTTTGGACCAGCCCCACAATGGTCCTCGAAACGTTTCATAACCCTAGGTCAAGGGGAAGGGGTTCAAAACGAATTATGAAAATTTGAAAATCTCATATCTCAAAAAATTCATATAGAACGGTATGTTTTTTATTTCATATTTAGATAGAGTTTGTTCCATAGAATTTTTTAAGACCATCCGCAGCTTCGTACGACCAGCCGTTCGTTCACAATGAGGGCTCAAAGATTGTGCCTCACAACACGATCGTGTATCAAACTGTTGAAATACAGGTCCATTTTCATACTAACAAGCTCTTTGGAACATCATATGGCTTAAGTGATGTCGAGTTTGTTGTTCTGAGGTGCGTTTCGTGCTACGGAAATGAAGGTTATTTCGAATGTTTGTTGGTAGGTACTTCTTTTATGGAAAAATTATTACCGACGTAGTATTAAAAACCCCAGATTATATCGTATTAATTAATCATAATTAATAATAATTATTATTAATAATAAATACGAATTATTAATACCTAACAATAAATTATAATAATTTTCACTAGGTACCTACTTGATAAAATTGTTAATAATTAGTGATAATTGATAATAATAATTAATCTAACATTTCGGATCTAGACATTTAGACCTAGATATCTAGACAGAAGGGTGATCTGTACAAAGAAGATAATGAACCGTTGTGTCAAGAATTTGCAGAGTTTTTTTTATTCGATTTTCTGAATCTACGTATCTTGAAACGTAAACCAACAAATTTTGAGGGGGGGTTAAAAATTTTTTTTCTTTGGGCGATTCCAATGGTTCATTCTCGAAGATAATACTTAAACCAAAATTAGGATTTGGGAAAGAAAAATGAGGCTAATTCAGCCACACGATGGGCATTTTGCAGTGTTTTATTCGTAGAGTCCATATAGTGATGTTATTTGAATTAAATCGTATTATTATTTACATTATAAAACAATTCCATTCAATATTGAATGGAGGAGGCTAAAGGACTGGAAAAGAACGGACTGAGCGTGTGCAGGCAGTGACAAGAGTAAAACAGGATCTGGAGAGGATTATGATTCATTTCGTGAAGAAGGAAATGGAAAGTGCCGAAAACAGATCGTCTTTTATATAAACGAGTGTTATTGGTTTTGGCGCAGGATCACAACAGCCTATTTGTATTGTAGTAAAGATGGCGGGCGAGAGTGACTGGCAAGTGCCGTGGCCACGTGTCCTCCCTCCGGGCACACGTGTCCGCGACCCCCACCGATGGCTTCGCGATTCGGAGACGACGGGGCACACGTGTCTGCGACCCCGATCAAGGTCAGGTTCAGAACTTGACAAGGTACCCGCTTTGACAAATTGAAAACCGGATGACGGGTCTGATTTATTTATAAGCGGCATTTCACGTATTCAATCACGAGTTTAAATCGAGTGCCTTTGAGCTAATCAATCGCCTTATTTACGCATTTACCTGTTATTATTCATGTACCTAAAATGTCTGTGAGAAGTCTGGTGTGGATAATAGAAAGCCTTGTGGAGCTGAGTTATATAACTTCACACAACCGATTTTCGCTCTTACCTTGTTCCCCTTCTTCTCATTCTTGTTCAGATAGGCACGGCTACAGCCTCTTCACCTTCACCGATTGACTTGAAATGCGGCACAAAGCTTCGTTTGAGCTTGAGACAGTTGAAAGATATAACCCATTACCTCAACCCAAGAAAATTTCAGGAACAAAAACTGAAAATTACGCTAATTTTGGCCACTTTAATGGGTCTACAGCCGATCAACTTGAAATTTAGTATGGTTCTTCTTGGTGTGGATAATAGAAAAAGCCTCGAAAGGGTCACAAGGTCTAAAGGGAGCCGAGTTATATAACTTCAAAAACTCCTTACCATGTTTTTCTTCTAATTCAGACGGTCAAGGCTACAGCCTCTCCACCTTCACAGGTTACCTTGGAATTTTGCACAGAGCTTCGTTTCAACTTTAGCGAGTGCATTTTAAAAGATTCAAGTCGGTAGGTCTAAATAGAGGGAAGTTATATAACTTCAAAATCCTGGTTCCTCACCCTTACCACGTTCCTTCACCTTCACCGATTGCCTTAAATTTTGCTCGGAGCTTCGTTTCAAGTTTAGCCAGTGCAATTGAAAGATCCATTTCGCTAGTAATATAACTTCAAAAACCCGGTCCTCCACCTTCCCCATCTTCTTCTTCTTCTTATTCAGTTAGGCAAGGCTACACCCTCTACTGCATTCTTGCCTTATTAATTTATTTTATCAATAATTGATAAAATAAATTATTTATAAGTTCGGTAACTCGACTACAATACGTTTTCTAGCCGCCCTACAGAAGGTTAGTTTTAATTTTACTTTTCACCCATGGATCCAGGAAGGATTGTAAGTCCAGGACTTGTATTGTGGGGACGGGTTTCCATTAAAAATTATCTACCTTCCATCTGCTATTATATTATGGTTGCACTATTGAATCGGGTGAGAAAGTGTGAACATTGAACCGACTTCACGTTCATCGATATAGTTTAGTGAACATTTTACTAAAAGTAGTGGGAAAATGCAATAATTTGAGTTGGTTCGTAGCCCGAAGATCAAAATAACGATAATTCTGGGTTGTTAAACCGAAAATATGTGATTATAGTCCTTACACCTACCGCCCAATCAATTCTACTACTAGGCATGAAGTGGGTTATGGAATAAATATCCATCAACTAGCGTACATGAACACCAATGTGGTGTAAATAACATCGTTCTTCACGGAGTTCATTTGTCATCCCTCGTTTAATGAGAACCTGCCAGATAACAATCATCGGGGACGATTACTCGTTCGACACATCATTTTCAATCTTGTCGACAGATTTACATTGATAATTCCCGATGTTTAAATCACACTTTATATCATTTTCGGAAATTCATAAAACCTTTTCCATCTCATCAATTCCCACCCCACTTTTATCTCGAAGACCATTATCATGAAATTCAATTCGGCGTGAAATTATGTAACGCGGTCTCTTGTTCGGGTTGTTTCCAACTTAGAACCTTCCACGAGCCGTTTTGAATTTATAATTTTCCTTTCAGTTAAGGAAACGAGGGGATTGGTCAGGAGTAAAGGCAGACCAAAGTTTAATGGCTAGAAGGCCAATTGAGTTTAAGCCTACGCCTTGAACTTTATTTATGAATAAAAACATCGATCGTAACAACTCGATTATGAGGCACGATAAAAAGAATAAAATCTTTTACTTTGAAAGAGGACTTATTACTATGGATAATTTAATTACTCAATCCATCATTCAAAAGGATTTTAGGGGTTTGATATGATAATTTTTCGTTGGACGAGGAAAGGCTATTTCGAAATGTGAATTAATGAGCGGTGGTGAATGTTGAGATTTCAATTCGTTATTCGATCGGAACGAATACCCTCACAGGTGAATCGAATTACCCAAAGGGTGAATTGGGATCAACTTTCGAGAAAACATGAGGGGAACAACATCTGCTAGGTATAGTCTATCAAATACTCGTATACATACAATTCCACACGGGCGATCACAATAATTAATTATTAAAAGGTACACATTTTGGTTTATTATCTTCGATAATGAACCATTGGAATCGCCCAAAGAAAAAAAAAATTTAACCCCCCCTCAAAATTTGTTGGTTTACGTTTCAAGATACGTAGATTCAGAAAATCGAATAAAAAAAAGTCTGCAAATTCTTGACACAACGGTTCATTATCTTCTTTGTACAGATCACCCTTCTGTCTAGATATCTAGGTCTAAATGTCTAGATCCGAAATGTTAGATTAATTATTATTATCAATTATCACTAATTATTAACAATTTTATCAAGTAGGTACCTAGTGAAAATTATTATAATTTATTGTTAGGTATTAATAATTCGTATTTATTATTAATAATAATTATTATTAATTATGATTAATTAATACGATATAATCTGGGGTTTTTAATACTACGTCGGTAATAATTTTTCCATAAAAGAAGTACCTACCAACAAACATTCGAAATAACCTTCATTTCCGTAGCACGAAACGCACCTCAGAACAACAAACTCGACATCACTTAAGCCATATGATGTTCCAAAGAGCTTGTTAGTATGAAAATGGACCTGTATTTCAACAGTTTGATACACGATAACTCAACGCTAACTGGGCAAAGTGGCGCGGACGGCGTACGGCGTACGGCGGACGGACGGATTTTTGGTTTATTATCTTCGATAATGAACCATTGGAATCGCCCAAAGAAAAAATTTTTTTAACCCCCCCTCAAAATTTGTTGGTTTACGTTTCAAGATACGTAGATTCAGAAAATCGAATAAAAAAAAATCCGTCCGTCCGCCGTACACCGTACGCCGTCCGCCGTAAGACGTCCGCGGCACTTTGCCCAGTTAGCGTTGAGTTAAAATTACGAAATTTTTTTTATGGGTTTCGACCAACCCCACAATGGTCCTCGAAACTTTTCATAACCCTAGGTCAAGGGGAAGGGGTTCAAAACGAATTTTGAAAATTTGAAAATCTCATATCTCGAAAAATTCATATAGAACGGTATGTTTTTTATTTCATATTCAGATAGAGTTGGTTCCGTAGAATTTTTTAAGACCATCCGCAGCTTTGTACGATCAGCCGTTCGTTCACAATAACGGCTCAAAGATTGTGCCTCACAACACGATCGTGAATCAAACTGTTGAAATACAGGTCCATTTTCATACTAACAAGCTCTTTGGAACATCATATTATAATTTATTGTTAGGTATTAATAATTCGTATTTATTATTAATAATAATTATTATTAATTATGATTAATTAATACGATATAATTCTGGGGTTTTTAATACTACGTCGGTAATTATGTTTCTATAAAAGAAGTACCTACCAACAAACATTCGAAATTACCTTCATTTCCGCAGCATGAAACGCACCTCAGAACAACAAACTCGACATCACTTAAGCCATATTATGGCTTAAGTGATGTCGAGTTTGTTGTTCTGAGGTGCGTTTCATGCTGCGGAAATGAAGGTAATTTCGAATGTTTGTTGGTAGGTACTTCTTTATAGAAACATAATTACCGACGTAGTATTAAAAACCCCAGAATTATATCGTATTAATTAATCATAATTAATAATAATTATTATTAATAATAAATACGAATTATTAATACCTAACAATAAATTATAATAATTTTCACTAGGTACTTGATAAAATTATTAATAATTAGTGATAATTCATAATAATAATTAATCTAACATTTAGGATCTAGACATTTAGACCTAGTGATCTAGACAAAAGGGTGATCTGTACAAAGAAGATAATGAACCGTTGTGTCAAGAATTTGCAGAGTTTTTTGAATAATAAATTGTAGGTGTATATGACATTCTAATTTCATAAAAGTAGAAAATGTATACATAAAGTTCTATATTCTACATTCTGTATTATATAAAGATATATAATTGTTCTCGGTGATGGACGATCGTATGGGTTTTGATTCGTAATTTTGAAATATTCAAAAGTTTATAATTGAAAAAAATTGTGATCATTTATTATATTTGATGGTGATTTTTATTATCATACGTTTGCTACAAATCGAACAATGCGGGGATGACCATGACAATTCGAGCGTTAATAGATCAGTATTACAGAAGATAATAAAACGGCGATGGAAAGATCTTAACGTTTGACCGTCAAACTTTGACGTGAGATATTGCTGATTATAATCGGCCAGTGCTCAAACACAGTATTGTCACTGGGCTTGTTCCATAACGCCGACTTGAATGAAATTTAAAAGAATTTAACGCCTGCAGGGATTATGAACTATAAAAACCCCAAAATCCCATTCCGTAGTCATACAAATCTTGTAACCAGCAATGTCTCACACAAATCTTGTATTCCTGGTTTCAAGATTTGTATAACTACGGAGTGAGTGCAACTTTGGAGTTTTTATAGTTCATAATCCCTGCAGGCGTTAAATTCTTTTAAATTTTATTCAAGTCGACGTTATGGAACAAGCCCAGTGACAATACTGTGTTTGAGCACCGGCCGCGGTTGTATGATTACAACGTCTCGGAGGTGGTAAGAACCCGATTACCGCCCTCTGAGGTCAAATAGAGGTAAAGCACGTGCGATTTGACACAGAGAAGCGATGTGTCTGTATTAACTACCCAAAGGGCTATCAGGTGACGATACATCACTATAATCAGAGCATTGCATCAAATTAATTATAGGTATTCGCGGGGGAGAGGTTGCGGATAATAACATTAATTATGGTTTTAAACGATATCGGATTACTGACCAAACGGGGTTTATGAGGTAGTTATTCGTACCCTCCGTTTGATGTCTATGAAACGCGATCGGGTCATAAACGGACAAAGAGAGCCAACGAACTCCTTTCTCGATTACGAATCGGAACAACGAAATCGGCAGAGTGTGCCGCCTGAATGTTCTGCCACGTTACGCCAACGATTAACAACTCTTGAGGTTGTACGAGTGAAGGCGTACCTATACTATCGCCACCTAGCCGTCACTCTCATCTTAGTAATTTGCTTGTAGGCGTCAATCAATTATAAATGAGAAAACGAACAAATACATGTCCTTTACAGGATGTCCCAAAAAAATGAACTGCCATAATCGGAACCACAAAGAATAAGAAAGATAACTAAAATGAAGCTAACAGTGTGCTGGTTCATAATTAAGAGCCGACTGAATTTTCAACTAAGTAAGATTTGTCTGGACATAATATGTATATATTTCCTGCATAATAAAGCTGTACATTATACAGTATTTTTTCAATCAGAAAACTCGGCACTGCTGGCCTCGCCAAGGGGGGCTGCGGCTCTTCTGCAGAAAGGAGCCTCTCAGCTGATCCTGGGAGCCTCTTTAGGAGCCTCTCAGCTGATCCTGGGTATATTATGCTAAAAGTATAAGTCCTAAGCTTAGGAGTTATACTTTTCTAGGAGGCAACATACCAAATTACCGCTTCATAAAGTGAATACTCTAGAAATTAGCTGTAGGAGCCACTCGGCTGATCCCGACCCTATTAGGAGCCACTCGGCTGATCACGACCCTATTAGAAGCCACTCAGCTGATCCCGACCCTATTAGGAGCCACTCAGCTGATCCCGACCTTATGCTACCTGAAGTGCTTAAAATGTAACTTCTAAGGGGGCTACTTGCCAAATTTCAAGTCTCTACCACCACGGGAATTGGCGCGGGGTGAGAGGGTGGCGCCAGCGTAACGGGCGGACGGTTTCAACCAGTTATGTGAAGGCTAAAAAATGTTCCGAGTTAAAACATAGTAGTTTAGAACTATTATACCTATAGTACAATGACAATATCAGTACTTGGAACCAGATCAGTATGCAAACAACTGAAAACACCACGATTTGGAAAATTTTTCTTTCACAGAATCTTTCACACAAAATACCTGATATTTTCTGAAGTTGCATGGGAGAATAACTGATGAATACTGATGAATCGATCGTTGTAGACATTGTTTTTATGAGCTTGACGACTATGTAGGAAACTCCTGTAGGAAAAATTTTTAATGTTATCCATACAACACCATCCAAGACTCGCCATGACAATCTAATCTCTCTCACTGTGATGCTCATGATTTTGAGGTTTTGCTAATATTAGGTATTTAATATATCGCACTGCGAGTTGCCCCTTGTACTTTCATTTGAAAGAAAACTACTGTTAGAACCGCAAATCCGAGATCTACATGATGATACAACAGGCGTTTTAAAAACATCAAATTTCGCCGATAGAGAGCATTATAAGCCCCTAAGGAATATTGACAAAGAAGGGGCAGCAAAAACTTTGATCTCATTTTTCTTGGAATTTTGAACTATCGTATAGCGGCCCTTGTGAACTCACGGTGCGATATATTATGAGGTATTTCGTATTAATGTTTGGATTTTGTACTTGAACATAACTGATTTAACCCAGAATAGGTAGTAAATTTTACTATTTAATAGTCTCAAACAAATTATACCATTTATGGCAACTTTACGCCTACAGAGGTCCAATTTGTCCTGTAAGGTAGTTGGTTATGTTGACATGAAAAACATTGGAATCATACGGCCTGAAAGTGATGATTACTTCAATCTATTTTACCTACCTCTTAGTATTTATTCATGTCCTACGAAGCCCTACCTTCACCCTACTGCACTTCATTTGTTTGTACATAAAGACAAGGTCCTATTAAAATAAAATTACTTCATGGCTATGGCTGCTGGCTAATGCCAAATGAAGGGAAAAAAAAAGTCCTATTACTGAAGCCTACACCAAATACTTGATACGATCAATCAAATGTCCTGTGCTGATCTAAAGTTTCCCTTTTTATCGTTTTTTAAACTCGCTTCTTTTTTTAAATTATTGCTAATTATTTGTATAAACTCTGACATCAACTTTTTCATTTTCCTTTTTGATGGTTCTTACAAACTTGATAAATCGGCTATTGAGTATCTTTTAACAACTTCGGAAGAGACCGTGAGATTGCGCTGATTGAGAACATCTCAATCAACCTAATGACCGGAGGTACGAGTAGGTATGAAGTTTTTGATTTATGTAACAAGTTCGGTCTTTGAATTTTTCTCAACCCTTGGGGGAAAGGAAAAAAAAATTGACAGCTGTGGGGAGCTATTAATTCATTAGTCAATTGAGAGGATGGTAAATGATTCTCATGGGCTGAACTGACAAGATTAAAGAGGGTTATCGTTCACCGTTCGGGAGTCGGAAATGTGTTCAACTCAATGGCCTTGATTGGTATCCATGTTAAACACGGGTTGAGTGGTATTTTGACAGCTTAGCTTTTGACTCGGCTCTGATGGTTTTATGATTCAGCGAACTGTGTTCTGTGTACTTGGTCGTTAATGTTTGATACTATCTGTAGAGGAATACTGGAACCGCGAATACGTAAAGCAACAAATCTAAAGGAATACAAATTAGGATACTTACTCAACTACTGAAAATTACACGAAAATCTGTAAATAAGAAATACAGTGAAAAGAAATACAGTGAAAAAGAAATACAGTGAAAATATGAAGCTGGCGGATCTAATGTTATTCAATCTTGAACGAACACAACAGCAGACAAATCAACTTTTTCAACGTTTTGTGTATTTGAAAAGAATTATTTCACTTAATGACATATTGCACGCACCAAAATGAAATTAAATGTTTATTGTAACAACTACTTGAGCCTATCAAATTATAAAGTAACTCGTACTTCTTAAGAAGTGACCAGAATGTTTATTGAGTTTTTTTAAGTAAAAAAGAGAATATTTTTTATGAATGTTTTTTTGTGATAGATGGCGATAATAAAATTCTCTCTAGTGGGGATTTTGGTGCTTCGTTTCAACGGCCGTCCGGATCAGACCCTGAAAAAGAAAGGGGGCAAAAACAAGATCGCGGCTCGAACTGATCAAATCCCGTTCAATAAACCAACGTAAACCCTATAACATCCTCGGCCATCTCAAGTTACCTTTCGGTCAACTCTTATTACGCGCCCTTCAGTAAGCCCTTCGATTCAAGTGTCGCTGACTGTCCGTACGCCTTACAACCGACACTGGCATACAACATCCTTGTAACACACAACACGCGCTCCCAGTAGGCTCAGTTCTGCCCCTTACGATTCTTCATACTACACCAACCCTCCTCACGCAACTCTACAGAAATTTCAATAAAGGTATCCAATATCTTTGCTTTCCCCTCATGGCGTTTTTTCTGTTCCATCTACCTTACACAAAACAACCTCAGAAAAAAACTAAAAAACAATATTAAAACCTTCCCGCAACACCCTCTACCATCCCATTTACTTTTCCTTAATATAAGAGCCCCCCCCCTTCGTACCCCGTTCTGCCCTTAAGTATATACAAGGAGGGGAAATACAAGAAATTAATTTCTCGACCCCATTTTATCAGCCCCTTCCTTCAATCTTTCCTTCAACTTTTTTTCCCGCTGTCGAAGGAAACGAATATTCAGCAGTTGGTTCTGGAATTGCCGTTTCTTGTCCGGCATTTTCCGGGTTTCAAATGCAACCCGTGTCTCGAAAGCTGTAGTGATACTGCAATGAAACGATCTCGTACGATAATACTGAGTCAAAATTGGAGTCAATTTATCGTGACTAACTGGCCGAGGTGCCTGTTAAAAACATTTGGTAAATAACAAAGTTTACCACGTACAATTCATCAGATTTTGACAATGTCGCGTACTGTGGGTGATTTATTTGGTTTTGGTTTATTATCTTGTAATGAACCATTGGAATCGACTCAAGAAAAAAATATTTTTAACACACATTTTCCAAAATGTTTTGCGCATTTTCAGCATTTAAAAAATTATTTATTTTATTCATTTCGATTTATTGATTGAAGTAATTTTTACGCACGAATATAACTCACACTCATAATTTCTGATGTTTTACTATGAACAGCCATATAACATGTTAACTAATTTTCCGTAATTTTCGTGAGTTTATAGAAGTGATTTTGTACATGTGCAAAATCAAATCGAACTCTTCTTCGCTCAGCGAAATTGCTCTGATGGTTGGGGCATTCAGAATACGAGGCATTCAGAGATCATGAAACGCGTTTCTCACTTCAAAAAGAATAAGGTTACCATGACCCACCCTTAGCGTCTTATGATCTAAGTTTTTACTAAGACTAATTGAGCGATAGCAACCGGCCAATAAACCGTCCTCCAATCTGAAGCCAGTTCTTCAACATGAAGTGTTCAATTATCAGCCTGACGATCCTGGTTCGTTTATCATATTCAAAAAACCAAATTGGTACTTCTACGAGAGGAGACCACAGAGCACGCTCGCTTGGCAGACATTCTACGACAGGCGCCTTCCATAACGCTTCCTCTTCAAAAAAAAAAAAAAACCTTATAAAAATAATGGAGATAACTCTAATATTCGTTTGTCACTTCCAAATACCTCACAAGAATCTTAGTTATTTTTTGTCCTAAAAAAATCGTCGTTCTACTTTTTTTTTAGCCCGTTATAGCGACAGTTGCCACTACATCCGTGCAATATCTCGTGAACTATTTTCCTCTTGAGCTGGCTCCCCGGTACGTCGATCTTCTTCCGAGTAAAAACTACGTTATTAATGGTTGACCGGTGTTCCCGCCTTCTTGGACCCTTCGGAACGCCTTCGACTAAATCATAACGGCCGGAGATTTCAAACAGTTCATAAATAATTTGCGTCCATTGATCAGTCATTCTCCGGAGTGAAGCCAACGTCTAGATTATTCTTGAGAGTAGTTTTATTAGGATCTCTGAGACATTCTCAACTCCCATGACTCTGTTAGTAACTTTTAGCGAATTTTCGAAGAAAATGTAGCTATTGTTCTCGGTCCAAAATTTTTAAAACTCGAATTTTCGAAACATTTTCATACCAAAGTCCGTTTCAGACCATCCTGAATCCACTGCCGAAAGACACCAAAAACGCGACTGCGTTATATATATCGGTATCTACCACCCTAAATGCTTGACATTTGATGGCTCTACGGCATGGGACATATTAGTTCACGATTGACTCGCATGCTACGCCCCAAGACGAAATATTGAAGGAGACGGAAGGGAACGCGTCCCTCCTCTCCAACTATCCAAGTTGGTTATAACAGGCGGAGTAGGGGGTATGAGGAAGGGTGTCCTTCCGAAGGGGATTCGAGGTGTGCTTTTCGAAGAGTGCAGTTGTTCAATATACCAACCTTTACTATCGCTGTGCTCTAAATGCCTTGTTTTCATTTCATTTCCTTCCTCCCTAATCTGCATAAAGGATCAAATCCGATATCAGAAGTGGGATTGTAATCTACCCCTCTAATTGTAATCTACCCCTCTATTATGTTTTTACTCTTATCTTTCTTTATTTCTCTTTTATTAACCTCTTTGATTTCTTTATCTTCTTACTATATTTCAATAATTTCTACGTCTCAAGTTTCTCCGGCTAATCTTCCATTCCTATTAAGTCTTTCGTTACTATCGCGTTCGCGTGTGTCGGAAATAGTCAGTATAAGCGACGGAAAGTCACCACGTGGGGAGCGCGGACAAAAGAGACACCGACGCCGGCGGTTCCCGATGACACCTTTGAGGAATGTTCTCGAAAGAGCTACGTTGGGCTTTTTCTCAAAAGCCTCAGAAGAGATTGAAACTACCGGAATCCTCTTCTTCAACCAATCTTTGGCAAACCCCGCTGGGAACTTCGTTCGTTAAGGTAAAACATTTACTCATGTTTTTGATAATGGAAGTGAAGTTTCCTTATTATCTGAAAATTTATTGCCTCAATTTTCTGGTCGAATTTTTAATAATCATATCAACCTAACAGGGATAGGTTTTGGTAAAATTCTGGTACCTAAACAAATTTCGGTAATGTTGATTTTAGAAGGAATTGACGTACCAATTGTACTTTTAATTACCATTACGGTTTTAAAAGATCGATATGAGGTTGCCAAAAAAAAAAAAAAAAAAAGAAAAAAAAAAAAAAAAATCTCCTGACAAGGAAAAGGTGCGGGAACGTAAAGAGAAATATTTAATAAGAATGAACCGATTTGAATAATAAATCGGATGACAATAATTTTCATAAGAGTAAACTAGTAAAGGACGATGATATGGATCGGTTGAAAAATATTTTAAATAAATATTCAGATAGTTTCACAAGAGGTTTACCTAGAAGGCCAATTTCTACCGCAAAATGTCATATTAATCCTTTTAATCCAGAGCGAATTGTTTATAGAAGACCCAAATGATAGGTTAGCTGTAAGGGACTTCTTTCACTGCCACTGAATTTTTGAATTTTTGTTCACAAAATGACATTGAAACCCATGGCATCGCCACAGGTGCACCACGAGCGAATTCGTAAGTGGAACGTGTGATGTCATCAATAACAAATTTAGTTACAGTAGCATTACACATCAAAAAAGCAATCAATCAAACAGTTGACACCAAAATTCAGCTTTGTCTAAATTCAACTATTCATAGAATAACTGCTACATCTCCCCTTGAATTGTTAACTGGACGTAAACCGCACATTCCTGGTTCAATCCTAGTAAGAGACGATGTCTCGTCTCCTACCCGCTCAAATTTATCCGAGTTGAGGACTGAAGCGAAAACTCGATTTGACAGAGCGGCCGAGTACAACTTGAAATGCTTTGAAGGCATAAATACCTTCATATTTTAGTTGTTTATGTGTGTATTATAAGGACAACAGACTGTCTTTACACAATAAAGGTTTTTATTTTTATTATTATTATTAAAAGCCAAAATTACCCCGCTTGTGCTAGGAGATTTGTGCGTACGAATGATTGAGCCTCGTGCATCACAGAAAACGTCAGATAAATTCAAAGGAATATACCGAGTTGTAGAAAATTTACCTGGGGACAGGTACTTGCTTGAGAACATTAATACTAAAAGGATAGTAAAATACTCACACGAAAAGAGTTCGAAAAATAACTCAAGATTTTGACTTGTTACCACAACTTCTTGCTGAAAGCAAAAGCTCAGATAATGATAACGAAAATAAAGAAGAAAATAAAAATAAAATAAATCAAAATAAATTTTTTTGATAATAGCTTCTCCATCTTCTTTTCTTGTACATTTTGGTTTGGACTGCTATGGACTGCAGCCATAGTGCTCCCTTCTCTGCAGCGGTCCCGGTCCTATGGCCCTGTAGTGGCCACTGTTCCGAGGTGAACTAGGAAACTCTGTGGTATAGTTTTATTTTTTCTCCCTTAGCTATATCCCTAACCAAGATTTGTTTATTTTTTTTCACCCAGAAGATAATTCTCATTCACCTCCAGATGTGGTAGCAACATCATTCGGACACGAACTGGAATAAGACATTAGGTTTTTTTGGATGTTGTCCCTATGCGAAGCTTTCGTTGTATATGGACCCAAAAGTATTTTGTGGAGCACATGAGCAGTCAACAATACCATGGAGATTTGAATTTTCCTTATGGTGCTCATGGCCTATGCCGCTATATCGGACCCAAAATCTTTTGTGGAGTTCTAGACGGTGTTCTCCCATCCTGAGCATATGCCAATTTTCCATCTAATGCCGTTGGTCCAAGTCCGGCAAATGATGCATACATTCCACCGTTGAGTCCGACTTGACACTTTGGTACTATCGAAATAAAACATTAGACTGTAACCTTTTATTTTATTTCACCGTTGGTCTAAGTCCGGCGAATTCAAGTACATACACAAAAGAAGAGTGGTAGAGAATGTTCTATCTCAAAAATCAAACCAAAACCCAAATCAATAATCAAACCAAAACCCAATGATGGATACTTGCGAACTTTACCTACTCAAAACGAACTATGACACATTTACAGAAAACAGGTGACTTGCAGTTGTCAGCTTAGGCCCTCAAACCAACTACGACGCATTAGGAGAAACCATCGATGTGTATACCTCGATGGGGAAAAACCAAGTATGTAGTGACCTGTAGTGGTCAGAATTGCCGAGTGGGCCTCATTTTTCTTTCAATTGGGTTTACTTACTACCTGAAAACGGAAACTGGACATGAATTCCTTTTTCTCCCCCTGTCGACTCATGCTACAAACTGACTGCAAGAACAAAGTTATTAGTTTCAGAGTTTTCACTTTACACATGTCTCATACTGACAAAATTATTTTACTCCTGTGCATCACCGATTTTACTATGCAATTTTATTAATACTTCTTATTTTCACAGAAAACGATCTGGAAAACGCTGAATTGAATAAAAATGATTTTTGTTTCTAATACGTCGCGATGAATGACGACTATTGTAAATCCAACAAATTGCCGTATTTTTCTTTTCAAATTACGCTGATATTTTTTTGGCTCGTCGACGCGGCTGGTGTTTGATCAAGGAACTGCGTTTACTTCAAAATTGTTTACCGACTTTTGCAACCAACATTCGATAAAAATGCATCCGATTGCAACTGGTGCAAGTCGCGGAAACGCGCAGGTAGAACGTTTTATGAGTTCAATCACAAATTTAACGACAGTGGCCCAGTCAATTAAACACCAATCATTGAGAATATTAGTATCCCAATTGCAGTTGATTCTTAATTCAACTACAAATCGCATCACTTCATTTTCACCACTTGAGCTTTTAACTGGATGCCGGCCAAACATTCCAGGAATGATTAAAGTCTCAGACGAATTCATGCCTCCTACCCGTTCTGATCTAAACGAAATTAGGGACGTGGCTCAACAAAAAATAAAAACAGTAGCTCACTATGACCAAAACAGACTTCAAGGTAGGAAAGCAAAAGTAAATCTCCATCAGGTTGGCGACCGTGTGGTTCGACGAATAGAGCCCCGGGTTAATGAGAAAACGTCCCCTAAATTCAAAGGGACGTACAAAATTATTCAAGTACTACCAAATCATAGATATCTTTTGGAAAATTTAGTCACTAATCGGCAGGTTAAATATCCTCATGAACGTGTGCGTAAATTGTCAATGGATACATCTCTCTTGCCACAGCTCTTTGATAGTGAAAGTGATTGTCAGTCACACTCCAAAGAAGATAAATGAACAAATTTCGAAGGTTCATTATCATAGGACAAGCCATAATAAAGACCAATTTCTCGTTGAGAACGAAACCTAACGATTTCTTTTTTTAAACTCAACGATTTCACAAACTAAATTATCTGAATTTATGAACTTTGAAAGTAATAAATGTTTGTTAGATCCAGTTCTCTTGCACGAACATCGAACTATAGACATATGATGTTGACGGAGCGCTACGTCATCATCTCTTGATCGTTTTCTGTACGGTAATCATGTAGAGCTTGTCCAGCATGATCTCCGAACGGGTGTACGATCTTGGTCTCTCCCTTCTTAGTGAAATTCTCGAGGATTTCATCTATAGGTGTCGTGGGTCCGAGATGCATTTACCCTCCCGATGGGCTTTTTTATACAATGTATTGTCATTGTATAGCATGTCATGCAATCTGAAGATTCCGATAAACCAGATTTTCCGTCTTTGGCGGCTTGTGGCAGCTCAGCGGATTTAACCGTCCAATGAGGATTTTAAACATTTGTTTAGCATGTCATGCAATCTCATGGATTCTAGAAACCCGATTTTCCGTCTTCGGCGGTTTATGGCAGCTCAGCGGACATAACCGTCCAATGGGGATTTTAAACATTGTTTAGCATGTCATGATTCCGTCTTTGGCGGCTCATGGCAGCTCAGCGGACCTAACCGTCCAATGGGGATTTTAAACATGTTTAGCATGTCATGGATTCTAGAAACGAGATTTTCCGTCTTTGGCGGCTTATGGCAGCTCAGCGGACTTAACAGTCCAATGGGGATTTTAAACACTTGTTTAGCATGTCATGCAATCTGAGGAATACTACACACATATTTTCCGTCTTTGGCGGTTTATGGCAGCTCAGCGGACATAACCGTCCAATGGGGATTTTAAACATTGTTTAGCATGTCATGATTCCGTCTTTGGCGGCTCATGGCAGCTCAGCGGACCTAACCGTCCAATGGGGATTTTAAACATGTTTAGCATGTCATGATTCCAGATTTTCCGTCTTTGGCGGCTTATGGCATCCCATCGGAATTACGTCTTTGAACGTGGTAAATTTCCTTGTGTATTTCAAGGCTTATCTCCTGCACGATGACGAAGGTTTCACAGCCTGTGCATGGATGAGCACTAGGCTCATAAATGCAGGGTGGTTACTGGAAGTCCGAGAAACAAAACAACAATAAACATGTTGATAGGTTTTGGGCAACTGTCGCCCGCATTTTGTTCCACTTTGATGTTTGATGCAAGAAAACTTTAAAAACTTTGAGGGTCACCCTCGCTTAATGTCAGTGAATAAAAGAATTCATTCTTTTTCATGATTTTCAGCCGAATATATTGACAAGATAACAAAATGTTCGAACATTCGAATTTGAATTATGATCTCTATTCATGTGAATGTCAGTGAATAAAAGAATGATTTTCGGTCGAATATACCGACAAGATACCAAAATGTTCGAACATTCGAATTTAAATCATGCTCTCTATTCATGTGAGTTTCAGAAATCATTCATCTCTCGATAAGAGATTGAACCAAATCGCTGCATTGAATTTTCTATGAAGTATCTTTTTCTCTCAATAAAAGGTGAACGTTGGTTTCAAAACTGGTCTTGGCTTCGACATATCCTAGTGGCAAATACCGGAGTGGCAAAACTTTTTTTTACAGAGCAGGTAGTAACACACGAGCACGTTGATACTGGAAGCTAGGTCAGAATAGCCGAATGGAAAATTGCCGGTTTGAACGTTTTTGTCGGCACATTGCAACTCGGTTTACGGCTGACCACCTCAAACCTTTCAATTATCGTACTTTACTTAGGGCGAACTTAACTGGCGACACGCAGGTAAAGGTATTACCCTTCTACGTATCGTGGGAAAAAAAATAGGAAGGTCGTAAAATCTATGGTGAGAAAAATAAGTCGTAAACCCTCAAACTAGGTGAAGCGACTGGTTCCCAAGCATAGGCCCTAGGGTCCGTGGGAAAAATATGTCAATGTGATGATTTCTAATCCTTTTGAATCTGTTACAGGAGGATCGTCCCGATAAGGGTACTCTAAGTGATTTCTAAACGTATGAAATTATGATGATGTGTTAGAACCTGTACATAGTATACACATTCACATCCAATATTGTAAATATTTTTTAAATAATATTTTTTATATCTTTGTTTACCCAATTTAAATATTGTAACAATGTAAATAATATATCGAGTCATCTTGACGCCGAATCATCGGCTTTTATTTATGCCATATTGTAAACAAATAGAAAACAAAAGTGATGCTTTACGGCGATCGCCAGGTTTACATAACGTGTATGTAAAATATTATTTTATATCGTGTAATTCTAGCTTGTAAGCGCAATTAATAATTTAATGTATTTGATACGATATGATGTATTTAAATATCTCCGCCTTAGGAAAAATATTTTTGTGTGCTTGCACCCAAGGCACTAATTACATTGCCTTGCAGAGGGTTTTCATCCTGGCGGTTACACGGGGCTATGCGTGGCTGACAAAGCCTTTTCGCTGGTCACGGGTTCTGCAAAGGTTTCCCAATGCCATAGAGTCATGCTTGCAAACCAAACCGAAATGGATAAATCAATACTTTGTGAAATTAACGTAGAGTCTACATAGGTCCAAAAACCAACATTGTTAGGGACGCGGTCAACTCACGAGTTCGGGTAGGCGCTTCATAAACCTTATATGTTTTTGCTCGCGCGTCCGAAACAATTTAGGATTTTTTTGTGACACGAAATTATTGAAATTTGAATTTTTTTCTTTTCCCCTAATTCTCGCAGGGGCCGCTCGATGTCAGATTGGCCGTATCGGTATCTACCACCCTAAATGCTTGACATTTGATGGCTCTACGGCATGGGACATATTAGTTCACGATTGACTCGCATGCTACGCCCCAAGACGAAATATTGAAGGAGACGGAAGGGAACGCGTCCCTCCTCTCCAACTATCCAAGTTGGTTATAACAGGCGGAGTAGGGGGTATGAGGAAGGGTGTCCTTCCGAAGGGGATTCGAGGTGTGCTTTTCGAAGAGTGCAGTTGTTCAATATACCAACCTTTACTATCGCTGTGCTCTAAATGCCTTGTTTTCATTTCATTTCCTTCCTCCCTAATCTGCATAAAGGATCAAATCCGATATATATATATTGCAGTCTGCCGACGACGCTTGGTGCGAAACGTACAGACGAGTATATTTGAGTAATTTTGAAGAATATTCATGGCACATTGCTAAGTAATAAAGGTATGACGGTTTATGTGGGGTACCTATTTTGTTGGCTGATTCTCAACAATATCAAGTAAACATGAGATGCACCCGACAAAGCCAACAAGTTAAATGTAGCTACTGCTTGTTTGCTGCCCCTTGCAACTTGTAAATGCGAGTCCACAGCTTGATTCTACTTGTTATGAGTAGTATTTTTATGATCCATTCATGTGCTACTAACATAAATATAACTATACCTACTTAACTGTGCTCATATTCACTCGGATCATTCAAAACGAGGGGTGCAACCAAAATAAATAATAAAAGACTACGAGCGGACTGTGGTGAAGGATAAGAGTGGATTAGGTATCCGTTGCAGTCGCCATAAAAACGCCAAGGCGGCTTCGGACGCCAAAGCGACAGTCGCACCAGCTGTCGACCACATAACTCCCGTTCCCTACGACTGCGAAAGCCAAGAAAAATAAAAACTCTGCAAATTCTTGACACAACGGTTCATTATCTTCTTTGTACAGATCACCCTTGTGTCTAGATCACTAGGTCTAAATGTCTAGATCCTAAATGTTAGATTAATTATTATTATCAATTATCACTAATTATTAACAATTTTATCAAGTACCTAGTGAAAATTATTATAATTTATTGTTAGGTATTAATAATTTGTATTTATTATTAATAATAATTATTATTAATTATGATCAATTAATACGATATAATTCTGGGGTTTTTAATACTACGTCGGTAATAATTTTTCTATAAAAGAAGTACCTACCAACAAACATTCGAAATTACCTTCATTTCCGTAGCACGAAACGCACCTCAGAACGACAAACTCGACATCACTTAACCCATATGATGTTCCAAAGAGCTTGTTAGTATGAAAATGGACCTGTATTTCAAAAGTTTGATTCATGATCGTGTTGTGAGGCACAATCTTTGAGCCGTTATTGTGAACGAACGGCTGGTCGTACAAAGCTGCGGATGGTCTTAAAAAATTCTACGGAACAAACTCTATCTAAATATGAAATAAAAAACATACCGTTCTATATGAATTTTTCGAGATATGGAATTTTCAAAATTTCAAAATTCGTTTTGAACCCCTTCCCCTTGACCTAGGGTTATGAAAAGTTTCGAGGACCATTGTGGGGCTGGTCCAAACCCAGAAACCAAATTTCGTAATTTTAGCTCAACGTTAACTGGGCAAAGTGGCGCGGACGGCGGACGGCGTACGGCGGACGGCGTACGGCGTACGGCGGACGGACGGATTTTTTTTTATTCGATTTTCTGAATCTACGTATCTTGAAACGTAAACCAACAAATTTTGAGGGGGGGTTAAAAAAATTTTTTCTTTGGGCGATTCCAATGGTTCATTATCGAAGATAATAAACCAAAAACTCTGCAAATTCTTGACACAACGGTTTATTATCTTCCTTGTGCAGATCACCCTTCTGTCTATACCAGACTGTATTGCAAATCGGCACCATACCATATTCTCACCGTACTCATACCATACCATACGAATTTCTTTCCTATCATACCATACTGTATTATACCAAATCATACATACAATAATATACCATACCATACTCATACCATGTCATACAAACCGAGTGAATAATGAAATGTCATCCATTTCAGACCTATATTTAAAATTTCAAGTATCTAGCTCATCATCAACATTTAATTTGTTTAAACAAATAGGTATTATTTAAACAATTTTACAGACAAGAAACCGAGTGAATATTGCATTGTGATCCAGTTCTGACCTATTTTTAAAATTTCAAGTCAATAGCTCATCATCAAAATTTAATTTGTATTATTACAAAAAGGTATTATTTAAACAATTTTACAGATGAGAAACCGAGTAAATATTGCAATGTGGTCTATCCCCGACTCACGGTTAAAATTTCTAGACTGTAGTTTACCGGGAAGATGAAAAAAGATAGTTTTATTCTGGGCGTCTGGTGGTTGGGTCACATAACGGCCGTTTTCGGCGCGAATGTTTAGTGTTTTTCCTAAACCTTTGCGCGCTCACTGTGAACGAACAGCTGGTCGCACAAAAATCCAATTGGTCTTAAAAGATTCGTAATTTTTCAGGTCATTCAAAAGTGAACTAAACATTACACGGTTCAGTTAAATATTTGGAGATATGACATTGTCGAAATGTTAAATTTCGTTTTGAACCCCTTCCCCTTGACCTAGGGTTATGAAAAGTTTCGAGGATCATTGTGGGGCTGGTCCAAACCCAGAAACCAAATTTCGTAATTTTAGCTCAACGCTAACTGGGCAAAACGGCGTGGACGGCGGACGGCGGACGGCGTACGGGGGACGGCGTACGGCGTACGGTGTACGGCGTACGGCGGACGGACGGATTTTTTTTTATTCGATTTTCTGAATCTACGTGTCTTGAAACGTAAACCAACAAATTTTGAGGGGGGGTTAAAAAATTTTTTTCTTTGGGCGATTCCAATGGTTCATTATCGAAGATAATAAACCAAAAAGGGAAGGAAACCCTCGCCGGAGCGTGAGGAACAGAATGGGAGAAAAGGGTCTACTCGGACCTGATGAACGAGAACGGGTGGTCTGACAGACTTCTAAACGAATTTAAGACACCTTCAAAGGGGTCTAGGAGGCGCCTTGAGAGGATTTTCGCGGAGCTCCGGCATTGTAAATCAGGGGATTACTTAGTTACAACCGGCATGAGGAAACTGAATATCCTACAGAGGCCGAGAGATTGTTTTATTTTTTCGCAGTCCGAGCTCGGGGGATAACCTCCGGTCTCCCTGACCTCGGTTAACCTTGGGCGAGGGCCTCAACGGGTTAAAATAAGAAGAACAAAACATTCCGACAAAACAATTATATATTGAAAACGTACGACTAAACGTTCGTTATACGCTGAGGACAGATAATGAACCGATAAGTTACATGTAAACAACTGCACAGAGTCCAAGGCTTGTTATCTCCCTTCAACATAAATTTATTATCGTGACGTTATAGAGATATGCATTTCAAGATCATCGGATTCTGTGAGTGGCACAGATTCCTCAAACTCTGGCGCCAATTACCTGGAGACCAAAATGAACGGAAAAGTGGGTTTTCTGGAATTTCGAAATTCTCATTTTCGAGAGAACACACGTTTGAACTTTGGTGAACCACAACAGTTCATCATGGTTGGGATCAGAATTGTTTGGATGTAACATAGACTTAGAAAGGAAATAGTCATAGCTTTAATTGTGCCTGTCAACTGACTTAAAACTAACTTTTTCAACGTGGAATATGTTTTTATGGGCTTAATTCGGTTTGGAAGAGCGTTGTCGTCCGGTCCCACATTTGACCACGGCCCTACCTACTTACCTCTCCCTCCAGGTCTTCAAACGGGACTTTACTAGTCCTTCAAAGTTTCTCCTTGTGTTTCTCTCGTGTGGAATTGTTTATTTGTCTCTAGTCATTTTGGGTCAAGTGTAAGTGGACTTACGCGCATTAAGAGCCTTTTCCTTTTTAATATAATGATTAATTATCCATAATTTATTTATAACTTTTTACTTGTCCCTGAATGATGGTTAACCTGGGTACAACCAACTTCATTGCCTTCGGGTTCAGAGACGGAGATGTTCCCGGATCGGTAATAAAACATGTCAAGACCCGGATTGCACTGGAAGGACTTTGGGGCTCCAATTTGGTCAATTGTCGCCGTGGGATGCCTGCAATTGCCCCAAAATTGAACAAGTCACGTCCACACGCTACCTCGGAGTGATGGTTGACCAGTGGTTGAAGTGGGACAAGCACAAATGCATACTGGTAGAGAAGCTCCGTAAATTGGTGTAGGACTTATGTCTGCAAGATGATGAGGGACCTGCTATCAGAGGAAGCAAAAAGAATGAAGAAAAGAGAAGAAAACTTCGCCCTGGTTCAGTCGCATATCTAGGAACGCGGTAGCGTTCCGCCCCGCCAAGCAAAGAAGTTGAGAAAACGAACGCTGCCGAGTGTATGTTTACCGGACGTCACGAAACGCGTTTTCGAGGTATCCATATCTCGGCTCCTATTTGACCAATCAACTTGAAAATTAGTGTGGGTCTTCTTTGAGTGTATATTAGAAAGCCCTGAAAGATTCAAATCGATAGGTCTAAAGGGAGCCGAGCTACATAACTTCAAAAACCCGGTTTTTCGGCCTTAGGTTGTTCTTCTCCTTCTCCTTCTCCTTCTTCTTCTTCTCCTTGTTCAGACAGGCAAGGCTGGAGCCTCTCCACGTTCACCGATTGACTTGCAATTTTGCACAGAGCTTCATTAACCCTTGAGACAGAGCCTTATATAAGATTTAACCCATTATCTCAACCCAAAAAAGTTTTAGAAACAAAAAAACAGAAACCTTAGGAAAATTCTGTCAACTTTGACGAGTCTACAGCCTAGGTAAAAGGACCAATCGACTTGAATTTTTTTACATACCTTCTTTATAGCATGGCTCAGTGTCATTTGAACGAAATAAGCAATTATCTCAACCCAAAAAAAAAAAAATTAGGGACAAAAAAACTGAAATTTAGGGTATATGGCCATATCTCGGCTCCTAGTAGACCGATCAACTTGAAATTTGGTATGGATCTTTTTGGTGTGGATAATCGAAAGCCCTGAAAGTGTCAAGTCGCTAGGTCTAAAGGGAGCCGAGTTATATAACTTCAAAAACCAATTACCATGTTTATCTACTTTTTTCAGTCGGTCAAGGCTACAGCCTCTCTACCTTCGCCGATTGACTTGAAATTTTGCACGGAGCTTCGTTTCAAGTGTAGCAAGTGCCTTTTGGAAGATTCAAGTCGATATCTTTAAAGGGAGCCGAGTTATATAACTTCAAAAACCCGGTTTTTCACCCTTACCTGTTCTTCTTCTCCTTAATCAGTTAGGCATTTCCACCTTCACGGATTGACTTGAAATTTTGCACAGAGCTTCGTTTCAACATCAGACAGTGCCTTTTGAAAGGTTTAACCCATTATCTCAACCCAAAAACTTTTTGAAACAAAAAACTGAAATTTAAGCTAATTTTGGCAACTTTGACGAGTCAACAGCCTGGGTAACCGGACCAATCGACTTGAAAATTTGCATAGACCTTCTTTATAAAATGACCCACTTCAACAACAAAAAGATGTGATATCCCCCCAAAAAACACTCCGTGTAAAAATCACCCCGCCTCGCAAATATCATTCTTCAGAGGCCGGAAAAAGTTATGATATCCACTTTCCCCGCCCGCCCTTTTCCTCATTAAGGAGCTAAGTATAATGAAAAGCTTAACCACTTCACAAGCACCGTACCCCTTTCGAAATCTCCCCTTGGCGCTATTGCGAGACGTTTTTATTACTTCCACAAGCAACTAATACTTGTATAAAACGTTAACCACCATCAAGTATTAGTTGCTTGTGGAAGTAATAAAAACGTCTCGCAATAGCACCAAGGGGAGATTTCGAAAGTGGTACGGTGCTTGTGAAGTGGTTAAGCTTTTCATTATACTTAGCTCCTTAATGAGGAAAAGGGCGGGCGGGGAAAGTGGATATCATAACTTTTTCCGGCCTCTGAAGAATGATATTTGCGAGGCGGGGTGATTTTTACACGGAGTGTTTTTTGGGGGGATATGGTTTACGCATCTCTAGATGGGGTGGAGCGAATCAGGTACTTTTGGCCTCGATCTTGTGGTACAAAGGTTGCTATTAAAGTTGCTACTTGTGGTACAAAGGTTGCTATTGAGAAAAAGAGGAGACGCTTACTTATTTAAGCAAATGAAAGTTCTATTCCTGGAGTTAGGGGATAATATCACCATTACAAGAACTTCTGAAACGGTGCAGCGGGAAGAACTCGCTTTTCTAGTGAAGTAAGTCACCTGAGAAATCAACCGTAGTATGGTTGTGGTACGGCGCCGGAGAACTTGGAGAGGAAAAATGGTATATAATTATTTTAAGAAGAAGAAGAAGAAGAAGAAGAAAGAAGAAAAATGTTTATTGAAATAATATACACACTATGAAATACAAGAAAATTGTGTAAATAAACTGTACGGCATTAATTATTTTAATAGGGGTTCGTAGCGTTTTATGAACTGCCTGAACATATTCGCTCAATTTCGGACTGAAAAAATATCAGGAAGCTATATTTATAACAACACTTTTGAGCTATGATGTGCTGTAAGAGAGCTGATGCTGATGTACAACTTAGACTAAATGTATATTCCTTGTTCAATATGAATTTATGGGGTTTACTTTAGATTTTAGTATGTATTTCTTGTTTCAATACCATGTGTATTATTCCGGATCCAAGGAATTCAAATACGTATTTGCTTCTCTAGCCACGCTCGTTGTTTGTGCAATATAAAATAGTGTGTAAGTAAATCTTTTCAACTGCTCCCCACAGCACAATCCAAGACTTATAGCGGGGAGTAGCATGTAAGTAGGTACGTGGCACAGTTGTCGTTGAATTGTGTTGTAATCTATATTTTTCTTTACCAAATACATGCATTTAAATAAATAACAAAAACCTACGTCAGCAATGATTAACATCACGAAGTACCTACCTACAAAATATTTAATATTCGAATCCATATTTTTTTGTAGCCTTGCCATTTTCGGCTCTACCTTCAAGCCCTTATTGTGACTGAACAGCCCGTATAATCTTAGAAAACGGGATTAATCTATTTAATTTTTCATAAAAAACCATTTCGAAACTGAATTGTAAAATTGTCGGTAGCTTAAATGAGCTGTAATTTTGAGGGACGATTGAAAATGTTTCAGACAAAATAATAAATGTTTGTGACAAAATAACGGCATTTCAGACGTCTTGGCACAAATTTTCGACTTCAAATTTTCGACATCACTAAGATGAGTTGAGTACAGTGAAATCTCGGCAAAGTGGGTGTTCGGATCACAGAGTTTGCGATTTATTTTTCAGTTTTGTTACTTATTTTACAACATTCCAGTGCACAATAGAAAAATAATTGAAACTTACTAAATTCGATATGTTAGAGACACCACTTTTTGTAAGGAGATGGGGAATTCATCGAAAAATGCGATCTCTCTTCTCTTCAATTTTATCCATTTTCTATTACTTTTCTAAAACTAAAAAAAAAAAAAATTGTTTTTTTTTTGTTTTTTTCAAAAAGGACAGTTCGAATGACTGGAGTGACTGGACTAGTGACGTTCGGATTACTGAGATTACGCTGTATCAAGGCACCTAACTACAATAAATGTAGTTATCTTGATACAGTGTATTCCCTTTAAATTTTAAAGGGACGTTATTGTGGGACGTAATTGAAGCATGCAGAAATGTCATATTTCAACAATGAGCATCTATGAGCTTCTATTAAACCATGGGCATTGAGCATAGCTTTGTTTGAAGTGAGGTGGACTAGGCCTAACTAGGGCGACGCCGGAGGCTAACAAGGAGCCCACACACACTGACGAACCCACACAGATACACACTGCCATGCCTCACCAACTAGTGGCTGATGTATACACCGACAACCATTGTCTGTGCACAGGCGACTGTGATGAACGAGGATCGACGTACTCGCTAACGATCTTCGTGACGGGAACCGTTTCACGCCCTCGAGAGACGATTTCACCGCCATCGGACGTACATTGCCGGCAAAAAAAAAAAAAAAAAAAAAAAAAAAAATGTTACCAATAAAAAAATATATCACCGGAAGTAGTGGCCGAAAGGGGCGTGAATGATTGCGAATGGGGAGAAATCGAGAATCAGGATCAATATTTTGGAGGCAGGACAGGGGATACGATCACAATTTGTATTTAATGAAGTTCACACTGCCTATTAAAGGTAACATTTGAGTTGAAATAGAGCCAACAAGCCGCCAATAAATCGAATGTGAAAGTCTCACTTGCAACATTTATATTGATGGAAACGTACCTAATTCAGCACGTATTAGTCACAGGGGTCGATGCGAATATCTAACAAAAATCCGCGATTTATCGATCGATTTCAAAAATCGAGATTTTTTCCCTACAAGTGTGTTTTATTACGGTATGGATACTGCCCTGATAAGGTAAAACGACACAACTCAAAATTCAAATCATTGCAGAAATTCGCCTCAAAGTTTTTCACTGAAACCTTTGATGTAAGTTGACTGCAACTCATTATATGGTGAGATATTGATATGACTTCAGCCAATTCAACGGTAAAAAAAACTCGGAAATTAATCAATTTATAATCGATTAATTGCAGTTGAGGCGATTTTAACATTTCCAGCTTCCGTTTTGGGGTGGTTTGTTTAGGTAAAATGCCTCAACTGGCTCGTGAGGCAGTCACCTCAACGTAAACAACTCAATCAAACGGATATTTTGTTGGGAAAATGTTGTAAATGTTTGTAGGTAAAACGACTCATCTCAATGTTTTGGTGAGTTGGGGCATTTATGGTTTATGGTCAGAATTTCCTCCACTTCAGGTTCGAATTTTGAAATTTGGACTTCACCATCAACAAGGCCAGGTTCAAAATAGGGGGGGTTCCATAAAAACCTCATTTTCGTAAACATTGGACTTCAGGCGTTTTTATTTAACAGGGCAGTAGTATATAACACAGAGATATTATATTATACACTTATGTATCTGTTGATTATCGAAATGACAAAAATGAAATTTCACCAGCACTATCTCTTAATTTTAATTCATTCTACTATCAGTTGAGGTTTAGGAATAAGGTTCAAAATAAATACCAATACGATTGAGTGTACCTACATACATTTATTTGTATAAAATTAATTCGTATATTTTTGTAGACTAATACTACATAGAACCTTTCATTAGGAAAATATTCATAACGTAATAGGAACCACATCATAAAAAATTATATGGTGTTATTACATATTATGTAATAACACAATATAATAATATTATTATGTTTCAAGATAACGATTCTTGATACATCGAAATCGAATGTTCAGCTATCTAGTTTAATAATTCGTCCCTTTCATGCCAAAACCATGAATGTGCCAAAAGTCTAAATTTGAGTTCGGCATCAATTGAGGGGGTTGTTTTTTAAAGGATTTCTAAGGATTTTTCTAAGCATTTCTAAGGATTTTATAATACCTAAATAGGGGAGGTCAATACCCCTCTCAATTGATGCCGAACTCAAATCTCGATTTTTGGCACATTCATGGTTTTGGCATGAAGGGGACAAATTGGTTTATAGCTTTTTTTAGCTATCAAACATGAAAGGGGGTTAAAAATAAGAATTTATATTTAATATGAAAAAAATTCTTATTTAAACCCCCTTTTGTAAAAAAAATTGTTAAATGCTATTTAAAAAGCCGTTCTGAGGGTAACTAGTGTAGTAAATGAATGAGAGTTTTTTAGTGCAGTGAACTATATGAAGATATATTTTTTTGAAAGCAATTTGTGGAACACAACAAAAGAATAAGACAGGTGATTGTTGAACCTGGGAACCACCTTCTTCAAAATAATATATTGAAGGAGATCTGTTTGCATCTACAACACGTCCCCTCAAACAGGCTTCTTCAAAGTTTGTTCAGTCCCAGCATTGATGAAAACTTCATGTGTTTTGGTCCTGACAATCCTTTTGTCAACACATCAGCAACCATGGAATCGGTTGGTATGTATGTCAAATTGATGACCCCATCTTCAACACATTGACGAATAGAATGATGGCGTATGTCTATATGTTTGGTCCGACTATGTTGTGTAGGGTTTTTGGCAAGTGATTGTGCTCCCTGGTTGTCGTTGTGTAATTGTAATGGGCGACTCTGCTTGTCAACTCCCAATTTTTGATTGTACCCCTTTGCCACTAGCCTTGCCTTCCTTCTCTCTAAAGTTCCGTCCGCTTTCAATTTCTCTTTTAGAATCAACCTGCACCCGACAACATTGGCCTGAGGAGGCTTTTCTACTATTTCTAATGTAGAATTTTCGAGGATTGAGCTGTATTCAGATTGAATCGCTTCTCTCCATCTTTCAGCATCTGGACGTGAAATAGCATCATTTACTGAAATTTCATCAGCCATCAGACATTCTTCAATTAAAGAACATTCTGACAAATTTTGTGTAGTCACAGTGTTGTGAACTATCCTTGGTCTACCAGGTTTCCCTGTTCTCACAATTCTAGGTCTTCCAGGTCCTCGGTGCGTAACCATTTCACTTGACCCAGGCTGTTCCACTGGTAAAGTATTCGGCTGTTCAAGAGCGTCTTGAAAATCTTCGTTGTCGGTTTGTGAATGTTCCACTTCTTCGTTTTCAGTGCTGTTATAACGATTAGTGCTTTCTGTAAATATTTCAATTTCTATTTCAGTGTTGTCTTTTTCTTTAATCTGTTTTGAGGTTTCTGGTAAAAATTCATCAAATTCATCAATTTCATTAAATTTGTTTAGAAATTTTACATCTCTTGTAATTACTACTTTTCTCAATTTCTCATCCCAAACCCTGTAGGCTTTAGAGACTTCTGAGTAACCCAAGAAAAAGCAAGGTTTTGTTCTGGTTTGAAATTTTCCTTTATTTGGTGTTTTGTCCAGGTAAAGAGCTTTGGATCCGAAAATTCTGAAATAGCTGACCACTGGTGGTCTCTTGTACCACATTTGAAATGGTGTCAGCCCGTTGATGCTTCTTGATGGACATCGGTTTCTAATATAGTTTGCCGTGTAAACAGCTTCTGCCCAAAAAGACGAGGGCAATTTTGACTGGATCAGCATACACCTGGCCATTTCAATTATTGTTCTGTTTTTTCTCTCCGCCACCCCATTTTGTTGAGGGGTATTCGGAACAGTTAGTCTTCGTCTTATACCTGATTCGTTCAGGTAATCATCAAATTGCTTGTTGCAGAACTCTGTTCCATTGTCGGATTGAAGAGATTTAATTTTTTTTCCAGTTTCAGTTTCTACTTTATTTTTGAATCTTTTGAATTCTTCTAGAACCTGGCTTTTCTGTTTGATGAATGTAACCTCACACCAACGTGTGCTGTCGTCTATGAAGGTTAAGCAGTACCTACTTCCGCTTTTTGATTCCACTCTCATTGGGCCACAAAGGTCTGTGTGTATGATTTCAAGAAGACTTGTTGACCTATTTGAGTGTTTCGGGAAAGGTGTCTGTGTCATCTTGCCTGATGCACATGTCTCACAATCGTCTAGCTTGCCACCCAATTCAATGCCTAGAGCTAAACCTTTATTAGCTAGTTCTCTTAGGCTAGATTCGTTTAGGTGTCCAAATCTTTGGTGCCAAATTTCTGTTTTGTTGAGTGTTACAGGTCGATTTATGTTGTGACAATTTTCATTTCTATTTTCGACGTAATATAGATTGTTTATCCTTCTTGCTATCATTATGATTTTTCCAGTTTCATCTCTGACCAAAGCCTGTTCCTTTTGGAATGTGACTGTGTTTCCATAGTCTGTGATCTTGCTTACAGACATCAGGCTAGTTCTTAAATCAGGGACGTAAAAAGCATTGTTCAATTTTATGTCCTGAACTCTATTCTTAACTGTTGGTACTTTTATTTCAATTAGTCCTTTTCCTTGTATTTGACTGGTTGACTTATTTGCTAGATTTACGCAACCGCTTGCTATTACTTGCAAGTTGCTGAACATGTTCTTATCACTACACATATGTGCGCTGCATCCACTATCTAAGCACCAGCTAGAAGTAGTGCTGTTGAAGGCATTTTCAGTAGTAAGAAAGTTCCTTTTTATGTTTACGTATCTGGCATTTTCTCTTTTCTTATTGTAGTAACACACAGAAGTGGTGTGCCCTTGTTTCTGACAAATTTCACAGAATTTTTGTTTATTTCTGTTCGACTCACTTTCAGAATTTCTGGTACGTTGAATTTCTTCCTGCTTTTTGATTTCGCAGCAGCCATTGCTTCTGAGTTTTGGTCATTCTCTTTTCTGGCGTGACTTTGTTCCAAGATTTTGATTCTGAGCGTTTCTGGATTTGGTAGCTCATCACGGGACTCTATAGCGCATCGAAAGGTTTTGTAGCTGTCAGGTAGGCTGTAAAGCAACATAATGGCAAGCAGATCTGAATTTATTTCTACGTCTATTGTGCGTAGTTTGTCGACAGTGTCGAAAAAACTCCTTAAATGATCTTGCACATCACTGTTGTCACTCATCTTACCTAGCATGATTTTTTTCAAAAGTGCTACCTTTCGTACTGGTCCTTTAGATTGATAAATGTTTTCTAATCTAAGCCATACATCTCTAGAAGTAATTTCGTCCTTGACTTGTTTTACTTCGGCTGAAGAGATCGCCAGAATTATGTCAGCTCGTATTTTTCTGTCTTTGTGGTCCCATTCTTCCGCTGCTTTCACGGAAACTTGATCTCTACTTACCGGATCTACAATGGGCCGTTTTATAGTTCCATTCACATGCAGTATTCCGTCTGATTTTGTGAGTAATGCTTCCATATGAATTCTCCACGAATCATAATTTTCTCGTGTGAGTTTGTCAATATTGAATCTCTCACCCATGCTTGATTATTGTTAGACACTTCTCAAATGGTTGTACCTATTTTTGAAACTTAGGAAGCGAAGCTGAGCTCCATAACCTGTAGTAAATGAATGAGAGTTTTTTAGTGCAGTGAACTATATGAAGATATATTTTTTTGAAAGCAATTTGTGGAACACAACAAAAGAATAAGACAGGTGATTGTTGAACCTGGGAACCACCTTCTTCAAAATAATATATTGAAGGAGATCTGTTTGCATCTACAACAACTAGGGTAGTTGACTTTGTATCGGTTCGTGTTTAGAACCAGTGGAGTTCGTGGAAAAATACAGTAAATTGAAGGTGCGATTGTGTTAATTCGAAAATTCGCTTGTTAGTTCATGCTGCATGGCTGGAACTTTTTCAACAACGTTTTTGTGGGCTCGTGACATGGTGAAGGAGGGAACAAAGGGTGAACGCGGGGCGATCTTGGACACCTCGAGGCGTCAAGGGAAACCAAAGCCCACGAGACAAAGGCCGGAGTAATGACCCTTTCCTACTCGGCGTTCACGTCATAAACGTCACATCACATTGGTATTAATCGGTGTAAAAATGGCAATCTTGGCTCCTTCCCAATATACCCTTTCATTTTTATTGTTATTTATTTATTTTGTCATCTAAATATCCATGGTTGACACTAGATGCTATTAAAAGGGCGGGCGAAGAAAGTAGATACCATCACTTTTTCCAGCCGCTGTAGAACGATATTTGCGAGGCGGGGTGATATTACATATTCCTTCACTTTCATGACTTTCTATTATCCACATCAAGAAGATCCACACCCAATTTCAAGTTGATCGGCTGTAATCCCGTCAAAGTGACAAAAATTAGCCTAAATTTCAGTTTTTGTTCCTAAAATGTACTTGGATTGAGATAAATCTTTTCAAAGGGGCTAGCTAAAGTTGAAACAAAGCTCTATGCAACATTTCAAGTCAATTGGTGAAGGTTGTAGCCTTGGTTAACTGAACAAGAAGAAAAGCATGATAAGGGGATTTGAAGTTATATAACTTGGCGAATTGAATCTTTTAAAAAAGACTGGCTCAAGTTGAAAGGAAGCTCTGTGCAAAATTTCAAGTCAATCGGTGATGGTCGAGAGGCTGTAGCCTTGACCGTTTGAATTAGGAGAAAAACTTGGTAAGGGGTGTTTGAAGTTATATAGGTCGGCTCCCTTTAGACCTAGCGACTTTCAGGGCTTTCTACTATCCACACCAAGAAAACCCACATCAAATCTCAACTTGATCGGTCGAATAAGAGCCGAGATATGAATACCTGGAAAACGTGTTTTGTTACGTCTTCCATATACCGTTCGTTCTTCTCTACTTCTTTGCTTGGTAGGGCGGAACGCTATCTAGCTCCTAGATAGAAAGATGTACTGGTTACTGAGGAGGCACTCAGAACTAGAGGTTCACTACAAGTTACTGCTGTACAAGCAAATTCTAAAACCAGTCTGAACGCTTATAAATTGGGGCTGCTAAAAAAAAATCCAACATCAAACACATTCAAACTTCCAAAATAAAGTACTTAAGGGGATAGTCAATGCCCCGTGGTACATACGGAATAACGACATTCGTCATGACCTGAAAACTAAAACCGTCGTGGAAAGGCTTCACAAACCTGTAACTCTGGGATGATCCGGAACTATGATAACAGTGAAACGGTGCGGAGTTTGGAACGGACATAACCACTCGAATGAAGTAGGTAGGTTTTTTCGAGAAATTGAGGACTTAAATGAATTGTCCAATGTGCTTGTAATTGGGTCATTAACATCACATTGTGACGTATGTTAATTATCATCAAAATTATCATTAAAATGCATGGTAATTTTTTTTTTTTCATCAAAATTTGATTTTTTCGATATATTTGAGGATTCCATATTTTCTGTTGGGCTTTGTGAGAAGAAAGGTCTTTAAAACATCGCCCTCACACTTTGGAAGACTTGACGGTACGAATAACACAATTTTCACTGCTCATCTACTGCTCAGAAACCACTGCTATAACAACAGTTACTGCAATGAATTACCAAAAATCAGTCTACAATTATTAGTGTATTGAAGGCCAGCATTTTGTCGATGTGATTTTCCAAAGGTGGTGCAAAATTGTATTTTCTGCTGATTTACTAACCACATGTCTTCAAGTTCGTATTAAAGCCCCTTGTTTTATTATCCCACCCTGCATTAACGTTCAAACTTTCTTCAGGCTAAATAGTATCAGTTTACTATACAAGACCATGTTTGAAATCAGAAAACCCGCTGTGAACTAACTAAATTATGATATTCATAACCGGAGTTGTAGATGTTTATCTAGTGAGGAGATCTCTCCTCAAGTCGGCCGGTTTGTTTGTTGTCGGTAGAAGGGGCGAAACAATGTTATCTAGTTGATGTTACGGGATGATGTTGGTCCCATAGCAAAGAGCTGACAAGTTGGTTTGAAACCCCATCCCACAGTCAGCATATCCCATTTAGGCCTTGGAACGCAGCTGAATGAGATGAAGGGTTACTGCGGTTCGCGGGGGCAATAAGGCGAAGGGGACAATGGGAAACACGAGCACCTCCAGAGTCGAGCAATTATTGTTATCAGGTGCTTCTGTTATGGGGTGCGAAAATATGGGTCAGTAAGTGGAGGGGTGCCGTTTGAGTGGATACGGGTGGGGTCAAAAGACACTTATCGCCACGGTTTTCCACAGTTTTCTACATTTTTCCACGATTTCTGTTTACCTTTTAAACTGTTACTAACGACATGTCAGATAATGTTGATGTCTTAATATCCGTAGTTCTCGCCTGCATTACTCGCTACTACCGAAGGATTCGTTCAGTATATTATCAATTAATATCCCTTCAATTATCACACAATCATATATTATTTAATTTAATCTCATTTTATCACGTATTCAGCTTTGTACACATATTTTTATATGTCTATTTCTATAGGTCACAATGACCCGGCCTTTCTCTTTCTTATTGATCAAGTACATTGTGAGCCAAAACCAGCACCTGATACTTGAATAATATAGCTTGTCATTTGGCAGTACCTGTATTGACGGGCTAGAGTTACGTTCTGAAGGTTATCAAAGCGAACAGGAAAAGAAGAAGAAAAATGACACTCCTCCTAGTGAACTTTAATTTATGAATTAATAAAATAAATACCATTCTCCGTTGATTAGAAATTAATTATAAACACTACTCAGAATGTTTTCAGCATTTTAAGAAAATGACAAAAAATGGTAAAAATGATAAAAGGGTCCCTAAGGTGGTCTGGCACCCTATTATAAATTAACTACTCGTAGATTAAATACTGCGGGCTCCTTGTAGTCAGGGTAAAATTTGTTCTTGGGTTTACAACATTTTGAAGGAACTGGGATCTTGTGGAATGGGGATAAAAGGAGGATCTATTTATAGTGGAGGGATTTCGGTGGTAAAAGAGTATAAATGTTTCACAAAAAGTTGCCTGATGATAAATAGCCCACTAGAAAATCTTCGAGGCTTTCCAAGCTTCACCTTTATGCCTTTCTGAAGATTGACTAATTTTCGTATACCTATGGTTAGGATATGTTCCTCCCCACCTACTACACCGCTCTGAAGGATCGACAGACCAAAGACGAATACACGAGTTGCAGCCCATCTCGTCATAAATTCGGTATCAAACGGTTGAATTTAGAGTTTGGAGTAGAGGTAGGAAACGTGATTACTATTAGTTTCAGAAACGCCACATCTGTGCCGAATCCACCATAACTCCGAGGTACTTGTGCTTCGAGACCTTCACTAGTTCTACACAGCAACATTGTACCCCTCCTGGAGCACAATAATGAATCCTAAAATTGCCACTGTGATCCCAATGAGTGTCCTCAAATAAAATTAAACTGAGTCATTCGTTGCATAGAAGTTGCTGAAACTAATAGTAATGAGGGTGTTTATGTCAGGGGTTTATTCCAGCATTTGTCCTGCAATATTATTTGCAGCTAGTGCTCCGGCCTATGTAACCGTGGGCCTCGATAAGAAGAATGGAAAGGGCGGTGGCGGGGGACGTTTATAGGTGGCGAGCGAGAGGAATAACGAGGGAAGGTGCGGAAGCGAGACGGAAAATGGAAATAAAATAGCGTGGGAGTGCGATGGAACGATGCTGAGCTTCCCTTCGCATTCCTTAGAAGACGTTGGATTCCGGCCGTGCTGTGCCGCTCCACTAGCGCTACCTCGTGACCTGGAGGTCAACTTGGACCAACTCCTTTCTTCGCGGTTCGTTTCAAACCGTGTAATTCAACCTAAAATGCGCCATGACGATCAATCATTCGGGAGACTGACTTTTTATAGGAACAACTGATTAGTACCATATAGATTAGTTGGACATGTAGATCAAGTGGACGGGGTTGCGGAATAAAAACATCCCCCAAACAACTGATTAGTACCATATAGATTAGTTGGACATGTAGATCAAGTGGACGGGGTTGCGGAATAAAAACATCCCCCAAACAACTGATTAGTACCATATAGATTAGTTGGACATGTAGATCAAGTGGACGGGGTTGTGGAATAAAAACATCCCCCAAACAACTGATTAGTACCATATAGACTAGTTGGACATATAGATCAACCCACCTGGGGTTAAATTTGGTGTAAAAAACATACTCTTGGTAAAAAAAATATTCCCATGCCGGAATCGAACCCGGGCCTTTTGAGTGACAGTCAGATATCCTAACCACTATACCAGATCAAGAATCAAGAATCAAGAATACTTTATTGGTGGAAATTGTAACTGATGCATTGGTCACAGTAGACGAGGTGAAACGGTCAAAGCCGATGACGTATTGGCACAGCACGGCCGGAATCCAACGTCTTCTGCATTCCTTCGTCCGGTCGGTACCGGAGGGGGGTGACGGAGCTGCGGGAAGACCGGTTAGTCTGTGGAAGGCCGGAGGACGGAAATAGTCGCAGACTGTGTGTAGACCCTTCAAGATCAGTGTAGACGCTCCGGAAGGTCTAGCGTGACAGACGTGACGGACCCTTTGACACGATATTCGCGGGGGCATCCGCCAATAGACACCTGACGGCCGAGTTATAACCGTGAAACTACGAGAGTTCCTTCAAAAGAAATTGTACGAGTGGAGACAAATCACAATTACGGAGCATTCAAGCAAAACTCAAAATGTCCACTTTTGGCCAGAATCGATTTTGGTTTATTAGGTATCTTCGATAATAAATCATTAGAATGGCTATAAGAATCATCATTAGATCACTGCTGTCTACATCATTGAATGATGGATTAATTAATATTTATGAATTATTTATGAATTAATATTTATAATTCATAAATATTAATTAATCCATCACTCAATTATGTAGATTATCGTTGATTATTACTTTTTAGTGATCAATATTAATTAATTAATCAATTAATTATTATAGCTAACGATTGATAATAATTCAATTAATATTATTATTAATTAATTAATATTGATCATTAAAAATTAGTGTAAATTATCATTAATTATTAATGATAATTTACACTACTTGATAATAATCAACGATAATTCATAAATATTAATTAATCGGTATAGGTATCGTTTTTGTTTAAGCTCAATTAACAGATGATATTTTTGCGTAGAACCAGGATGGTATCACCCTGTAATGAAGTATTTAGCAAAAAGAGTCGCCGCCAAAAAGGACGGGCGAGTCCTTTTAGTGTGAGAATACGTATGTTTGAATAGGTGGAACACTGATGGTCGAGTTTGAGGTCATAGTAATTCAACTCCGATCCATCTCTTGAGATATTTCCAAGCATCTATTCCGACTCTTGGTCGAGGTTGACAGTGAATAGTCGCGTTCAAAAATCCGTTTGGCTTGAAAAAGCCGAATAAATTAGGAGAGAGATTTATCGGCGAATAGTCAGATGGAGTACGAAAGGGTCGCCCGCCAGGTGACGGGTGGCGGAGCAGTTACACGACCTCGTCGTTTGTTATAAATCGACGGTCGTTCCCAACTCAGACGGAAATGTTTGGTTTCAGTACGTGTTGGGAGCCAACTACTACGGCATCCCCTCGTTCGAACGGTCGCGTGTGCGTTTTGAATGGTTTGGGATGTTTTCGATTCGATACCTATCGCTTTAATCAGTACAAATGGAGAACCCGTCCAAAACATCCGATGGCGTTCGCTTTGGGTCAACGCATTACATACATCATAATTAAGCAACGTGGGTATCACATAAGATTACTTCTCCAAGTCAATCAAAACTAATTTCCAATACCACCATTCATATCCCGAAATGACAAGAACTTAAGAATACGTGTGTTGTTAATTTCAAATTTGAATTTATTGGTGTGTGTGGGCACTTACACGGCTTTGCTTTTGCAAACATTATTGTCTTTGACCGCGTTTCTTCATATAATTCTTTACGTAGAAACATTGAATTCCCTTTAGTCATTTTTGTCATATTTTCAATATGAATTCCCAAATTATTGAAAATATCTAAGAGCCAACAAAGTGTTGTTTCTTAGGGTCATGACAAAATTGAACAAAACAAGTGTAACTAGTGAAACAGAGTGGTATTTGCAATGGATATTGTGTACGAAGAGCAACAAGTTACATCGGAGCTCAAAAGTGATTGAAATTGTTTTCTTACGTTTTAATAAATTTAATAATGCAAGAGGTTTGATGTTTAAATAATATGGGCAACACAACATAACGAAGAGAAATTAGACACTTGAGTTAGATTAAAATATTAAAATCAAAATTAATATGGGATTGTTTTCTGCTGGAGCTCAAACCGAATTCTGAGTCGTGGCGGATTTCAACTACAGAAAATGTATACCTAGTCAGAATCATGATGAATACCACGTACAGCCACTCCATAGTTAGGGGATTGTATCTTCATCAAAGAGCATACCACGAAAATTGTTTACCACTAGTTCATCGTTATGTTATCCATCCTGCTACTCCATCCATGAAGCATCTGGAAATATAATTTAATATAAAATGTCATGTTTTCTATTTGTTACGGACAATCATTTGAATACCTTCTGAATCATGATCATCCACAAAATTAAAGTGGACGTGTTTATGTTTGATTAAGAAACAAAGCTCTGGACGTTTTACGTTCTACGTTAAATGGGCAAAGGACTCTATTGGGGTGGAATAATAACAATTGAATACCCAATGGAAAGCCCGGAAATCGAAACGTGATCCCCGCGGACAGGAGTTGTGCCTAATCAAAGAGACCGGCGAGGGCGGTTCGAGGCTTGAATTCCCAACAAGAGTAAGCGTCTTCGCCTGAAAACGTGAGGGACGAGTTAGTATCGATCACCCCCCACAATTCGATACATCGTGAACATGATTCTGGTAGGTAATCGGTTTGCGATTTCCATATTGAAAATCGGGGATGGGTCAACGGCGGGAACTGTTGACGAGCGTTGGATAGATCGTTACGAAGATTGGACCATTGGCCAATTCTCATCCTGCCATTGTTACGTCGTAAACCGGTTGTTTTATAAATAAGAACTCACGTCAACGTCAGCGGTGGAAAAAGAAGCTCTAAGAGTAAATTATCCTGCTGTTTCATAACCCATTAACCACACAAACACTAAATCGTGAGTCCGGATTTTATCCAATCAAATGTATTTATCTCACCATCTTCTTCCATCTGTACTATTGTATTTATAATAATATTATGAATACAATTGTACATAGTTATATTATAACTACAATATTGTAAGAACACTCAACAATAACAATCAACAACAGACCGATATATTTTCCGACTTGAATTCCAAAACACAACAACCACTTTTTTGAATAATCACACACTCGTAACTAATCAAAACACCTGTTGCTTGAGTGGGTTTACCACACTACCCCCTTCCTTCTTTTGATGGCCCGCCCACGGGCCTGACATCTGCCCTGGCAAGCCTGTTGGCATGAAGAAGGCGCATTTTTCTTCCTAGTTTGACTAGAAACAAGACGTCACTCTTCTTCCGAGTAACAACCCAAGGCCCCGTCCATTGCGGCTGCAGTTTGGGGCACCGACCGCGCACGCGTTTTGGGTCGTGCACCCAAACCCAATCTCCTTCTGCAAAGGTAGGTTGTTTTGCCCTGCGATCGTAATATTCCTTTTGTGCTCTCATTTGCAATCCTGCTTTCTCTTGAGCAAAGTCACGTATCCTTTCCAAGTCCGTCCGTAGTTGCAGGGCATAGGCTGTGGTGGTCATTGGTGGAGGCGTTGGGGAAGGGCGCCACAATGTGTCTGGGAGATGTAGATCTCTTCCATAGAGTAACTGTGCTGGTGAATAAGCAGTAGTGGGATGGGGAGCCGATCGATAAGCGAGAAGGAACAGCGGCAGTTTGTCGTCCCAATCTGTCTGCTCCTCATTGACAAACATGGCGAGAAATTTGGTAAGGGTCCTGTTGATCCTTTCAACCAGTCCGTTCGATTGAGGGTGGAGTGCTGTTGTCCTGGTCCGCTGTGTCCCCAAGATCAAGGCTACCTCGTCCATCAGTTTGGCTTCAAAATTTCTTCCTTGGTCAGTGTGTATCTCCCAAGGCACCCCATTTCGGCTAAAGACATGCTCAACTAAAGCTGATGCTACTGTTTGGGCTTCCTGGTTGGGTAAAGCTATCGCCTCTGGCCATTTAGTGAAGTAATCCACGGCGACCAAAACATACCGATTATGTCTCCTTGAGGTGGGGAATGGACCCAGTATGTCCAAGCCCATCCTTTCAAAGGGGCCTCCAACCATTGTTTGCTGTAGTGGTGCAATTTGTCGTTTTCCTGGTCCCTTCACTTTGCAACAAAGTTCACAGGTTTTGCACCAGACTTTAACATCGTTTGACATCCCAGGCCAAAAATAGGACTGCCTCACCTTAGCTAAGGTCTTCCAAAACCCGAAGTGCCCACCAGTTGGGTTACTATGACATTGTTTCAAAACTTGTGGCACATCTGCTGTGGGTACCACCCACTGTAATCTGTGCCCATTTCTCTGTTCCCATCTATGAAACAATTGGTCACCCTTGAGCTGAAGGAACTCCCATCGAGCTATCAGCCGCCTAAGGACAGGACTCAAGGCGGTTACTTCGTCAACGGCTGGATGCTCCCCAGTTCGCAGCTTGTTGATGACCCATTGGATATTGGGGTCTGTGGACTGTGTTTGGCATCCGTCTGATGGACGGAAGTCAAGTACACACACTTCGCCTTGGTTCTCCCGCTTTTGGCAATAAGCACAATTCCCTGAACAGGGGCGCCGTGACAGGCCATCAGCGTTGCAGTGGCGCTTTCCTGCCCTATGCACAATGCGGAAATTGTACGTTTGTAGGGTTTCCAACCACCTAGCGAGTTGTCCTTCAGGGTTGTGAAGTGATGTGAGCCATGTTAAAGCAGCGTGGTCAGTCCTGAGGGTGAACTGCGAGCCGTAAAGGTATTGGTGAAAGTGTTCCACACTCCGAACAGCTGCTAGTAACTCTCTTCTTGTGGTGCAGTAATTTTGTTCTGGTCGACTCAAAGCCTTACTGAAATATGCGACCACCCGCTCCTGGCCATTACATTTCTGGGACAGCACGGCTCCAATGGTATGGCCACTGGCATCACAGTCAAGGATAAAGGGCTTTTGTAGGTCAGGATACATCAAAACGGGTGTGGACGTCATGGCATCTTTCAACTTTATGAAACTTTGTTGGCACCTATCTGTCCAGACAAATGGTGTTGACACTTCGGTTAAATGGTTAAGAGGACGAGCAATTTCAGAAAACCCTTTCACAAAACGTCTGTAATAGGAACACATGCCAAGGAACGACCTTACCTGTCTCTTATTCTGAGGGGCGGGCCACTCCTTGACTGCAGCTGTCTTCTTGGGATCCGTTTTTACTCCATCCCCTGAGATGATGTGTCCCAGATATTTGGTTTCCCTGGCGAAGAATGTGCACTTGTCGGCTCGCACTTGCAGCCCCGCATTTGCCAGATTTTCAAATACCCTCTCAAGTTTTCCCAAGACTGTGGAGAAATCAGACCCATAAACAATTATGTCATCAAGGTATACAAGAGCGAGATCTGTCGGGATGACTGCTTCCATCAACCTTTGAAAGGTGGCTGGGGCATTGCATAGTCCAAATGGGAGTACCTTAAACTGCCACAAACCTTTCTGGTATAACGTGAATGCCGTCTTTTCCCGATCTTCTTCTTTCAGAGCCACCTGCCAATAGCCACTGCGGAGATCTAACGTGCAAAACCAGTTAGAACCTCCAAGGGTGTCGAGTAGGTCTTGGGCGCAGGGTAAAGCATAGGAGTCCTTCTTTGTTACTGAATTGAGTTTTCTATAATCTATACAGAATCTGGTGGTCCCATCTTTTTTAGGTACAAGGACTATGGGAGCAGCCCAGGGGCTCTTAGAAGGCTCTATTACGTCTTGTTCAATCATGTCATTCAGTAACTTATCAACTTCCTTCAATTGAGCAAATGGGATTCGTCTTGGGGCTTGCTTGATTGGCTGTGCGTCACCAGTGTCGATGGAGTGTTCCACAACGTGAGTCCGACCTAGACACTGCTCTCCATTTGCAAAGATACTACTGAATTTTAAAAACAGATCCCTCACAGCCTCATATTCCCTGGATCCCTCAACCAAAGCTGAGCGTTTGAGAGCTAGATCTATCCATTCCTTCTCATGGCACTTAACTGCTGTTGCAACGAGTAGCGCCTCTGCTCCTGTTCTTCTACTGTTGATAAACAGTTTTGGACCTTGGTTATGCTGTTTGGCTGCAGCAAGGTCCACTGCCTTAGCCTCCTCTAGTTTTTCTGGATGCGTAGCTTGGTTTCCTTGGAGGAGATGAGGACAACTCGCCCTAATATGCCCAGTAGAATTACACCCCCAGCATTGCAATATGTCTTTGGTGCAAACGTTAGACAGAGGTCGAGGTCTCAGCCCTTCAACCAGTTGTGCCTTGCATAGAGCGTCTTGAATGGTTGGCGGGGTAGCCATTGTCAGAGTGCGGATCAAGTCCTGGTCATTTAGTGCAGAGATAAATGCTCTTACTCCAGTTCTATCCCTATAAGCTTTTGTTTCCTCTGGGTAGGCTCCACGGACTAACCGCTCGATGTCTGTGGCCAGGTCAGATAGTTCCTCTCCCTCCCCTTGGCGCCTGCAGTGTAAGGAGAGTTGCAACTTTGCCGTCTGATTTCGTTGGCCAAATCTGCACGAAAGGGCCTGAGCTAGATGTGCGTAGTTAGTCCTCATGGCAGCTGGCAAATCAGTGAGCACAGTCAAGGCTGGGCCTCGTAGCATGGTAGCCAACTTCCTTCCCTTTTGGGTGTCTGTCCAATCATTCGCTTCAGCAGTTACGTCCAGATGGACGAGATATTCCTCCCAGGGAATCTTCCCGTCGTAGGGCATCAAACTCCTTTCGTATGCCAATAGGGTGGTGAGTGGGTTCGGCGCTTTTTGATCCCGTAGCGGTGGTTTGACAACCGAGCTTGGTCCCTGTAAAGGTATCAGGCGCTGGCTAAGAGAGGTCAGCTGCTGATGGATCCCATTTAGAAGGTTTTCCAGGGTAGAGACGCGCTGTGTCAAAGTCGGAGGTCTGGATGGTCGGGGAGATTCCAAGGGGGAAGCATCCGTGTTATTGCGGGTCGCAGCACGAGTTTGTGGCATGGCGAATTCCAACTTCTCATCCGGTTCGGTCAGACGGGCCCCCAAATGTAAGAACACTCAACAATAACAATCAACAACAGACCGATATATTTTCCGACTTGAATTCCAAAACACAACAACCACTTTTTTTGAATAATCACACACTCGTAACTAATCAAAACACCTGTTGCTTGAGTGGGTTTACCACAATATAATATAACCCTGAGCTTAACCGCTGGTCCATATCTATACCAGGGACAACTTAAGTACCTACTCGAAAAATCAAATATCTCAACGGACTATTGTTTTCATTGCGTTTGACTTGATTCCGATCACAAGCTTATTTCCAAGGCAGTATCGATAATTGCGAAAGCCCATGAGCTAGAAACGTACCGCCTTCTCTTCCCCAGACAATAAACGACCCTGGACTCATCTCCTGCCATATTCTATCTATCAATCAATATACTCTGATTCTGTTTGAACCTCTAAATTTAAGACTTATAATGGTTCATTGTTATTTACTCTCGCATTATTTTGGTTTATTATCTTCGATAATGAACCATTGGAATCGCCCAAAGAAAAAATTTTTTTAACCCCCCCTCAAAATTTGTTGGTTTACGTTTCAAGATACGTAGATTCAGAAAATCGAATTAAAAAAAATCCGTCCGTCCGCCGTACGCCGTTCGCCGTACGCCGTCCGCGCCACTTTGCCCAGTTAGCGTTGAGTTAAAATTCCGAAATTTTTTTTATGGGTTTCGACCAACCCCACAATGGTCCTCGAAACTTTTCATAACCCTAGGTCAAGGGGAAGGGGTTCAAAACGAATTTTGAAATTTTGAAAATTTCATATCTCGAAAAATTCATATAGAACGGTATGTTTTTTATTTCATATTTAGATAGAGTTTGTTCCGTAGAATTTTTTAAGACCATCCGCAGCTTTGTACGACCAGTTGTTCGTTCACAATGACGGCTCAAAGATTGTGCTTCACAACACGATCATGAATCAAACTTTTTTTTTATTGTTTGCATTTTTACCCACAATATTGTGACAATAATAGTGACTTGAGATCGAAGATACTGAGTAGATTTTGTCGAAACAGGATCATTCCCCAGAAGGAAAAATACAAGGTAAAAATGCAAACAATAAAAATAAAAAAAGATAATTATTATGCGCCTTGGTAACCATGGTTCTAATTTTAGAAAAACTGAGTTTGAGATTTGAATAATAACTTTTGATTCACTAATTGAATTTATCATCAATATCGAATTTTTCGTGTGACTTAATCTCACAAAAGTGACGTCAGCCATTTATTATGTTCTCATTGCCTGCAACTGTCTTCTATTAAATTTCTATGTATACTTATACAGAAACTGAAATGGGTATTCGAGTCACACCCATTTGAGTTTCATCATTGATTAGTTTCCTTTAAATTAATTCTGAGTGATTAATGGAGGCAATTACTTATGGGAAAGTTGACCAGTCTTTATCAACGACGCAGAATCGGCTGGCTGGTACCATTAATACTGATGCTGCTGCGCTATACAGGCAGTTTGCCTTATCACTTCAACATCGTTTTTGAACAGCCATCAGCACCTTATTTCAACATCTTTAACATCCGTTCGTTTCGATTCAGCATTTTGTTGTATCCAGCTAGTACTACTGTCGTCAACGGGAGTTTTCCGTGATTCGGGAAAATTTGTCAAATAAAATAATAATGAAGCCATTTATTAACATAATACGCATAGTAGATGAAGGAAAGAATTGGATACTTGAAGTAAAATTATTCTAGTACAAATTTATGTAGGTAAGGCAATTTCTGATCTCCAAAATGTACAGAAATTGTCCGGAGATCAGGAGTTGCAATTACAATATTCGAGTACATAAAACTTACATTAATGATTTAAGGAAAATCAACTCAAGTCCTAGAGAAAAGGATTCATAAAGTAAATAGGAAAAACGTATCAATTGATGTAACTCGAGGGGTAAGGATTACAATATTTAAAAACTCTGCAAATTCTTGACACAACGGTTCATTATCTTCTTTGTACAGATCACCCTTCTGTCTAGATCACTAGGTCTAAATGTCTAGATCCTAAATGTTAGATTAATTATTATTATCAATTATCACTAATTATTAACAATTTTATCAAGTACCTAGTGAAAATTATTATAATTTATTGTTAGGTATTAATAATTTGTATTTATTAATAATAATAATTATTATTAATTATGATTAATTAATACGATATAATTCTGGGGTTTTTAATACTACGTCGGTAATAAAGTTTCTATAAAAGAATTACCTACCAACAAACATTCGAAATTACCTTTATTTCCGTAGCACGAAACGCACCTCAGAACAACAAACTCGACATCACTTAAGCCATATGATGTTCCAAAGAGCTTGTTAGTATGAAAATGGACCTGTATTTCAACAGTTTGATTCACGATCCTGTAGTGAGGCACAATCTTTGAGCCGTCATTGTGAACGAACGGCTGGTCGTACAAAGCTGCGGATGGTCTTAAAAAATTCTACGGAACAAACTCTATCTAAATATGAAATAAAAAACATACCGTTCTATATGAATTTTTCGAGATATGGAATTTTCAAAATTTCAAAATTCGTTTTGAACCCCTTCCCCTTGACCTAGGGTTATGAAAAGTTTCGAGGATCATTGTGGGGCTGGTCCAAACCCAGAAACCAAATTTCGTAATTTTAACTCAACGCTAACTGGGCAAAGTGGCGCGGACGGCGGACGGCGAACGGCGGACGGCGTACGGCGGACGGACGGATTTTTTTTTATTCGATTTTCCGAATCTACGTATCTTGAAACGTAAACCAACAAATTTTGAGGGGGGTTAAAATTTTTTTTTCTTTGGGCGATTCCAATGGTTCATTATCGAAGATAATAAACCAAAACAAAGGTTTGCTAGGGCTTCGATATCCAGATCTAAATATAAGTCGCATACTAACTTTACTGCCACCTCAAATAATCTAAAAGTAGCTCATAGTGGAATAGACAACTTCTTCCTATCAGCACCATCCCCACATTGGAAGTACCTAAGTAGTGGGAGCCCTGGTGATGAGCTGCAAATACCTCATCAAAGTCTTTAGGTACCCACTGCATATACTTGCAGAGTGCTAATGCAAATTTTCTTGCACGCCGTACTTTCCCCTCAACCTATCGATCATAATAGGTAGGTACCACCAACCGATTAAATGCCTGTCCCTTTCTGGGCTGAGTAGGTACTCTTACAAATTTATCAATCCACTCCTGTCCATATACCAACTTTATCAACGTACTCGTAGGTACTCCATTTTGTGAAGTGATGATGGAAGCCAATGGATCAAACGGCTCGATGGAGTTCGAATTTTAATTCGCCCTTTCAGATGCACTTAGATTGACTTTCCTTTGAACATTGGAACGACAAAATGTTAGGGCAAGAATCATCGAACGAGTTGTTACAAAAGAGTTGTCCTTGAAGTTGATACGTTTTGGGACGAACGTTAGATTCGGAGAGAACTTTAAGCCGACATTTGAAAATTCCATCGTGGAATTCATTCAATATTTCGGACTATGGGAAAAACAAGATGTTATTGTTTTTGACGTCTCTCCTTATTGTCCAGTACACAAGAAAGAGACTATCAACGCTAACGAAGCGCTGGTTTTCTTGGCGGGCATTCAATTCAATTCGCGGAGCCGCACAACCATTAAAATGCGGTGGCGGTCGGGTAACGCCAGACTCCCGTGTTTCACCTATTCACCCGCAAGATATATTATCGGTCATGACTCCGCGAAAACTGTTCACTCTCAGCCTAACGTCCTGTTAGCTGGTTCTAGGGGCTCCTGTAGTACAAGGCTATATTTACCGTCGTCGTTATTTCGAGAGCGATGGGTTTACAAGGTAACTTTGCGTCACATACCATTTTCCCGCTGGCTGTTACTTCGGACATGCTTGATTTGCGTTCGGCGTCATTGTGAGCTTCGCGTAGATTGTTCATCGGGAATTTGGGGTGTGTATTCGCTATGAATGTACACGGGGGACTTTTCGTCATGAACTGCAAATCGCAACATACTGGTCGCTGGTACTCACTCCTCAAACATAACACCGACTGGAACGAAACTAAAGAAGTAGACTTCATATCGAATCGAGGTGTTTATTTGAATTCGAATGGACCTTCAATAAGAGTAATAATTACTCTTATTCAATATGAGTAATAATTATTGTCAACTCAAATTAGTCGAAACAAACGAAAAAACTCTGCAAATTCTTGACACAACGGTTCATTATCTTCTTTGTACAGATCAGCCTTCTGTCTAGATCACTAGGTCTAAATGTCTAGATCCTAAATGTTAGATTATTATTATCAATTATCACTAATTATTAACAATTTTATCAAGTACCTAGTGAAAATTATTATAATTCATTGTTAGGTATTAATAATTCGCATTTATTATTAATAATAATTATTATTAATTATGATCAATTAATACGATATAATTCTGGGGTTTTTAATACTACGTCGGTAATAATTTTTCTATAAAAGAAGTACCTACCAACAAACATTCGAAATTACCTTCATTTCAGTAGCACGAAACGCACCTCAGAACAACAAACTCGACATCACTTAAGCCATATGATGTTCCAAAGAGCTTGTTAGTATGAAAATGGACCTGTATTTCAACAGTTTGAGTCACGATCGTGTTGTGAGGCACAATCTTTGAGCCGTCATTGCGAACGAACGGCTGGTCGTACAAAGCTGCGGATGGTCTTAAAAAATTCTACGGAACAAACTCTATCTAAATATGAAATAAAAAACATACCGTTCTATATGAATTTTTCGAGATATGAGATTTTCAAATTTTCAAAATTTGTTTTGAACCCCTTCCCCTTGACCTAGGGTTCTGAAAAGTTTCGAGGACCATTGTGGGGTTGGTCGAAACCCATAAAAAAAATTTCGTAATTTTAACTCAACGCTAACTGGGCAAAGTGGCGCGGACGGCGTACGGCGGACGGCGTACGGCGTACGGCAGACGGACGGATTTTTTTTTATTCGATTTTCTGAATCTACGTATCTTGAAACGTAAACCAACAAATTTTGAGGGGGGGTTAAAAAAATTTTTTCTTTGGGCGATTCCAATGGTTCATTATCGAAGATAATAAACCAAAAGTAGACTTCATATCGAATCGAGGTGTTTATTTGAATTCGAGTGGACCTCCAATAAGAGTAATTGTCAACTCAAATTAGTCGAAACAAACAAAAATGCAGACTTCATGTCGAATCGAGTTGTTTATTTGAATACGAATGGACCTTCAATAAGAGTAATTGTCAACTCAAATTAGTCGAAACAAACGAAAAAAGTAGACTTCATATCGAATCGAGGTGTTTATTTGAATTCGAATGGACCTTCAATAAGAGTAATTGTCAACTCAAATTAGTCGAAACAAACGAAAAAAGTAGACTTCATATCGAATCGAGGTGTTTATTTGAATTCGAATGGACCTTCAATAAGAGTAACTGTCAACTCAAATACATTGAAACAAACTAATAAATCGTCAACTCAAATACATTGAAACAAACTAATAAATTTAATTTATATGTATTACATAATAATAATATACATAATAATCGACTTCTTTAGTTTGTTTCAATGTATTTGAGTTGACAATTATTCTTATTGTTAGGTCCATTAGAATTCAAATATACACCTCGATTCGATATGAAGTCTACTTTTTTCGTTTGTTTCGACTAATTTGAGTTGACAATTATTCTTATTGAAGGTCCATTCGAATTCAAATAAACACCTCGATTCGATATGAAGTCTACTTTTTTCTTTGTTTCAACTAATTTGAAATGACAATTAGGTACTCTTATTGAAGGTCCATTCGAATTCAAATAAACACCTCGATTCGATATGAAGTCTACTTTTTTCGTTTGTTTCGACTAATTTGAGTTGACAATTACTCTTATTGAAGGTCCATTCGAATTCAAATAAACACCTCGATTCGATAATATCCATATTATGAAGTCTTCTTTTTTTTGTTTGTTTCGACTGATTTGAGTTGACAATTACTCTTATTGAAGGTCCATTCGAATTCAAATAAACACCTCGATTCCATATGAATTCTACTTTTTTCGTTTGTTTCGACTAATTTGAGTTGACAATTAGGTACTCTTATTGAAGGTCCATTCGAATTCAAATAAACACCTCGATTCGATATGAAGACTACTTTTGGTTTATTATCTTCGATAATGAACCATTGGAATCGCCCAAAGAAAAATTTTTTTTAACCCCCCCTCAAAATTTGTTGGTTTACGTTTCAAGATACGTAGATTCAGAAAATCGAATAAAAAAAACTCTGCAAATTCTTGACACAACGGTTCATTATCTTCTTTGTACAGATCACCCTTCTGTCTAGATCTCTAGGTCTAAATGTCTAGATCCGAAATGTTAGATTAATTATTATTATCAATTATCAATAATTATTAACAATTTTATCAAGTACCTAGTGAGAATTATTATAATTTATTGTTAGGTATTAATAATTCGTATTTATTATTAATAATAATTATTATTAATTATGATTAATTAATACGATATAATCTGGGGTTTTTAATACTACGTCGGTAATAATTTTTCCATAAAAGAAGTACCTACCAACAAACATTCGAAATAACCTTCATTTCCGTAGCACGAAACGCACCTCAGAACAACAAACTCGACATCACTTAAGCCATATGATGTTCCAAAGAGCTTGTTAGTATGAAAATGGACCTGTATTTCAACAGTTTGATACACGATCGTGTTGTGAGGCACAATCTTTGAGCCGTCATTGTGAACGAACGGCTGGTCGTACAAAGCTGCGGATGGTCTTAAAAGATTCTACGGAACAAGCTCTATCTAAATATGAAATAAAAAACATACCGTTCTATAGTATTTGCAAATAGAGTTAATCTTTTTGCAAATCAAATTAATCTTTTGACAAATTTAATTAAACTTTTTACAAATAAATTTAATCATTTTACAAATAAAGTTAATCTTTTTACAAATTAAGTTAATCTTTTTGCAAATAAAATTAAACATTTTACAAATAAAGTTAAACATTTTACAAATAAAGTTAAACATTTTAAAAATAAAGTTAAACATTTTACAAATGAATTTAAATCTTCCCACTGCAGTAGGTAAGTTTGATTTTTAACGCATATCATGTTTTTTAAACAAAGGATATGAACAAAGAACAAGAACATAAACATAGAAAAGGGTGAAGAAAAACATCGTCTTTAAAAAACAATGTCCTTTCTAATGATGAGGTGAACAACCTCTTCTAATGAAGACGTTGCCCACTTGCAGCCAAAGTTAAATTGATGAACATGTTCCATGATCATTTTTTGAGGAACTATTTCCCTTTTTCCTTTTTTTGTTTTCTTTGGATAATGCCAAAATCCACAAGGCTCGAGAGGTTAATGACTTCATGAATTCTTCCCAAATGAGCATAAAATTTCTGCCGCCTTATTCCCCTATGCTCAACCCAGCAGAACACGCATTTTCAAAAATTAAGAATGCGGCTCGAAGAATCATTAGTGTTCCTGGGGAACATAACGTAGTGGAAGTTATATCTCGAAGTGTCGGAGAAGTTACGCCAAACGACTGCTCGAACTATGTAATGAACATGTTCATCAATTTAACTTCGGCTGCAAGTGGGCAACGTCTTCATTAGAAGAGGTTGTTCACCTCATCATTAGAAAGGACATTGTTTTTTAAAGACGATGTTTTTCTTCGCCCTTTTCTATGTTTATGTTCTTGTTCTTTGTTCATATCCTTTGTTTAAAAAACATGATATGCGTTAAAAATCAAACTTACCTACTGCAGTGGGAAGATTTAAATTCATTTGTAAAATGTTTAACTTTATTTGTAAAATGTTTAATTTTATTTGCAAAAAGATTAACTTTATTTGTAAAAAGATTAACTTTATTTGTAAAATGATTAAATTTATTTGTAAAAAGTTTAATTAAATTTGTCAAAAGATTAATTTGATTTGCAAAAAGATTAACTCTATTTGCAAATACTATATATGAATTTTTCGAGATATGAGATTTTCAAATTTACAAAATTCTTTTTGAACCCCTTCCCCTTGACCTAGCGTTATGAAAAGTTTCGAGGACCATTGTGGGGCTGGTCCAAACCCAGAAACCAAATTTCGTAATTTTAACTCAACGCTAACTGGGCAAAGTGGCGCGGACGGCGTACGGCGGACGGCGTACGGCGTACGGCAGACGGACGGATTTTTTTTTATTCGATTTTCTGAATCTACGTATCTTGAAACGTAAACCAACAAATTTTGAGGGGGGGTTAAAAAAATTTTTTCTTTGGGCGATTCCAATGGTTCATTATCGAAGATAATAAACCAAAAGTAGACTTCATATCGAATCGAGGTGTTTATTTGAATTCGAGTGGACCTCCAATAAGAGTAATTGTCAACTCAAATTAGTCGAAACAAACAAAAATGCAGACTTCATGTCGAATCGAGTTGTTTATTTGAATACGAATGGACCTTCAATAAGAGTAATTGTCAACTCAAATTAGTCGAAACAAACGAAAAAAGTAGACTTCATATCGAATCGAGGTGTTTATTTGAATTCGAATGGACCTTCAATAAGAGTAATTGTCAACTCAAATTAGTCGAAACAAACGAAAAAAGTAGACTTCATATCGAATCGAGGTGTTTATTTGAATTCGAATGGACCTTCAATAAGAGTAACTGTCAACTCAAATACATTGAAACAAACTAATAAATCGTCAACTCAAATACATTGAAACAAACTAATAAATTTAATTTATATGTATTACATAATAATAATATACATAATAATCGACTTCTTTAGTTTGTTTCAATGTATTTGAGTTGACAATTATTCTTATTGTTAGGTCCATTAGAATTCAAATATACACCTCGATTCGATATGAAGTCTACTTTTTTCGTTTGTTTCGACTAATTTGAGTTGACAATTATTCTTATTGAAGGTCCATTCGAATTCAAATAAACACCTCGATTCGATATGAAGTCTACTTTTTTCTTTGTTTCAACTAATTTGAAATGACAATTAGGTACTCTTATTGAAGGTCCATTCGAATTCAAATAAACACCTCGATTCGATATGAAGTCTACTTTTTTCGTTTGTTTCGACTAATTTGAGTTGACAATTACTCTTATTGAAGGTCCATTCGAATTCAAATAAACACCTCGATTCGATAATATCCATATTATGAAGTCTTCTTTTTTTTGTTTGTTTCGACTGATTTGAGTTGACAATTACTCTTATTGAAGGTCCATTCGAATTCAAATAAACACCTCGATTCCATATGAATTCTACTTTTTTCGTTTGTTTCGACTAATTTGAGTTGACAATTAGGTACTCTTATTGAAGGTCCATTCGAATTCAAATAAACACCTCGATTCGATATGAAGACTACTTTTGGTTTATTATCTTCGATAATGAACCATTGGAATCGCCCAAAGAAAAATTTTTTTTTAACCCCCCCTCAAAATTTGTTGGTTTACGTTTCAAGATACGTAGATTCAGAAAATCGAATAAAAAAAACTCTGCAAATTCTTGACACAACGGTTCATTATCTTCTTTGTACAGATCACCCTTCTGTCTAGATCTCTAGGTCTAAATGTCTAGATCCGAAATGTTAGATTAATTATTATTATCAATTATCAATAATTATTAACAATTTTATCAAGTAACTAGTGAGAATTATTATAATTTATTGTTAGGTATTAATAATTCGTATTTATTATTAATAATAATTATTATTAATTATGATTAATTAATACGATATAATCTGGGGTTTTTAATACTACGTCGGTAATAATTTTTCCATAAAAGAAGTACCTACCAACAAACATTCGAAATAACCTTCATTTCCGTAGCACGAAACGCACCTCAGAACAACAAACTCGACATCACTTAAGCCATATGATGTTCCAAAGAGCTTGTTAGTATGAAAATGGACCTGTATTTCAACAGTTTGATACACGATCGTGTTGTGAGGCACAATCTTTGAGCCGTCATTGTGAACGAACGGCTGGTCGTACAAAGCTGCGGATGGTCTTAAAAGATTCTACGGAACAAGCTCTATCTAAATATGAAATAAAAAACATACCGTTCTATATGAATTTTTCGAGATATGAGATTTTCAAATTTACAAAATTCTTTTTGAACCCCTTCCCCTTGACCTAGCGTTATGAAAAGTTTCGAGGACCATTGTGGGGCTGGTCCAAACCCAGAAACCAAATTTCGTAATTTTAACTCAACGCTAACTGGGCAAAGTGCCGCGGACGGCGGACGGCGTACGGTGGACGGACGGATTTTGGTTTATTATCTTCGATATTGAACCATTGGAATCGCCCAAAGAAAAAAAAATTTTAACCCCCCCTCACAATTTGTTGGTTTACGTTTCAAGATACGTAGATTCAGAAAATCGAATAAAAAAAATCCGTCCGTCCGCCGTACGCCGTACGCCGTCCGCCGTACGCCGTCCGCGCCACTTTGCCCAGTTAGCGTTGAGTTAAAATTACGAAATTTTTTTTATGGGTTTCGACTAACCCCACAATGGTCCTCGAAACTTGTCATAACCCTAGGTCAAGGGGAAGGGGTTCAAAACGAATTTTGAAATTTTGAAAATTTCATATCTCGAAAAATTCATATAGAACGGTATGTTTTTTATTTCATATTTAGATAGAGTTTGTTCCGTAGAATTTTTTAAGACCATCCGCAGCTTTGTACGACCAGCCGTTCGTTCACAATGACGGCTCAAAGATTGTGCCTCACTACAGGATCGTGAATCAAACTGTTGAAATACAGGTCCATTTTCATACTAACTAGCTCTTTGGAACATCATATGCGTTAAGGGATGTCGAGTTTGTTGTTCTGAGGATCGTTTCGTGCTACGGAAATGAAGGTAATTTCGAATGTTTGTTGGTAGGTAATTCTTTTATAGAAACTGTATTACCGACGTAGTATTAAAAACCCCAGAATTATATAGTATTAATTAATAATAATTAATAATAATTATTATAAATAATAAATACAAATTATTAATACCTAACAATAAATTATAATAATTTTCCCTAGGTACTTGATAAAATTGTTAATAATTAGTGATAATTGATAATAATAATTAATCTAACATTTAGGATCTAGACATTTAGACCTAGTGATCTAGACAGAAGGGTGATCTGTACAAAAAAGATGATGAACCGTTGTGTCAAGAATTTGCAGAGTTTTTTAAGACCATCCGCAGCTTTGTACGACCAGCCGTTCGTTCACAATGACGGCTCAAAGATTGTGCCTCACAACATATAACAATGTGAATACGGATATTACGACTCACGTACCTTTATTATTGGGCGATGGGTTGAAGTCAAAGATGACGAAAGGTAAAGGGGGGAAAACGGGGTTTATTTATACACTTTATATACTCGATGTTATATAAAAGGTACAACTCTCATCAAGGGCTACGGGGACGAAGTGGCGTCTTGAATTCTCTCTCTCCTCTTCCTGAGGAGAGGGGGGACGAGGAGGAAGGGTTTGGGGGGCATTGGACGGTCACTCCTCAGATCCTGTGTATACGTGACATTCATGTCACAAACACGATCGTGAATCAAACTGTTGAAATACAGGTCCATTTTCATACTAACAAGCTCTTTGGTACATCATATGGCTTAAGTGATGTCGAGTTGGTTGTTCTGAGGTGCGTTTCGTGCTACGGAAATGAAGGTAATTTCGAATGTTTGTTGGTAGGTACTTCTTTTATAGAAAAATTATTACCGACGTAGTATTAAAAACCCCAGAATTATATCGTATTAATTAATCATAATTAATAATTATTATTATTAATAATAAATACGAATGATTAATACCTAACAATAAATTATAATAATTTTCACTAGGTACTTGATAAAATTGTTAATAATTAGTGATAATTGATAATAATAATTAATCTAACATTTAGGATCTAGACATTTAGACCTAGTGATCTAGACAGAAGGGTGATCTGTACAAAGAAGATAATGAACCGTTGTGTCAAGAATTTGCAGAGTTTTTGGTTTATTATCTTCGATAATGAACCATTGGAATCCCCCAAAGAAAAAATTTTTTAACCCCCCCTCAAAATTTGTTGGTTTACCTTTCAAGATACGTAGATTCAGAAAATCGAATAAAAAAAAAATCCGTCCGTCCGCCGTACGCCGTACGCCGTCCGCCATCCGCGCCACTTCGCCCAGTTAGCGTTGAGTTAAAATTACTAAAATTTTTTTATGGGTTCCGACCAACCCCACAATGGTCCTCGAAACTTTTCACAACCCTAGGTCAAGGGGAAGGGGTTCAAAACGAATTTTGAAATTTTGAAAATTTCATATCTCGAAAAATTCATATGGAACGGTATGTTTTTATATCATATTTAGATAGAGTTTGTTCCGTAGAATTTTTTAAGACCATCCGCAGCTTTGTACGACTAGCCGTTCGTTCACAATGACGGTTCAAAGATTGTGCCTCACAACACGATCATGAATCAAACTTTTGAAATACAGGTCCATTTTCATACAAACAAGCTCATACTAACATCATATGGCTTAAGTGATGTCGAGTTTGTTGTTCTGAGGTGCGTTTCGTGCTACGGAAATGAAGGTAATTTCGAATGTTTGTTGGTAGGTACTTCTTTTATAGAAAAATTATTACCGACGTAGTATTAAAAACCCCAGAATTATATCGTATTAATTAATCATAATTATTATTAATAATAAATACGAATTATTAATACCTAACAATAAATTATAATAATTTTCACTAGGTAGGTACTTGATAAAATTGTTAATAATTAGTGATAATTGATAATAATAATTAATCTAACATTTAGGATCGAGACATTTAGACCTAGTGATCTAGACAGAAGGGTGATCTGTACAAAGAAGATAATGAACCGTTGTGTCAAGAATTTGCAGAGTTTTTCGTTTGTTTCGGCTAACGACGAGATGAACGTCGAACCGATTAACAAAGGGAAAACAACGCTAAAACGAAATTTGGCACCAACAGTAACTGTAAAAACAGCAATTAGACGTACATAGATCAGGCGCTCACGCGTCGTTTTGACGCACTAGGTTTGACGTACATAGATCAGGCGCCACGCGTCCATTTGACGCACTAGGTTTGACGTACATAGATCAGGCGAAAATTCACATTTTATGTCTTTGCTTTGGCACATTAAAATTAAAAACTGTCACGAAAAAGTGTCCTCGAAAAGCGTTACCTACATTTTACGATAATTTTCACTTACAACCAAGCCGTTGCTAGGGAAATGAAACTTCTGTAGTTTTCATCGGACAAAAATCGTTCTCCATTCGATCGAAAGCTCTAGAATTATAACGAATTTCTTGCTTATTTGTTCTTGGTATTTATGTCAGAATTATATATATTTTTATGTTATAAATAGATATAGTGAACACTCCCGCTTGTTTTGTTATCAATTGCTTGAGGTTGAGGTTACCTACATTTCTGTTTTCATTAAAATAATACTACATCCTAACAACGTTGGTCGTATAGGAAACTGGGATTCGTTGTTTTGTTATTGTTAGTTTTGATTTAGCCATCAGAGTGAATTCATGTGTGCTCCGAATCTTACATATTTTATTTGTGTAATTGGTTTTTAAGTGACTAATCGACCATATCAATTTGATCAAAAATAAATTTGTTACTGAACGGTTTATTAAGATTGGATATTATTAATATTGACATAAAATGTCCCAATGTGTTGCAGAGTCGTATGCAAGCATTTAGACACACGTCATAATACGAAGTTTCTTACGAATTCGATATTTTATCATAATTATTATGAATAATACCTAGTTATTGATAATAATTATTAATTATCAATAATGAATAATAATTATTATTGTCGAAACTAATCCGATCGACGAATGGACCAAACGATGAACCTGACGTACCTACACGGTACTTCAGTTTACCTATCGATCGTGACGACGAAATTCCGCCTGCTCTCAATGCCCCGTGAAAACCAAACGAACCCTTGTTACAAGAACCGAGTTAAACTCTTCGTTCGAACTGAATAGGAAACTTGACACTTCGGAGGCCGCGGATGCGATAGAGAAAGAGAAATCTGTTGTGAGCCGAATCTCACGATTCATCTCACTTCGGGGGCCGCCCGCCGATTCCCCTAATTTATCGCTTCGGTAAGTCTGATCCTCGCCCTTGAGGTCTCCCTCTTTTTGGTAAAACGTTACAACAAACACGGAACAAATCAGTGTCTCCGATATCACTTGTATTTAAATGAACCTATTACCGTACGGTGAATACCTACAGTTAGAGACGCTGGAGGGCGAATCTATTGACGGTAGAGAGCTTGCGAGGCTCCTATAAGTTTACAATACAAACAGGACAGAAAGAATTGCTGTTCCATTATGTTGTTATTGCAGTCAAAATATCCCCCCAAGTTGATTATTACCCTTTATTTCTTATTAGCGAACGTTTTAAGGAAATGAAGCTATTGTTCTCGGTCCAAAACTTTAAAAAATCGAATTTCCAAAAAATTGTCATACTGAAATCCGTTTCTCACTGCCAAAAGACACCAACAATCATATTTATAATATTTATAAATATATTTATGTATGTGTCCTTCCAGACGATAACCTTCAATAGAATTGAGATGAAAAGTTCAAATTTGCACAAAAATCCGTCATGGCAGTAAAAAGGCTAAGTCCGTAGATGGGCAGAATCGGGCCAATCTAAGGGTGTGGGGGGGGGGGGATCTTTAGGGCAGGAAGTTACCCATAAATTCTCAAAATGAGACAGTCTGGCAAGTGACACCTCATTTTAAAGGTTTATTTGCGTTGAACACGATGGTGAAGTCAGAATTGTTATTTCGAAAAAATATGGTCTCTTCATCCCTGATTAAGCAGTAATAGCGTGCATTCGTGTAGTTCCTCCTGCAGTACTACTCGCCAGTGAGGAGGATACAGTGCTATATAAAATGGAATAAACCCAACACTTTCCATTCGTTCCATCGCACGCAGCAGGAAATATCGAACATGTAGCCCTTTTTGAAGCCCTTTTATGCTGTACGGTAGTAGTTCTGTACAGCAATTACTGGAAAGCAAGACATTCGCATTCCCCTAACACACATTCCACACTCGATTCACACGAGAGCACTTCCTACCAGTCTCACGAGTAAAAACAACGGCTGCTCAAAATGTTTCCCGAGTCAAGGAGTGACGATATTCAACAATTTTCCGAGATAAACTCCGAACTAATTAAATTATTAAAACAATTTTTTTTCCTTTATTGGCATTAGCACAGGAAACTATAATATAGAACTATAAACGGGAAATATCGGAACTGTTCTTCAATTTAAACTCCCTTTTAGGTAGCCCTTCCCTTCAATTTGTGTCACCAGAATGATATCGGTATGATGGTCGATAGTTTCTTCTTCCTCACAGTTGGTACAAGCGGGTGTTTGTCGCCTTCCTATCCCACAGAGATAGACACTTGTTACTGTGTGGCCACTCTGCAATCTCATGATGGGTTTATAAAACATTTGGATTTTTCTTTGGAAAATTGAAACCATGGCAAATCCTGGATCAGGGGAAACCGTGATCGATATCCCCGACCAGACGGGTATGTATCGAATAGCTGTTGCCACTCAAGGTTCATGATGGATTTAAATGTTGTATTCATATCTGTATGTAGAAACTGGATGGAAGTGGGGCCATACTGTTCCAATTGCGCGCCTCTTTTTTCAAGGGTATCCACAAATTCATTAGGCCGAATGCCCACATGAGCCTTGATCCAAACTAAGGAGGTCGTTGTATTAGATAATTATGCTTAAGCGCAAATTGTATAATGAACGAACTATACGTGTAAATATTTCATACGTGAAGGCAAATCAGGCAAACAAAATGAATTCAAATCATTACGAATAATCTAAATATAGTTGAAACACTATTTCTCCAATACTGGTGTGCACATGGAATATTAAGCGTCAAATAAAAATTTCCAATAGCACAATATCTCTATTAAAAAATTAATAATTGTACAAGATTTTGAACCGCTGGATAGTTAAAACCAACGCCCAGCACGGCGTTAATCCCTCAATGACTTTTTTTTATATTTCTAATTTAATTTCAACAACTAATCAAAAACTAATTTTTCATAAAACGCTCCTTATGGTCGTTAACCGTTCTCTGAATTGAACAGCAATAATTTTGAACACCTTCCTGTCGATCAAGGGTTATGAAAAGTTTCATAGTGCATCCTCTGGCTCTAAGCCCGTAACCAAAATTCATAACTTCAGAACATTTCTAACTGGGCTAAGCGAAGTGGGACTTCTATTTTCTGATTCTACAAATCTTGAAATATTGAGGGGGGGGTTAACAAAATGTTTCGCTTGGTTGGTTTGTGTCGGTTGGTAGTCTACGAAAGAACCTGCGGAAGAAGAAAATATCATTCACCTGCATCCAGTTCGTTAAAAAAAATTAAAAAGTTCTCTGGGGGCTCGATATCTATGTAACGAACAGGCCAGCACAAAAGAACTGGTTGAAACAAAACGGGAGAGTAGGTGGCGGCAATAAATTCGAGAACCAATCAACCAATCGAAAACTGCAACTGTGCAATATCCCGACTCTGTCCATCTCAAAGGGTAAAAAACTCAACTGGTAGAGAGGGAGGATTTACCACATCGGTTTTTAGACTAAACGACGAATAGACGGCGGAAAAAAGGGGTCGTTACTGGCGGATACAGCGGGTGTAGGATGAGAGGGCAATTAACGGAAATCCTATAAATCAGAGTGACCGAGCAGGAACCCTCTGAGAAGAGGTTTATTTTTTCCTTTTTTTCACCGAGGGAATCCACAGGTGTCATTCGTTTTAATCATTCTCACACCCGTCTCTTCCACCAAGGCCATGCGTAAGAACTATTTTCGATGAGCCATACCACAATAAAAAAACAAAAAAATAATGAAAAGTAAAAACGTAATATAGAATCATTCGATGAAAGGCTCGAGAGCGAACAAAACCGGAGGGACGATCAATTAAAGATCATTTGTAATGAAAAGAAAGAAAGGCAGACGGGAGTATAAGAAAGCCATGTAGGTCAAGAGATCTTCGAGAGGGTCGGACTCGAATAAATCATCCATTAACTAGCTTGTAGTCAGGTAGAAGTCGTCTTTTTTCAATTTACGGTACATAATAGTGTGAGTGGCGGAAAAGGCGGGAGGGAAGGAGATGTGGCGGGTTCTTCAGCATTTTTTTTTCCTGGTCACTTAACGCCTCCTGTGAATATAAGTTGGGTCTGCAGTCGAACTCTCAAACTGTTCGAAACCAAACTCGAACCGTGCGTTACCAGATTTTCGAACTTTTCTCCTCAAACCCCCCTGACAAAGTTCCCAGACTTTTCGAACAATTCGAGTTGTGAATTTTCAAAGAGCAAGTACAAAGGGTATGTGAACGAACATACGTTTTGTTGCTAACGGACCGAAACTGCTGTGTTTCTTTCGATTAATTATTTCCAATAATCAACCACTGAAATCGACCAAGATATCGTCAAACGGCACAATACAACAATCATGAACATGAATGTTATTGGCATTTTTGAGTTAAACACAGTGACAACCATAAAAAGAGGTGTTCTTTCTCTGGAGAAGATCGCCATGTCAATAGTTCGGATAGTTTTTGCCAGAGAGCACTTGTGTCATTCTTCCATTTAGTTGTGCTTTGTCCGTCCAATGGGACGGTAACTAATAGTTGCAGATATGTACCTATACCGTCCATTTGGAAGAAGAGTGACACAATCCGAAAAAGCTGATTTGTGGAAAATCAAAGTCAAATCAAATCAAATCGTCATCAAAGTTTTTTTTGTTACTTTCTCAGCTGTCCAGGCTCTTCTAAAAGTCAGAAAAAATTGAAGTAAGGTGATTTCAGCTCAGCATGAGGCCCTTGAAAAACCTATGTAGATTTGGGTATTCTAGTGACTGGAATTCTTGAAAAACCGCCGGTTTCCTTAGAATACCGTTGATGTTTCTTAAAATTTTCTGAAGAAAAACTACACTTTCATGAATGTGGCGTTTTATTATAAAATGTAACGGGTTTCTTTTGGAGAATAATGACATACTACCCAAAAATATCGTGGAGATTTCACATAGTGGCAGTCATCCTTCTAAGATAACGTCACGAATCCAACACCCAAAATTAAATTTTATAGTTTGAGTCAAATACATAGTAAGAATATTATATGGTAAGTATTGACTGGGACCTGTCCCAGTGGTATAGGTTATAGAAAGTTGATGTAAGTTCCTTATGAAACGTCATGTCGTGGAATTATCTGTGTGTCAATTTAACGCAAGATTTATACGGGCCCACAATCAGAATCACACATGGTGTAAATCAAAATCATAAAGTTTTCAAGACTGCTAAAATCTTGTGGTGAGTTCTACTGGAACGTGGATATTGGATTCATGATTTAGTGGTACTAGCGAAATTCGGCCTTAAATTTTTTACTTCCGTCGCCCGAGTCATTGCATCAACTGCTCTATAATTAACATCAAACATCAGCCAGGAGTCAGCCTCGCAATCTGAATTTGAATTTTAGTTCATGCCCTGGTCCGAAATACTAATCAAATCAGATCACTAGATACTCTACGAAACTCGATTTGACTGCAAACACGAAGATCAACCAACCGGAATGCAAACTGCTTAACCTGCCCAGATAAACCGACGAGAAACTTTATTCTTCTACTCCCGAACGACAGACGGCCTTCCGCTCAATCTCCTTTTTAACCGTTCAATTCCGCTACAACGGCGGGTACTTTAAGGGACTCCTTGCCCCTTCGCTAGACAGGGGGGCCCTTCGACCTAAAGCCCTTTTCGATTCAAAAAGAGATAAAATAAAAATCCGTGAGGATAAAGAAACAATCTCAAGAAGGCTCCTAATCGGGGGATCCAGCCCTTCTTCCTGGCCTAGGACGTGCTCCGATTTTCCGCCTCCTAAACCGAAAGTAAACGGGTTTTTTTTTCTTCCTGCGAGCTAAATCTCTTCAACCAACACATTTACGAAACGTCCTGTTTCGTCCGCCGTACGTTGAACGGCGGAATTTCGTTCAATGGATTTCTTCGTTTTTTTCTTCTCTATATACCTACCTGAAAATCCGGCTTGATGTTTTGACATTGCGGTCGTTAAGTCTCGTATTACAAGGGATAAGAAGCTTATTGGTGTGTTATGTACGATATGAAGGAGCCGGTGGGAATACTCTTCAAGATTGGATTCCTCACTTTGTAGTTTTATCAGCTCCACCTTTTCATTATCCCACTTCGTGGATTTTTTAGAATTGGAAATTGCGCTAGTAGGACTTTCACAAAAACAGTCATTGTATCTGAATAATGAGAGCATAACAGGCGCAAGATATCAATATTACTAAGAAATGATAATATAAACTGGGTTGGGTCTTATCTACTCGACCAGTTTCACCACCTAGAGTTAAAGTAAGGGTTACAATTAACTCGGACCAAACAGAAAAAATGCGTTTAACCACCTTCAGTTTGGTGTAACTCCCACATTAGTCCCTCTCATGGCCGATTTCACCACCTGGGGATAAGGTTGGTGATAACGTTATCTTGGGAATAGTGCAAAAAGTGCATTTCACCACTGCGAGGTAGCCCTATCACCGGGAATAAGGCGAGCGGTATTCCCTAGATTTTATTCCCTACTTCATCGGGGGGATAAGGGCTTGTTCCCCCGGAGTAGTCAAAACAAAATGGCGAACCACGATCATATGTTCGGAGCCCCAGTGTTATCAATCTGTTTTCTGCCGTATATTTTCTGTTAACAGTGTTTTTCTGGCCGTTTTTTCGTGTTTTTTTATTATTGTGTTGAGAATGGCTTTTCGGGACATTTTGGTCGACGATGAAATTCTGTTCGACGACGAAGAGGAAATTGATTCCGTCATTCGGCTGCAAAGGCGACCACGGCTTTTGCGTCAACGAGTAGATTATTTGCAGGATTTCGACGACACCGATTTTCAGGATCGATTCAGGATAGCCAAGGGAACGTTCACGGAAGTTTTGAGGTTGATCATAAGCCAAATAATCCCTCCTTCTGACAGGTAAGTAGTCTGATAATGCATCACCACCGTAGTTACCTTACCTACCCCTCTCTTACCTTATCTCATGCAACTACGCATAAGTAGGTGTAAAGATGTACTTACATGAATGGAATTGAAAGGCATCAATTTCTCATGTTCCAGGAATAGAGCAATATGTGCGGCTTCTAAATTGTACATGGCGCTGAGGTACCTAGCCACAGGATCATTTCTGATGTCAGTTGCTGACTTCGTAGGCGTCAGCCAATCGTCCGCCTGCCGATATGTACACCAAGTGTGCCGAGCTATTGCCAGGCTGAGACCAAGGTTTATATCGTTCCCAACTACTGCTGCTGATAGAAGGTGCGTAGTCCTTCTAAGGCCACCTTGGCCCTCGCCCCACCCAAAAATTTGCAAAGGAAAACAGAAAAAACAGAACAAGGAGAAAAAAATCTTACCTACTACTACCCACTTCCATGGAAAAAACTCTTAACCTATTTTAAAACGCAAGGTCTTGCGGGCGGGCGGCTATTTCGTCAGACTTCGATAGCAGTACACTCTCTCGAAGTTTCTTCCGCTAGAAAGGAAGAGGAAAATTCTAACACCCAATCGACTGCTAGTGATAAGGCTCAGTCCCACCACATTTCGAAAAAATCGAAGATAATAAACCAAAAGAGGAAAACTGAGCCTACCATTACCAAACTGGGTGCAGCCATAGAGGTGTGTGACGTCATAATTTCTCAAGTTAACATGCGGTACTCTTTCTCCGGCCATTTGTCAGGCTCCAAACTTTTTTGTTTTGACAAATTTACTGAATTTTGCTCTTTGTTTCCTACTCGTGAGTTTGAAGCAACCGTCAAGGCCTACCCTTTCTTAGAAGCTAGGAAGTTGAAAACTGAACTGACAACTGCTTATGCCAGGCCTGAATCTTTAAATGGAGCAGTACCTTTACTGACGTACATACTTCAGAACAACCTCAAATCTACTTATTCTGACCTTCAGAATAAGTAGATTCAGAATCTGAAGTCGTCAAACTCTTGACTATACTTGTTACCATGCCAATGACAACTGCTGAGGCAGAACGATCTTTCTCTACCTTGAAAAGAATAAAATCATTTGTTAGATCAACAATGACACAAGACAGACCTAATGCTCTCACCATGCTCGCAGAAGGGAGAGAACTAGTGTTGAATACTCCTGACTTCAACAAAAAGAAGGTACCTAGTAACCGTGTAGTAACCAATAAACGTGAAGATGTAAATGAATGCAAAATGAAGGCGCGGAATTCCAGAGGCTTATTAAAAACCGATCACCTAGCCAGCCAGCCCTCTGACGTCATAGGCTCTAACGGCATAGGCTGTGACGTACTAGTTGGCCTCCTACCAGCCGTCTGACGTCATACGCTCGTGCGTCATAGGCTCTGGCGTACTAGTTGGCCTCATGGCAGCCGTCTGACGTCATATTTTCTCACGGCATAGGTTGTGACGTACTAGTTGGCCTCCTGCCAGCCGTCTGACGTCATACGCTCGTGCGTCATAGGTGCGTCTGACGTAGTGGCCCGCCTGTCGCTTGTGTTCTGACGTGATCTGAGGGAAAGGGTGAATCAAGAAAACAAATTTTTCCCGTTTCAGTTTATGTGCCAAAGCAAAGACATGAAAATGTCAAAAGAATGTCAACTCCATCCTGTTGTTGATACAGTCGAGAATTAAATGCTTGCATACGAGTCTGCAACACATTGGGACATTTTATGTCTTTAAAGTAGGTAGTGATTCAAGAACCTTCGAACAATGCTACATCAGCCACCCCAGTAGCGTAATTGTTATACTTAATTTTAGGGTTCATCATAAATTATGAAGCTTGCATTCGTATAGACAATATAAATAATTTATAATAATAATTATTAATTATTTATAATAATATTTATAATAATAATAATCTCAATAATTATTATTGAGAATGATCACCTGTGTGTTAAAAATGATTTAAACAATCACGCTCATACCGCAGCTTGTCGGCCACGCACTCCGCAGTGGTTAACGTAATATGGTTAGGTAAATCGAGATCTATCCAACGAGTGGTGAACGATTTTTGTACGATGATAACTGGCGAAGATAAAGTTCCGTAGCAACGAATCGGTTGTCAGCGAAAATCATCAGAAATTTTCGTGACGATTTCGTGTAACGCTTTTGAGTAACGTTTTTCGAGTTATGTGCCAGAGTAAAGGCATAAAATGTCAAAAGTGATAGAGCATTTTGGTTTATTATCTTCGATAATGAACCATTGGAATCGCCCAAAGAAAAAAAAATTTTAACCCCCCCTCAAAATTTGTTGGTTTACGTTTCAAGATACGTAGATTAAGAAAATCGAATAAAAAAAACTCTGCAAATTCTTGACACAACGGTTCATTATCTTCTTTGTACAGATCACCCTTCTGTCTAGATCACTAGGTATAAATGTCTAGATCCTAAATGTTAGATTAATTATTATTATCAATTATCACTAATTATTAACAATTTTATCAAGTACCTAGTGAAAATTATTATAATTTATTGTTAGGTATTAATAATTCGTATTTACTATTAATAATAATTATTATTAATTATGATTAATTAATACGATATAATTCTGGGGTTTTTAATACTACGTCGGTAATAATTTTTCTATAAAAGAAGTACCTACCAACAAACATTCGAAATTACCTTAATTTCAGTAGCACGAAACGCACCTCAGAACAACAAACTCGATATCACTTAAGCCATCATATTATGATGTTCCAAAGAGCTTGTTAGTATGAAAATGGACCTGTATTTCAACAGTTTGATTCACGATCTTGTTGTGAGGCACAATCTTTGAGCCGTAGAATTTTTTAAGACCATCCGCAGCTTTGTACGACCAGCCGTTCGTTCACAATGACGGCTCAAAGATTGTGCCTCACAACACGATCGTGAATCAAACTGTTGAAATACAGGTCCATTTTCATACTAACAAGCTCTTTGGAACATCATATGGCTTAAGTGATGTCGAGTTTGTTGTTCTGAGGTGCGTTTCGTGCTATGGAAATGAAGGTAATTTCGAATGTTTGTTGGTAGGTACTTCTTTTATAGAAAAATTATTACCGACTTAGTATTAAAAACCCCAGAATTATATCGTATTAATTAATCGTAATTAATAATAATTATTATTATTAATAAACACTAGACCTAGTGATCTAGACAGAATGGTGATCTGTACAAAGAAGATAATGAACAGTTGTGTCAAGAATTTGCAGAGTTTTTTTATTCGATTTTCTGAATCTACGTATCTTGAAACGTAAACCAACAAATTTTGAGGGGGTGTTAAAATTTTTTTTTGTTTGGGCGATTCCAATGGTTCATTATCGAAGATAATAAACCAAAATGAAGTACGAGGTACGCGGTGTAGGTGTGGGAGGGGGCGCAGAGACATAAAAGGTCTCGTCGTATGACGCACTAGTTGGCCTCCTGCCAGCCGTATTACGTCATACACTCGTGCGTCATAGACTCTGACGTACTTGTTGGCCTCCTTCTAGCCGTCTTACGTCATACGCTCGTGCGTCATAGGCACTGACGTACTTGTTGGTCTCCTGCCAGCCGTCTTGCGTCATACGCTCGTGCGTCATAGGCTCTGACGTACTTGTTGGCCACCTGCCAGCCGTCTTACGTCATAGGCTCTGACGCACTAGTTATCCTGCCAGCCGTCTTACGTCATACGCTCGTGCGTCATAGGCTCTGCCGCAATAGTTGGCCTCCTGCCAGCTGTCTTACGTCATACGCTCGTGCGGTATAGGCTCTGACGTACTTGTTGGCCTCCTGCCCGCCGTCTTACGTCATATGCTCGTGCGTCATAGGCTCTGACGTACATGTTGGCCTCCTGCCAGCCGTCTTACGTCATATGCTCGTGCGTCATAGGCTCTGACGTAATGGCCCGCCGGTCGCTTGTGTTCTGACTTGATCTGAGGGAAAGGGTGAATCAAGGGATCAAATTTTTCCCGTTTCAGTTTATGTGCCAAAGCAAAGACATGAAAATGTCAAAAAAATGTGTAAATAGGTACCTAAGCCCAACTGTAATGTCAATTTCCTGACAATGAGTTTTCGACTATAGTTTTCATACCTTTTTACTTAATTACTTATTGCAATTTGAGACTGATAATGAGCTGTTTGCAAATAAAAAGTCTGATAACTACTTTATTACATCTTATTAATCTATTTTCAAGTTCCGATTCACAGTTGAATGTATTTTATTTAGATGTCGTAAAATTCGAAAACGATGGAATGACGAAACCTGTCGACTACTGACTCAAGTGATACTGTCGACTTCTAACACATGTAGGTCGACTACTAGTGCAAAACCATGTCGACTACTGAAGAAAATGTTGGTCACTGGTATACTACTACCTAGAGCATTGGGATTTTTTACAAAACTTGTTTTTCCCTTTTCAAACCATGTTGAATAATATTTCCCGCTGCCAGGTCTTTTAGGGAAGGATCTTGGGTACACAATGAACAGGTTTGCAATGAGAAAAAAACCGAGTGAATATTGAAATGTCATCCATTTCTGACCTATATTTAAAATTTCAAGTATCTAGCTCATCATCAAAATTTAATTTGTTTAAACAAATAGGTATTATTTAAACAATTTTACAGACAAGAAACCGAGTGAATATTGCATTGTGATCCAGTTCTGACCTACTTTTAAAATTTCAAGTCAATAGCTCAGCATCAAAATTTAATTTGTATTATTACAATAAGGTAGGGGAGACCGGGGCCAGTTGGCATAGTTTTGGGTTTTTGATTTTTGTAGTTGTTTGTGTTGATTCTATTTCAAAAACTGAAATTGCCTGTGTTACTGCAACTCTTGAGCTACAAAATCCCCACAAGAATGGTTCTTTAGAACACCTGTAGGAAGCCCTACATCAAACCCAAGGCAACAAGAAAACTGTGCCAACCTACCCCGTGACCGGGGTAAGTTGGCATATCCATTGGGGTAGGTTGGCATATGTCCTGTAGCAACAGTACGGGGATTTGGGGATGGTTGGCACACCAATTGTGTTGGTACCTACCTAACTTATAACGTAGGTTTCTACTAAAACTCAGGTTCCCAAATTGATAAACGATAGTCAATCAATGAATAAAATCTTTATTGATGCAAAATGCAAAGATTGGAATGTAGAATCATGTAAAATTAACCACAATCAGTAGCTGACAAGTTGTTCGTCAAGTTGTTCTTGGCTGCATATTGATAGGCAAACTTACGGACCTCCTTTGGGCTCAAACCAAAGTATATGTCAGAAGCTTTTGTCACATATTCTGCCAGCATGTATTCTTGTTCTGACGTGAACACCTGTAGAATAGAGCAATTCATTAAATGGATGAATCTTGATTCTTCCCAACAATGTCAAGAATTCAACTAAGTAGGTTGATAAGTAGGTAAGCAATATTATTTACCTGCTTCGAGGCAACGTAGCCATATGATTGTTCTTCTGAGGTTGAAGCAGTGTTGCCAGATGTAGGGATTTATCCCTATTGTAGGGATTTTCAAACCAAAATACGGCGTAGGGGGGGATTGTTTTTTTAAAGGCGTTTTGTAGGGATTTTTGAATTTTTTTTTTAATAAGGGAAAATATTGGTCCTTTTTCCCAGTGTAAAAGGAACTGTAGGTCAAGACAATGCGTGAACAACAGTACCAACCTTAGATCTCAAATGAACAACAGCTACTCTCTTGGAGTGGAAAAGTGAAACTACAACAAACACTTTTTATAAACAACCATCGCAAGGAGGACTGAAAAATTGGGAATCCCACCGCACCACCATTAGGTAGAGATTAGGGATGTCAAACTTGTGATAATGTGATCATAGTACATTTTAAGTTGTTCATAAGTTCGGTGCTATACGAGTGAGATCCCCCTTCCCCGATTTAATTGTCTATTTGTTTTCCTAAATATTCTGAGACCCCTCCCCCCAATTTAATTTTCCATTTCTTTTCTTGAGTACTCAGAGACCTCCCTCCACCATATAATTATCCCTTTCTTTTCATAAATAGGTATTCAATAACTACCTACCTTGATATATTTTTTTGTTTTTGTTTTTGGTTGAACTATTCAGGGAGCTTCTTTGTGAGTTCAAATTTACCGTCCTCAAACTTTGCATCTAGTTCCTACATTTATTCTAGTGAGACCACTTCGTTTGTCCATGCTTTGATTCTTCCTTTACCTTTATTTGTTACCTTTATGGTTGATATTACGATAAAATGTGTTACCTACCTACTTGAATTGTCAACCTAAGTGATTTTGTTGTTCTGTTTCTTTGATCTTAAAGTTTTCATAAATAAATATCTAAGTCGTTTGAAATTAGTGTCAGTATTTTTCCTTTTCTTGAGTCAGTAAATAGAGATTTTCGACTTTCTGAAAGCGTAGGGATTTTTGTAGGGATTTTTCTTGAAGCTCGTAGGGATGTAGGGACTTTTTTGATACTGTTGTAGGGATTTTGAGATATTTCATCTGGCAACACTGGGTTGAAGCCTCTTTTCTTTTCTTCGCGCAGTAGCGTGCAAGCGTTCTTACAGGGATTCCTGATACGGAAGCAAGACTCTGCCGCTCTTCCAAGTGAGCATTGACCGCAGCTACCATTACTTCGGGAGCAACTGAACACCTATTTGTTTTTCTTTTCCGATTTCTCATGACTGTTAAACACAATAAATTTCCAGTTAGATACACATTTCCATCATTAAAAGATAGGTTTTCTGGTTTACATACACAGCAAGTTAATTTGGTAGCAGATTATAGGTCTGGTATTTCAGCATAAATCACACTGGGGTGCGTTGGCATAAGCCCACAAAAAATTACTTATGCCAACGAGCCCCAAAATAAATGTGCCAACCAGCCCCAACAGGACGCCCCAAGGTAACATGGCCGCTATTGGTTTGAGAAACAAGATTTTAGAATGTTTCGCCGGTGGAATCTGTTCATCACTTAACAATTTTGCAATACACAGTGCATCAGAAAACATATTGTAGAGAGGAAAATATTCACTTACCAGGGCAAAAGGTTCGTTTTTTGAGTTGAGATACAGTGTGTTGATCTGACTGGCACAACACTTTGCTTGCGACTGAGGGACAGTGGGAAGATCACATGACCAAGATGGCAGCTCACTCCAGCTTCCCGCTGATTTTTAAAAGGCACTGTGCCAACCTGCCCCTTATGCCAACTGGCCCCGGTCTCCCCTATTATTTAAACAATTTTACAGATGAGAAACCGAGTGAATATTGCAATGTGGTCTATCCCCGACTGACGGTTAAAATTTCTAGACTGTAGTTAACCTGGAAGATGAAACACTATGTCTAAATGTCTAGATCCTAAATGTTAGATTAATTATTATTATCAATTTTATCAAGTAGGTACATAGTGAAAATTATTATAATTTATTGTTAGGTATTAATAATTTGTATTTATTATTAATAATTATTATTATTAATTATGATTAATTAATACGATATAATTCTGGGGTTTTAATTACTACGTCGGTAATAATTTTTCTATAAAAGAAGTACCTACCAACAAACATTCGAAATTACTTTCATTTCCGTAGCACGAAACGCACCTCAGAACAACAAACTCGACATCACTTAAGCCATATGATGTTCCAAAGAGCTTGTTAGTATGAAAATGGACCTGTATTTCAACAGTTTGATTCACGATCGTGTTGTGAGGCACAATCTTTGAGCCGTCATTGTGAACGAACGGCTGGTCGTACAAAGCTGCGGATGGTCTTAAAAAATTCTACGGAACAAACTCTATCTGAATATGAAATAAAAAACTCTGCAAATTCTTGACACAACGGTTTATTATCTTCCTTGTGCAGATCACCCTTCTGTCTATACCAGACTGTATTGCAAATCGGCACCATACCATATTCTCACCGTACTCATACCATACCATACGAATTTCTTTCCTATCATACCATACTGTATTATACCAAATCATACATACAATTATATACCATACCATACTCATACCATGTCATACAAACCGAGTGAATATTGAAATGTCATCCATTTCTGACCTATATTTAAAATTTCAAGTATCTAGCTCATCATCAAAATTTAATTTGTTTAAACAAATAGGTATTATTTAAACAATTTTACAGACAAGAAACCGAGTGAATCCAGTTCTGTGATCCAGTTCTGACCTATTTTTAAAATTTCAAGTCAATAGCTCATCATCAAAATTTAATTTGTATTATTACAAAAAGGTATTATTTAAACAATTTTACAGATGAGAAACCGAGTAAATATTGCAATGTGGTCTATCCCCGACTCACGGTTAAAATTTCCAGACTGTAGTTTACCGGGAAGATGACAAAAGGTAGTTTTATTCTGGGCGTCTGAGGGTTGGGTCACATAACGGCCGTTTTCGACGCGAAGTTTAGTGTTTTTCCTAAACCTTTGCGCGCTCACTGTGAACGAACGGCTGGTCGCACAAAAATCCGATTGGTCTTAAAAGATTCGTAATTTTTCAGGTCATTCAAAAGTGAACGGAAAATTACACGTTTAAGTTAAATATTTTGAGATATGACGTTGTCGAAATTTTAAATTTCGTTTTGAACCCCTTCCCCTTGACCTAGGGTTATGAAAAGTTTCGAGGACCATTGTGGAGCTGGTCCAAACCCAGAAACCGAATTTCGTAATTTTAACTCAACGCTAACTGGGCAAAGTGGCGCGGACGGCGTACGGGGGACGGCGTACGGCGGACGGACGGATTTTTTTTTTTATTCGATTTTCTGAATCTACGTGTCTTGAAACGTAAACCAACAAATTTTGAGGGGGGGTTAAAATTTTTTTTCTTTGGGCGATTCCAATGGTTCATTATCGAAGATAATAAACCAAAAACCAAAATCCGTCCGTCCGCCGTACGCCGTACGCCGTCCGCGCCACTTTGCCCAGTTAGCGTTGAGTGAAAATTACGAAATTTTTTTATGGGTTTCGACCAACCCCACAATGGTCCTCGAAACTTTTCATAACCCTAGGTCAAGGGGAAGGGGTTCAAAACGAATTTTGAAAATCCCATATCTCGAAAAATTCATATAGAACGGTATGTTTTTTATTTCATATTTAGATAGAGTTTGTTCCGTAGAATGTTTTAAGACCATTCGCCGCTTTGTACGACCAGCCGTTCGTTCACAATGACGGGTCAAAGGTTGAGCCTGTCGACGCGATCTTGAATCAAACGGTTGAAATACAGGTCGATTAAATACAAGTCGACTCGATTTTCATACTAACTTCAAGTTTGCGATCAAAATATTTTCCATCAAGTGAAAAAGCTTTATTATTATTAATTTGAGCTTATTAACATGAATAATGTTTTTGCGGTGGCCTACCAGAGTTGAAAAGCGTAACGAAGTTTAAGTCACGAAATTATGTCACGAAGATTTTTAATGATTTTCACGTACAACCGAGCCGTTTCTAGGGAAATGAAACTTCTTTAGTTTTCAACGGACAAAAATCGTTCTCCATTCGTTGGAAAGCCTTTAATTTATGCATAAATTATATACTGCCAAAACCGCTGTAAATATCGAAGAAGCTGAGATACAGCCCTGAGTAAATAAAAAACGGGACGCAAAAACATTATTCAAGTTTTGCATAGCAAATACCTCGTTCTATACAAAGTATAGAAGAGAAAAGATCCGGGGGGTCCAGGGGGGCTTGCCCCCCTGGCGAGGCGCGAAGCGCCGAGTTTTTTATTATGATTATTATCATTATTTCATTATATTATCATAATTTTATTATTATTTTGTGTTCATGAAGAAGCAATCAATTTAAAAGAGCGATTTTGGTTTATTGTGAAAACTGTTATGTTTTGGAGACAACATTTATTTTAAAACGTTATTTTTAGAAAGCGTTGAGTTAAAAAGAAGCAACTTTTTTATGAAGAAATAATTTTGTTATGTTAGAAAAACGAATTATTAAAAACATAGTAGGTAAGTTGTTTTCTATTACAATTTTCTCATGAAGCATGCGGTTGACTAAAAGTAAAATGAATTGTGTTCAGATGAAGAATTTTTCTTTACACTTACATAATAATGTTATGTAGGTAAGTGTAAAATCATAATACTATTCATATTATGAGAAGTATTTTTGGCTGACAGGGCTAAGGCACTCCCAATTTGTAACAGGTGTCTCTTATTCAATTATTCTTGGTTTATAAATTGAATTTTCTGAATATTCGCATACATTTTTTATACAAACGGGGGTTTTCCGGGAAAGTAGTCTTTTCTAATGTATTTTTCCTTCTTGAATTGAATAAAACCATTCCCGAATCGATGTGACTATGCGTTCTGAAGATACAGAGTTTTTTTCCGCTTTTTTAAAGTCATATTTCTGCAGACATGGACCTCTCGTTCTTAAACATCGTGAGGAACTTAGTTTTTGAATAACTGCTCTCAATCCACTTGTCTTTAAGTCCGCCCTTCTCCACCTCTCCCTTCCTCCCGCATCCTCCTCCTCCCTCCTCCTCCCCCTCCTGCTGCTCACTGCTTCTCCTCTTTCTCCTTCTCCTCCCTCCTGCTGCTCACTGCTTCTCCTCTTTCTCCTTCTCCTCCCGCATCCTCCTCCTCATCCCTCATACTCCTCCTCATCCTCCCTCCACCTCCTCTCCCCGCAGACCAACATTGAGAACAGCCATGAATGATCGCTAACTGACACTAGGTACGTATTTATACGCAAGTCGATTCATCAGTTTTATGGTTCGGGTATTTATTAAAAAATCAAAGTTTGTTGTGTGTCATGATTGTTTGCGGATCTTCTGCGTTTATTACAACTTATAATTCTTGACACACCGGTTTATTAACTTCTTCGTGCAGAAACTAAATGATAGAGATGATGAATTAATACAAATAAAACGTACCGATGTACTTGATTCTGGGGTTTTTAATTCCACCTACCTACGTCGGCAATAATGTTTCTATAAAGTACCTACTACCAACAAACATTCAAAATTACCTTCTTTCCGTACCGCGAAAACTAGGTAGGTACCTCAGAACAAAAAAATCTACATCCCAAAAGCCATGTGATGTTCCAAACAGCTGTTCCTTAGTATGAACATTGGCCTGTATTTCAAAGAATACCTAAACTCTAACTAAATGTGAACTAAAAACTCTGCAAATTCTTGACACAACGGTTTATTATCTTCCTTGTGCAGATCACCCTTCTGTCTATACCAGACTGTGTTGCAAATCGGCACCATACCATATTCTCACCGTACTCATACCATACCATACGAATTTCTTTTCTGTCTTATCATACTGTACTAAATCATACATACAATAATATACCTTACCATACTCATACCATGTCATACAAACCGAGTGAATATTGAAATGTCATCCATTTCTGACCTATATTTAAAATTTCAAGTATCTAGCTCATCATCAAAATTTAATTTGTTTAAACAAATAGGTATTATTTAAACAATTTTACAGACAAGAAACCGAGTGAATATTGCATTGTGATCCATTTCTGACCTATATTTAAAATTTCAAGTATCTAGCTCATCATCAAAATTTAATTTGTTTAAACAAAAAGGTATTATTTAAACAATTTTACAGATGAGAAACCGAGTAAATATTGCAATGTGGTCTATCCCCGACTCACGGTTAAAATTTCTAGACTGTAGTTTACCGGCAAGATGACAAAAGGTAGTTTTATTCTGGGCGTCTGAGGGTTGGGTCACATAACGGCCGTTTTCGACGCGAAAGATTAGTGTTTTTCCTAAACCTTTGCGCGCTCACTGTGAACGAACGGCTGGTCTCACAAAAATCCAATTGGTCTTAAAAGATTCGTAATTTTTCAGGTCATTCAAAAGTGAACTGAAAATTACACGTTTCAGTTAAATATTTTGAGATATGACATTGTCGAAATTTTAAATTTCGTTTTGAACCCCTTCCCCTTGACCTAGGGTTATGAAAAGTTTCGAGGACCATTGTGGGGCTGGTCCAAACCCAGAAACCGAATTTCGTAATTTTAACTCAACGCTAACTGGGCAAAGTGGCGCGGACGGCGTACGGCGTACGGGGGACGGCGTACGGCGTACGGCGGACGGACGGATTTTTTTTAATTCGATTTTCTGAATCTACGTGTCTTGAAACGTAAACCAACAAATTTTGAGGGGGGGTTAAAATTTTTTTTTCTTTGGGCGATTCCAATGGTTCATTATCGAAGATAATAAACCAAAACTATACCGTTTCATCAAATTTTGATCTGTTTCACCTGCAGAGAGCTTTTTGATTCTTTCAATGCTGTTGGCGGGAACTTTTTGCCAGATGAACAAGCCTGAATCGGAGCCTAACTTCACTGTACTTGTACCACCACTGATTACTCGTGAACACCAGTAAAAACTTCTTAGATGTCAGCCAGCCTGAAATGGCTCACAACTTTACTGTTGTACCACCACTAAGTTCTCATCACCAATACTTTTACCTGTGTCATCTAATTCTCAGAAGCCTCACAAAAAGTTCCCGCCAACAGCGTTGAAAGAAGCGAAAAGCTGTCTGCAGGTGCAACAGAAGAAACATATTCGGTGAAACCGAGGGTGACTGATGATGAAAGGGGGGTTGTGGGAAGAAGACAGGGAACCGGAAAACATTGGTGGTGGTGGTTAGGGGTAGGGGGATCGGGTTTCTATATGCACACTCAACAGCGAGGTGAGAAGCACCGATCATCCTATAGACGTAGCTGGCGGGCAAAATGGATATCAATTTTTTTAGCGGCTGAGGAGGTTTTTTGGCGGGCCAGTTTTTACAACGGAGTTGTTTTATGGGGGATTTGGTTTACGGATTCGAACCTACCCACAATAACCCTCGAAGCTTTCCATAACCCTAGACAAGGGGAAGGGGTTCAAAACGAATTTGGAAATTTTGAAAAATTCATATCCAACGTAAAAAGTAACCGACGTAATAATAATATGTTTTTAACCGACATAATATGTTTTTATACACATTGACACACAAGACCTCGTAAGTTCTACTTAGACCGAAAATGACATTACGAGTTTTTCGACCCAACGCCCGTCATCGATGCAAGAGAAAGGGCCATGAAGCAGCAATAACTTATCTGTGGTCGGTATTAAACCTGAAATCATTGAGTCCAAAGGCTACGATTAAGGACGTTTTATTAGCCTCCTGAAAAATTGTTGATTTGAAATTTGCGAGGTTTTTGTTTGCAACATAAATATTATACTATTGATATGATGAATAAAATAGACGACGTCGTATAACTAGAACAGAGTCGCTACTGTGCGTGATCTGCAATTGAAGGCCGGGGCAAAGGTTGGATTTCAAAGGGTGAAAAGGAGGGGGGAAATAGCCGACGCCATGAGAACGCCCCTCATTTTGGGATCATTAGTAGATTAGGAGTGGGGGGAAAGCGTAACCTGAGATCGGTAAAGGGATTTGGAGGGACCCCCCGTAGGGAGGATTAACGTCGAGAAAGATATCCTTTTTTTTGCAACGAGAAAACATCTCCCTTTTCCTGAGTTAGAGCGTCAAGGTATTTCTCATGCTAATTTGATGAAAAGGGAACAGCGATAATGAATAAGGAAAATACGAATGCTGGAAAAATAGCAGATACGGAGAGCGGAAACACGAGTGGAACCTGCATGATTTAGTTTTTTTTGGTTTAGTAAAATGGAGAAATATTTGTGATAGTACATTCACACTTACAAGTTAACTTATTTAATTAAATGCATGTTGTACAAGTTGTTCTGAGGCGCCTAAATGTTCAAGAACCAAAGTATTTAGGTATCGTTTTTCATCTAAATATGAAATGTGATACTCGAATTAACTTGGTTTGTAAGATCCTGAAGAAGCTAATATGAGTGTTTTCCTACCAGTGAAATTTTCTGACTCCAATCCAAGGTTATTGCAAATAACGTACCTTCTGTTTTCTGGATAAATCGGCTCTACTCGGTTACCGTTCGTAGGCGGAGCTCGCAAAAACTCGTTCTCATGCCATGATTAATATTTTTAACTGGCCTTCATTGTGCAATAATAAATATTCTGTACACCTGCAGGTTGAGAGGCTCCAATTGGTTTTCCAAAAATGTTGATTGATCAATTTAATTTATTTAATTCATTCTTACTTAGGTAAAATATTATGAATAGATTTAATAGACTTCAGAAATAAAGTTACGTTCAATTTAGTTCAAAATACTTATGGACCGCTCCAATCAACTCTGGAATACCTACCTATTTAAAGCCAGATATCAAGAGCATTTGAATTGTCCTTTTCAGTGCAATACTTACAATACTGCAATACTTATTTCTAAAATCTATTGGTGCATCAGGGGCGTATGTCGGTGTAACTTAGTAGCGGAAGAGAGTTGAAATTCCGGGTCGAGTGTACTTATAGAGACGACTGACGCGAGTTCTGAGGCCAGATTTCTCAAAAAGGCAATAACTCGAGATATGGCCCTGTTGCACTGAAGGTGCGATGTGACGCCATATTGCTCCCTCCCGAATTCCGACTCCAGTCTTTCTAATTCCTCCCGATGCAATGCGCCATATTGCTCCCTCCTGTTACTTACGCGCTCCCCAGTTTTCTATTTTTTCAATGTTTTAACCAATAAATTTCCGGACTCCCGGACTTAATTCGTTCATTTATCTTTCCCCGTGCAACTATACAGGGAGGATTGCCATACTTGCTTATCACCCTTCGGGTTCGGTATCGAAAGTGTGCCAAAAAGTATACTCATGTTTATTAATAATTAATAAACACCAAATGTATCAATTCGATCCACGTGAAGGACTAGTTCGGCGAGTCTGACTCCCGACCCAACTGTGGAGAAGAAGGTTTTCAGAGCCGAATGGGGTCATCACCGTGAAATCCAGTGGCCCGGAGGTGACGCAGGGGCGAAGGAGGTGACACGGGACAGAAGGCCGCCGAGGTGACGCGGGACAGAGATGACCGGAGGCCTGCCGGACCCTCACAATGGATCCAGGCCTCCCCGCCAGTTTCTCTATTTTTCCTTTCTTTTTCTATAATATAATCTTTTGTTGTGACTGGAGGGGAAGTTGGCCAGCACATAATTCAAGAGGTGATTCATAGCCTACGGGTCCCCCCCCCCACATTGATAGCGAGACGGGATTTTGGAACCCCAGGAAATCTGAGGGCACACGTTTGGTCGAAATTTATCGATACAGTTGACACCGATTGGCTGAAGCTTACGAAAATCCTAACGCAGAAATAATCTAGAAACAAATAAACAAAACGATAAAAACGCCTGCCGAGTGGGTGGGCAGTAGCTTCCTCAAACCGCCGCAAGGATTCGTACAAATTATTGATAAATCCAAAATTATTTCATAAGCCCCCTTACAACCTCTCAAACTTGAAAAAATTGGACAATGGGTGAAGTGATTAAACTCGAGCAATTGCTTTTACTCGCAAAATTTCGAGAGATGTCTTGCGAGGAAGTGAATAAAGTTGAGGCTTACGAGTAAATACTTTTTTCCTCGAGCAATTGCTAGAACAGCGAGCGATTACTAGACGACGTGAGTAATTGCTTCAAATTTCGGGTGAATAAAGACAACTGATTGCTTCCCTTCAGAAGAGATGTCTTGTTATTCCACGAGCTTGCAGTTCACCTGACTCGTTGGTTAGAAACCCATAAAAATTTTGTTTTCATATAGGTATGAAAATTTAAGGTACTTGAGTATTAAACGGAGGCCACCATTACGAAACCATATTATGGTAGTTATGTAGTTATTTTTTGTATCCGGTACGAAATATTTCTGTAGGTTAGGTGGCCTCCGTTTAATACTCAAGTACCAAATTTAATTCAAGTCATTCAAGATTCCTTTATAAATTTTCATCTAATCTATTTTGTATTTTGTGCGTGTTGTCCGTGCTGTGTGTTCGTTCGAGTTTGTTCAAAATAGTTCCGAGTTTAATTTGTTCTTAAGTACTTACTTAAGTAATTTGTTCGAACTTGTTCTTTTGAGTTTGTTATGGCTGCTTTCATGCATGTGCGTAGAAGAAAAACGTACAGATCTAGAAGATCTATGGAAGCAACACGATGCAAGCAGCTACTACGTTTTGACTCATCGACCGTAGATTTTTTAACTTCAACATTTTTGCCTGAAAATACTGAGTCGCGAGGAATGGCACTTTCACCGCGCCAGAAAATGGAAGTATTTCTTCGATTTGTTAGCGACCCTGGGTTTCAAGTTGGGGTTGCAGAAGATATGGGAATCGATCGAACAACTGCATGTAAGACAATCAGTTATGTGTTAGACCGTATAAGTGAAAAAGGTAGTGAGTATATCAAGTTTCCAACTACTAATGCCGAAATGAATGTTGCCCAGTTAGAGTGGAGCGCCAACAAACGTTTTTCGAGTAAAAGCCCAAATTATTCGAGTAAAAGCTCGCGACGCGAGGTGAATGAAAAGTGAGGTCCGAGCAATTGCTTGACGTCGAGGAGCTTTTCCTTGCGAGAAATAGCAAACTCTTATTCACACCGAATCTGAGAGAATGCTTTTCTTGCGAGGAATTGCTTTCGAGTAATCTCTCGTCTTTAATCACTTCACCCAATGTACCAATAAAAAACTGCCTTTCAATGATTTCACTTACACCCTACTATTACTCCAAGCACAATTCAATTTACGAGTATATAGGGCAATTTGGGACTCAATCTACATGATTTCAAAATTTCATCAAAATCTGTAACATACCTTCAAATCGGCATCAAGTCATGAAGAGGATATTTCACAAGAGAAACAAAATCTAAAAGTTAATTCCATCCATTTGTATTTTGTAGCGTCTTGATGAATGGGTATCGTAAGCCCAAAGCATGAAAAACCCATTTTCCATAGGGGTTGGATCCGGGGATGCCCCTCTGTTTCAGATCCATCCGTCATTGTTTCTTAACCCGGGGTTATCTCAATTCGAGGGTTAGCGGGAGGAAACGATGGATAAAAACTGAGAGAGGGTAAAGAAGGAATGGATGGGGAGAGGGTTAATTTAGTAGAAGTTCATTAACAGCTGTTAATTCTAAATGGGTTTGGAATTAGGTTTTCCGGAGTTGCTGGGGATGGGTTTAGGGGTTGTTATTTAAGAGGTGGGATTTTAGTTAAGGAAAAGGGGATCAGACTACTAGTAGAGTGGGAGACGAAGGAGGGAAAGCCGTTTAACCCCCGAAAGGGGTGAGAAACAATGGGGTAGAAGGCGCCAGTGTGTGGAAAAACAAGAACAAGCATAAGCGCAATACCTTCTCCATGAATTTCAGTCAACTTTAATCTTGAGAACTGCCAGAAATAACTTCTTAAAACTAAAATATCAAATTCAACAACAAATATTTGTCATAATTTTACAACTTTGGTTTTAATATTATTACATTGTAATAATTTCTAGAGATGTTTAAATAAACTCCACTAAACTCCTAAATTAATCATATTTAATATTAAGCGCGCGGGTAAATTAATTACCTACCCAACATTTCCATTAATTAATTGTGATACGATTTTGTAGATGTGGTACAAAATCTCATAATTTGTTTGCTTTTCACTGCTACCTTCAAACAAATTCAAAACTGATGAACTACTGGTGAATGAATACCTATGAATTGAGTTAGCGGATTTTGTGAAATTTAGTATATTCAATAATATAGTATAATAATATTATACTATATTATTGAATATACTAAATTTCATTTAGTATATTTATAATATACTAAATAAATAATATCATTTAGTATATTTATTATTTGGTATATTCAATAATAAATATACTAAATGATATTATTATTATTACCTATTTAAAAAAACTAATTAATTACTATAAATTTGGCTACAATGAACATTTTAAAATCAAATTAGAGCATTTTAGACTATTCAGGGATTTTTTCTAAACCGTAACAAATATAATTATAGGTAAATTAATGCCTCATGGAATGGGCCTGTTATCGAATCGTGGACTGGCGCAGAAAATAGATAGGGATGAGTAAGATGGATCTTTTGGTGGATCATTATCTTGGCACATGTTGAAGTAAGTCAGGACCCCTAAATCAAAATATTTACATCGTACCAAACTCCATAAATGATATCTATATCATTGATGGAGTTTGGTACGATGTAAATATTTTAGGTACTTGTACATACTGTACTGTCCGCTGTTAAATTCGAAACTATTGTTATTTTGAAAAGTGGACCAAAAGTGGAGGTTGACGGAACTGTGAGGATAAGCAGTAGGTCTTTGGAAGTGCCCGGTTTTCCTCCTTTCCATCCGAGAAATGCTAAGTATTCTAGAACATTTCGGTTATTCACAGCATTTTGGTTAGTGATGCCTGTTTTTTGCCCGGCTTTTTCGATCTGCTACTACATAACTTTAACACATAATTGAACACTGTTTATCGTATATTGTGCCATTAAATTATACAGTAATGAGATAACGTTCCTCACATGTCTTCCATGTGAATTATACAGCTAACGGAGTCATTGGCTATAAAACCTGCGACGAGTAGTTGGAAGATAGGACCTACCTACCCACATGCTCTTATATTCGACGCCACATGGTCTGGATGGGTCAAAATCGCTCTTCAGACAGCTGGGCGTCCGTCCCCACGATTTTCGGCCTCTTTTCAGGTCACAACCTCTTCCCACATGAATGGGATCCCAAACTATTTCTTGTGACCGCTGGGCCTCCCTTGGTTCAGAAACTACAAATAAAAACCTCCCTCTCCTTCCCAAATAATATCCGACAAAAACCTATTTGCTCATGCCTTGTTTACCGGAGGGTTCCCCCAGCCTATAGACTTCGCCAGTTTTTCAACTCTTGTTTGCCCCAAATGTCACTGCTTTTATTTCGAGATCTTTGCCGACGGTTGGGGTAGTTTTGAAGGCTATTTGCTATTTGTTAAAAGAGGGGACGCAGTTCCGCACCCTCATTGGAAAGAAACGAAATAAGTACCTACCCTTCAATAACTCAAGTTGATAAAATTTGTAAGCAGGAAAAACATGTACTTAACGGGTCGAGTCTAATAAAGTTATCAAATCAGTCTGAACCAGTGTTGAAATGATAAAGTAAATTCATATGGACACCAAGGAATTTCCACACCACAACACACAAATAAAAATAGTTCAAGTTTTTTTTTTTTTTTTTTGTGTATAATTTATTTATTTATTTTACACATTGCATAAGAATGAAAAATATTTACAAATAGAATAAGAAAACATAATAATATTATGTGCATATTTTCACCTTTTATCTTTACAACTTTCTAATGTTTTCTATATTATAGAAAACATTAGAAAGTTGTAAAGATAAAAGGTAAAAATATACACTTTCATACATTACTGATAATATCAGTAATGTAAGAAGGTGCATATTATGTACTTGCAAGTTCAGTTAGTTGACCCATTTCTCGTATTTCTGGGTGTATGTTAGAACTCTTGTTGAAGTATTTAGGAATGATTCGTGAAACCGAAAAATCGACGTAGAAAGGGACCATTTAAACAGCTCCGGTGTAATCCCAATATCATCAAATTTATCTAAGAATGAGATATTATTACTACAAGTTGGAATAAAAAATACATAATACATATGAGTGATATCAGCTTCTTATTCGGTATCTGAACCCCGAGTACGTCCCACGCTCTGATTCCAAACCCGTGTAATGTGGGATCCTACCGGCTTTACTTTTTGTAAGAACCCACTCAGTTCTGACAGACAGCTGGGCGTCATCACGACCTCCGTGAGCTCATATCCGCTAAATGGCTGTCACTACGGCCGTTCATGGGGCAGTAATGCGATGCTCTGTACACAATCACGCGAATCCCCTGGTTTATCAAAGACGGGTGGCCGACTGATTGAAAACGTTTCTACGTGTTTTTAATATACGAATGAAGGGATTGAAAGAAAATAACTAGAAGAATATCATGTTCAAATAAAACCTACTATAACTACAGCTCTTGAATACCTTACTAAGTATGTAACGGGTATTCCAAACATGCAAACCAATTATTTTCGCGAATCTGTAACTATTCACGCAAAATTATTCTTACATTTTGTTTCTTTGGATTATTTTTGTTCAAGATTCCAAGGGTTTGAATGGCAAAGAATCCGATCTTGATTTAGTATTGTCTCAGTTGACTTGTTTTCTGGTCGTTTCGGTGACAATTTCAGTTAGAAGTGCATTGATATTCGGGTGATTTTAGCCACACGACTCCACTATTTTTGAGTGGTCTTCGATTCAAAACTAATTGGTTATTGTGATATGTTCTCGTTTTTGAGAATAGGTCCGGGGGGATGTTCGTGTTCTCGAATTAGCGGAATAGGTGCGTAGTGAATTAAAACATCGAGTCCGGCGATACCACGACTTGAACTGAGAATGTGCTATGTGCTTTGAATGCAGGTATATTATATATAATGTGCATAGGGCTTATATGACATAAATTGGCTGGCTCTTCCTAGGAAGAAATTCTTATTAAAATTAATACCACCGGTACTGCGTTAATCGTAGAAATATATATGCTTCAGATTGCCCGAATTGCAGTTATGAATTGACCTCTTTGTTGTAATGCAGCAGTAAAGATTTACCAGAATCCCGATCCTCAGGACTCGGTTCCGCCATACCGTTTTCCAACCGCTTTTCAACATCCGTTTCTTTTCCCACCGCTCCCGCCCTAAACTTTTCATTGTCCCCTCCTCAACAAACCTCCAAACAGAAAGCGCATTTTCCGCGACCGAAATGAAAAAGGGGGTTTTCCTGTAATTTAAAAGTGCAGTCCACCGTGAATTGAAGTTTACCAGCGTTTTAGTTCCCGAACACTCGGCTTAGGCATTTCAATGGTGCACTCCTCTCAACGCTCCGCCCTAATATTTTTCCTTCCCATTTTTCGAACAGACCTTTTTTTTTTTGCTTTCATTTCCAAGGTTTTTTCGGGGATATTTTTGATGAGGTGTTTTCTCGGCACTTTTGTCCCCGAGAGTCAGAGCACACAAAATCCGCGTTTCTCTCGGGATCTTACGTTCCAGGGAGAGTTTCTCACTCAACAATTCGTCTTTCATCGTTAATTCAACGATTTCTCGAAATTTCAAACATATTTATTTTTTCGCTTTATTTCCCAATGAGTCCCAAACGAGTTTATAATGCAAATATTCTTGATGGTTCTTTGGATCAACCCAAATCACACGTTATGACGGATATTAAGAACAAAATTGTATCCATGATAAAACTAAATTGGCCAGATTCGACTGTGTGTATTTGGTTCAGGCTTTGTGTGCAATATGGTGTACTTTTTAGAGAATCATCCAATAAATATTATAGAAATCGGGATCTACTAACAATCTGCTCTTATTTTTCACAAACCCAGCTAGTGTTCAGTTACATAATTGATTTTTGTGTGGACAGAGGTTACATGATATGTATACATAGGTATAAATTTATGCTTACGAGCAGCCTAAGCGTTGTAAGTGCTGCGTTGCCCTTTTAACTAATGCACAATCCTCAGTTCCCCCCATCCAAATGGGTTTTCGTCTGAACAATTACATATACCCTTATCCCAGTTTGTCAATTGAAATGGAAGGGAGGAGTGTGAGTGATGGCGAACCATTCGGAGGTAAAAACGAATCTCTTCCCCGTGGCTCAGTCCACAAATTTCTGTCCCTAAACTAAATCCCCATAGTCCCCCTTCGCTCCATCGCATTTGGCCTTAATAACTTCATTGTGACTAACAGTATGTGGGGAATGAGGGGGGTTGGTAGTATTGGATTAGATCTGATTGGCCGAGGTCGGTTGGAGAGGGGTTTGTGTGGCTAAGGGTACAAAACAAACTTCATCAGTTCTCCACCCTACATCACCACCTTGTCTCAATTATGACGTCATTGTTGGTCGCGACAATGGTGTTTGGATATTGGTTCTGGATGTGATGCATTTTGAAATAAATTCCTCCTGAGGTGGCAGCCTGAATATCGTAAGTATTGTTTATTGATTTCTGAATTATGACGCGGTTTTCAACGAGTTACGTGATTTACTATAAAAAAACGTCCAAACAGAAAAATTGAGGAAAATGAAGTTGAATAATTCTAACTTTCATGTAGTCGGAATCGACATTTACCAATAAATAATAGAACGAGAGGTTGTAGACTTAGGGAAATGGAAAACGGTACGGTAAGAACGGAGTAATGAAGAGATCACATTTATGTTTATAAACATGATACCTACCTACTTCCAATGATGAGATCGACATTTGCCATTTGTTCGCTTACAGGCTCCTTGAAACGTCTTCCTCATTATCGACGAACAATACATACAATTCATCGAATAGAGTTGGGATTGACTCGAGAGATTCTTTCGCGGTTCATGCCGTGGAACATCAAAGGAAGGCATACGTATACATAAGATCTAAGAAAAAGGGATAGTGTAACGAGGTCGCCCAGGATACCCGGGATTCCCATATATGACGAATTACGGTCACATGTATCAATAACATTTGAGATGTAAATTCTCATGTATTGCGAGTTCGAACCGATTCGAATGCGGTTTCGAACCACAACGGGATATGGTAAAATACAATGTCCAATGTGTGTTAAAGCCTTGATAGGGATCAGAAGTCTCGACGGAAATCATATTACTTAATAAATGCTAATCCCACTCTGGCACTTGGGTAACTCTATTGACTTGATTGAGTTACAGCCAATTTTCTTTATTTTTCTACCAATTGTTGAAAAAATGTTATTTCGTACTCTTATGCTATAAAATTTCGTTCATTTTCGGTTCATTATTTTCACTTACGGACAATTTATTTTTAATCTCGCCAAAGTATCAGGATTTTTGCAGCAACGGTCGGAAGGTTCAGGCTCTTGCAAACTTGGGCTTATACCACTCTAACTGGTCCTGGCAACTTGTTTGACTTGCTACCAAGACTGTTAGTTATTGACCACTCATTAAATGAGGAATATTATTATGAGTAGGTACCAAGAAGGTATTAAGAAGGTTTTAATAGCGATGAACCAAAAGATTGTAAGAGTTCATAACCATGAAAAATGGCTAATAATGCAAAAAAAAGTTGATGGTTGGTGAAAACTAACGGGGTCCTCATATCAAAACACTGGGCCTCCGCCGATGTATGTGAACGATAATAATAAATTAGAGCTCGGGCAAAAAGGAGGCAGTTAGATGGAAGTGGTGATAGTGACCGAGTTGGAGCAACCGACAACGAATTACAGTTTATCGAGATAGAAGAGCAGGAAAAAAGGATCGAGCTAACGACTCCAGCATTGTACCTTAACTCCGTTATCTCGGGTTTTACCCTCACCTACGGTCGGGGAAGGAGAGTTGGAGGGTTAGCGACATATTGGCTGGAAGTAGACAGCTGGAGGTGGGATGACTTCGTCGGAGTCCCTAATCTCCCGAACATTAGCTTCGAAACCTGATGAGGTAGCGATGGCGAAGGGTAAGACGGATACGGGGAGCGATATCCTCTCAGGAGGGAGATAGCGAAATGTTTTGGGCCCACAGAAGCGGCGCGGGACGACCTTTCACTCGAGGAAGGTGAGATTTACTGTTGTGACAGTGGAACGGGGGTGAGATGCAGGATGATCTAACGGGCGGTAAAGAGAGTCGCGGGAGGGGCCATCAGATATCTGACGTAAACTCGCGGTTGATCCAATCATGAGATTAAACCTGCCTTTCCTCAAGGGATTTAAGTCCTAAAAGGAGGCAGTTAGATGGAAGTGGTGATTACCTCCGAGGCAGAAACTTCACCACCAACACTATTAAAAATAACTAACAATGATCGGCATTGGTTACTGGATACCAAAAAACTCTGCAGGTATCTTACGGTTGCATAGGTATGTCAGACAAAACAAAGACAAATCAGAAACTCGTATTAAGTTGCTGACCACATTGTTCACCCTCATTTTTTTCAGGCAGAAATTACAAATTACCTCCGAGGCAGAAATTTCACCACCAACACTATTAAAAATAACTAACAATGATCGGCATTGGTTACTGGATACCAAAAAACTCTGCAGGTATCTTACGGTTGCATAGGTATGTCAGACAAAACAAAGACAAATCAGAAACTCGTATTAAGTTGCTGACCACATTGTTCACCCTCATTTTTTTCATCCTGTAGGTACAGCTCATCTGACACTGAAGGTACGTGCGTCTGGTTAACATGAAACTATTCTATAAACTCATACGATTCCAACGAGTGGTGAACGATTACCGTGGGATGCATGCCGACGGAGTTACAATTACTTAGTAACAGATTGGTTGTTTGTGAAAATCGTGCTAAAAGGAGGATGTCACAACATCGATACACATCATCGGGGGAGGCCAGAGCAAAGACATTTTCATGTCAAATATAATCAGCGCAAATAAGATAATAAACCGTCGTGTCAAGAATTTGCAGTTTTTAAAATCGATTTTCTGAAACTGTTCCGCAACCAACACATCTTAGTTCAGTAACGTTTATAGGCCCGGTTCTGGTGGTTATGGTATTACAATTGCAGACGATCTGAAGGAAACAGTAAGGCAGAAAATAAATAGGCAACTATAATCAGACGGATCCTTGTCAAAAGTGCATTTGAATATTGTAATTAAATGCATCAACATTTTCCAAAAAACTCTCACCTTCTTTAGGTAGAACAAGCTGGTAGAACTACTTCTTGGGATGGGAATTGTACATTACCCACACCTCATGTTCTAAAGCCCATTTCAAAAGCAAAGTTCTCATGAACAAAATACAGACTTGAAAAGCAGATAATCCCTTAATCGCTGTTTCAAAGGAGCCCGACGTTTTGAAACGGCTACATCTGTGAACGATTTTATTCGGCATTACAACCCTATTGTCGACTCAAGCGTGACAGACGTCTTCATTTGATTTGAGACGCGCCTTTCTTGATGTTGCGAGTTTTTTGTTGTTGTCTGAAACGATTTTCGTTTTTTCTGGACGGACGTAAACGGCTTTACGGCCTTCAGAGCCGTCGCATTCGGAACGAATCATCGCGTTCCAGGAGGGTCACGTATGTGGCGCGATAACTCCGCGTGGCGCCTGCATTCGAGGAAACTGACAATTTGGTTTGAATGGTTTTGAATTGATTTTTGGTTTGACCATTCGTTGATTTGTCACCTGTAAGAGGTAAAAACATGTTCATGAATCGCCTCCCCTGATCCTATTCGCATGTGAGTAGTAACTACAAGCACGACTCCTTCAGTTATCAGATGAGCTCTATCCGAATTCCATTTTGTTCATCGGTGTCGAGGGTTTTCGAATTACCGTTTTCGCCCTTTTCAATATTTAATTTTCTCAACAATTCTATTTTTTCCGTTAATTTGCAAATATTGTTAAGGAATCGATACAATCTCGAACATTTATCCAGGAAAATATTGAATGGATGGGAGCGTACGGGCGCTGGGGTTAATAATCAGTATCTGTGGTGAATATTTGGTTTTGACCCTCCAATATACCCGTACTGTTGCCCGTGACATATCATAATATATTCTTCGTTTGTTATTTCTACTCAGCTACTGTGGAAAAACGCATCACTGTCGGAATCAGTGATGGATACTTAGTCCCCCACAACTATTCAAAGTAATTGAAGTAACGAGGTTAAACCTGTTGTATGTTCCATGGAGTGGAATTACGCTAATATAAGCAAATAGTGTAACGAATTTGCGATCCGATGAATGTTGGGGGATACTGTATATATTTTCGATCAACGGCACCAACTAAATGTCCGTGATCTGGATATTGGATACACATGTGGAACGTCCAGTAAAAGAGTGATGATGAGAATGAGTTCATAAAGTGAATTTTGCAGGTAGTCTTGTTGAATAGAATATACCTTTATTGGCATAATATGCAATAAATTATACATGTATATTATACATTTACAATAGGCCTCTAGGGGCCCTTAAGGTTGTAAATACAAAAAAAAAATACAAAATAAATAAAATCATGGCCTTTAAGAATTACATAAATTACAGAGTAAATGGCAAAGATAAAAATTAAGAGAAAAAAAATACAGCAACAAATTTGGTGGAATCTCAAAAACCTATCCAAGGGGGCGAAGCCACCCAGAGCCCCCGGAATGGCCGAATAGTCTTGTTGTTTGAGCGAAAAGTACGTATCATGAATCGTATCATGGCGCATTATGAATGGAGAGGTTGGTGAATTCAGAGACAAAAACTCTGCAAATTCTTGACTCAACGGTTTATTATCTTCTTTATGCAGATCACCCTTCTATCTAGATCACTAACACACAAATGATAGATCAATTATAATTATAATGAATTATAATCATTTAATATAATGAATTATAATCAATAATAATTATTATTAGGTATTGTTATTACCTAATTATTATTATGAATCATAATTAATTATTAATAATGTTATCGAGCACTGAAAATTATCATTAATTATTGTTAGTTATTAATATTTTGTCATTAATTATTATTATTATCTATTATTAACTCGGTATATTAAAACTATGAACTGTTCGAATCAGCTGAGACAGTATGAATATTGAACCGACAGGCCGCCTCACGATTCACCCGCATGTTGACGACTTTCGATCTGCTCCAACTTTGAGCCCTCATTATGAACGAACGGCTGGTTGTAGAAAGCTCCAGATGGTCTTAAAAAAGTCTAGAAAAAAACCATTGGAATCGCCCAAAGAAAAAAATTGTTAACCCCCCCCCCCCCCCCTCAAAATTTGTTGGTTTACGTTTCAAGACACGTAGATTCAGAAAATCAAATTTAAAAGAAAAAAAAAAAAAAAAAAAAAACGGTGGGTACAGCTTTCGTACAAGTACGCAACCACGACGGACATTTTATGTCTTTGCGCCCCCTCCCATCAGAAACTTATATGAAGCTTGCATTCGTGTTGACAATATAAACTATTGAGAATGATCACCTGTGTGTAAACAATTATTTAAACAATCACGCTCATACCTCAGCTTGTCGGCCACGCACTCCGCAGTGGTTAACGTAATATGGTTAGGTAAATCGAGAGCTATCCAACGAGTGGTGAACGATTTTTGTACGATGATAACTGGCGAAGATAAAGTTCCGTAGCAACGAATCGGTTGTAAGCGAAGATCATCAGAAACTCCGTTACATGTCCCGCGTTTCATTCCCGCGTTACATTCCCGCGTTACATTTTCGAGTTTATGTAACAAAGTAAAGACATAAAATGTCAAAAAATAAGCTCTAGCTAAATATGAACGCAAAGCTATACCTTCTATTTGTATTTTTCGAGATATTAAATGTATGATTCAAAATTTAAAAATTTCAAAATTCCCTTTGAACCCCTTCCCCTTGACCTAAGCACAACGCTAAACTGGGAGTACGGACGGAGTTTTTTTATTCGACTGTCTGAATCTACGTAAACAAAAAATTTTGAGGGGGGGGGGGGGGGGGGTTAAGAAATGTGTTTCTTTGGTTGATTCCAATGGTTCATTATCGAAGATAATAAACTAAAAGGAAATCCTGGGACTTGAGTGATTTATGACCACCATTTCATTCGTAGAGCGACAACTTCTTACTTGTTAATTCTGCCCTAGAAGTAGACGGCCCTTGTACGTGGCAAACACAATGAATTAACTGGAACGGAATCCTGAAAACAGTGCTTTTTGGAATTGAATAATTGAGGGTTATTATGAACCTGAAAATTGTAAATATATGTCGCCTTTCAACGTACATCAACTGCGTTTGTGTTTAATGTAAAACTAACTGTATTAAATCTAAATACATATTTTTTATTTATTTAGTTATTTCGATTCCCGCTTCCTCAGAAGTCACTACATCTAATGTGCTAAGCTTCCTTGTAAATAGAATCTAAGTACCTTTCCACCTACAATGAAGAACTAAATTAAATTTAGAAATTTTCTAATGTTCTTCCTTGACCTATTGAAACTGCTCTTTAGGGGGAAAAAATCGAGAAAAAAAATCAAAGCAAACCCGTTCATCAGAAGATAATAGCGGGGATGGGAAGACTTCCCTGGTTGAAGGGAATGTCCACTAATCATCTCCCATCACCCTTGTAAATTACATCCGCGCTCTGCCCCGAAGGTGTCTCAGAGACGTGCGGGGCTCCGGCACCAGCGTTTTTATAAAGAAACCCAAATCTGGAGAAGCCTTCTAGCGAAAAATAACAACACCTGTTGAATATGATGAATATGGACTTGAGAATGAACTGTGATAGGAGGAAGAAACGTCTCGGGCGGCTCAGAAGGAATTAGCTCTCAACAGCCACGGATGTACCTCGAAAGAGTAGGTATAGTTTAGACGTTTGCGGATGGTAGTTTTTAACGGGTAAATACCGAGATTTATGGTTATTTTGGAGGGAAATCCCAACGTGAAACGGTATATCTTTTCACCATTTACATTTCCGCGGGTAAGAAATGAGTAACGTCTGAACGAACTTGAGACGAGCAATATTTTATCTAACCGCATCAATAAAACACTATAAAGTAAAATGTAAAATAAATATGATTTAAATTACAGACACCATAGAAACCTCCAGCTTTTTGAACATAAATAGTTGGTCGAGAGCATGTACCAGTTTAACAGTGTTTATAGTCTATAATATAGACAACAACCCCTTAGTGGCGTGACAAAAGTGATTTCTGACAATTTCAACATTTTAAAGTTACCGCAAATAAGAGTAGATGAATTATAAAAAGTTCTATGAATTTCTTCTCACTGACAGAACGTTCAGATCATGGATGTGTCTTTTTGTATGAAAAAGAAAACTCCTTCTAAATACTGTAGGTATCATAAGGTGCTATTGTTCTCGAATTTCCGAAAAAAAGAATACCAAAATCCGTTCCAGACGCTCCTGAATTCACTACCAAAAGACACACGTATATAATATACTTATGTATATTATACTTATACTTATAATATACTTATGTATATGTACTTATGTATAATATACAAAAGTATATTGTACTTATGTATCTTGGAACGCGGTAGCGTACCACCCCGCCAAGCAAACCGGTTGAGAAGAAAGAACGGTACCGAGTATACGTTCACCAGACGTCACGAAACTCCCAGGCATCAATATCTTGCTTCTATTTGACCGGTCAGCTTGAAATTTGGTGTGGCCCTTCTTGGTGTTAATGATAAAAACTCTGCAAATTCTTGACACAACGGTTCATTATCTTCTTTGTACAGATCACCCTTCTGTCTAGATCACTAGGTCTAAATGTCTAGATCCTAAATGTGAGATTAATTATTATTATCAATTATCACTAATTATTAACAATTTCATCAAGTACCTAGTGAAAATTATAATAATTTATTGTTAGGTATTAATAATTCGTATTTATTATTAATAATAATTATTATTAATTATGATTAATTAATACGATATAATTCTGGGGTTTATAATACTACGTCGGTAATAATTTTTCTATAAAAGAAGTACCTACCAACAAACATTCGAAATTACCTTCATTTCCGTAGCACGAAACGCACCTCAGAACAACAAACTCGACATCACTTAAGCCATATGATGTTCCAAAGAGCTCGTTAGTATGAAAATGGACCTGTATTTCAACAGTTTGATTCACGATCGTGTTGTGAGGCACAATCTTTGAGCCGTCATTGTGAACGAACGGGTGGTCGTACAAAGCTGCGGATGGTCTTAAAAAATTCTAAGGAATAAACTCTATCTAAATATGAAATAAAAAGCATACCGTACAATATGAATTTTTCGAGATATGGAATTTTCAACATTTCAAAATTCGTTTTGAACCCCTTCCCCTTGACCTAGGGTTATGAAAAGTTTCGTGGATCATTGTGGGGCTGGTCCAAACCCAGAAATCAAATTTCGTAATTTTACTCAACGCTAACTGGGCAAAGTGCCGCGGACGGCGGACGGCGTACGGCGGACGGCGTACGGCGGACGGCGTACGGCGGACGGACGGATTTTTTTAAATTCGATTTTCTGAATCTACGTATCTTGAAACGTAAACCAACAAATTTTGAGGGGGGGTTAAAATTTTTTTTTCTTTGGGCGATTCCAATGGTTCATTATCGAAGATAATAAACCAAAAGCCCTGGAGGTTTCATGTCACTAGGTCCAAAAGAAGACGATTAACTTCAAACACCCTGTTTTTCGCCCTTACCTTGTTCCTTCTCCTAATTTTTGTTCAGACAGGCTACTGCTTCTCCATCTTCACCGATTGACTTGAAATTTTGCACGGAGCTTTGTTACAGCTTGATAACTCGGCTCCCTTTAGACCTAGTGACTTGAAACTTTCAGGGCTCTTTAATATTATCCACATCAAGAAGATTATGGGGTGGTTACTCACGTCATTCGGAGAAAAGCGGAAACCGTTATGATACACACCTGAAACAAAAATAAATAAATAATAAACAACAAAAAAGTAGTACTGTACAAGCAAACATAAACATAATAAAGTGGAGGCAATAATATTTATTATGCGATGTGTGCAGTACTTCAGGTGCTGCAATACTGCTGAGTGGTATTACTTTAAGAAAGGAATAGCTGGAAAATATCACGAAAAACTAGAATATAGCATACATTGAAGTCTTGTAATTTTCGATAATTGGAGTCCAATTATTGGACCTTGCGTTGGTACCAGATACCCGTAGATATGAGGAACCCGCGAAATTCACTTGACCTCTAATCCTTACCTTGCTTATGTTCCAATTATATTATTATCAAAAGGTATTTATTTGTTTTCTGACTCTTCAGATGACCTGGTCAAATTTAGCTTTATCATGACCAGAGGCAGTAAGTGGGCTCTAAAAGGCCTAACTTCCTGTTCTTCTATTAGGCCCCAGCTCGGCAAGTTGAAGAGAAAAACTTTTTAAACCCCACAGCCCCTCCCCGTCTACTTCCATCTCATACGTTCTCGAAGGAGCTTCCAAGTTTTTTTTTCTTCCTAGGTAGACTCAATTATCCCCAATTATTGAGGTCGACAAAGTTTCTTGTTGTAATTATTACTCACCGAGTAGCGGAGAGGTTTTGGCTGAGCTGCAATCAGGTTAGCACCTAAGGAGTAGATACCTAAAAGAGATGCTCACTGAAACATGTTGATAGAAGCTGCATGAGTAGTAGGTTTTAGCATACAAATCACTTCTATTGATAACAAGCATAACTACATTGCATGGTCGTAGCCGGACTAGTTTTTGTACTGTACTGGGGCGAAAGGTTTGATCTTTGAAGCAATCCTTTGGGGCGACAGCCCCCCCCCCCCCCAAGCAAGAAACTAGCAAATATCTTGATCAGTAGACACGCAATTACCACCTTTACACATGCTACATCCTTTTGAGTAGAGTATTATTTTCACTTCGATTTGTAACCTCAGGGGGACCTTGTAACCTTTGAGTGCTCATCCAATACACTTTCGACTGGTTCCAGAAGGATTTTATGTTGAAAGACCAGTACCTATGGTCATTGATCTTTTGATGTAGGTTCCCTGAAATGGCTCGTATACAATTATTTATACATTCGTGTAGTTTAGGAAAGAAGGTAGGTTACCCTAGTGACACCTTGATTCCGTATTAACTTTATCTAATGGATTTATTGGAACGTCAATGAACAATGGTTGTAGACGAATCTATTTGGCTTCATAGAATTTTTCAGGTTTCTCACAAATACCAACTTTATTCACGTAATCTCGAAACGAGAGAAGCTTTCACATGAAAGTACGGAACAGGGACTGAAATTCATGATTTATAGTATATAAGTGAGTGTGCGGTTACTGAAATTGAACTATTAATAAACAAAACTCACAAATCTGTAACGTGCCAGCTTCTTATCACTTTGCCAGTCAGCAGTTTCCTAGAAGGCGGTCAAAGGTAGAGCTATTAAATAGTCACCAACATGATTGTGAATCATACGATAGCAAGGCGGGTCAGTGTTTATACTGGCCCAGCTGATTCAAACAGCACATCGAGTTTCTTGTTCTGATAATTTCAAATATCTACTTTGTGTTATAAATTATTGCTGAGAATCTCGGATAATACGAGCTACGAACTATCAGCTGCAGATACAAAGAATCAGATAATATCAGCTTCGCGGATTCTTTGAAGAACGATGCCAATTCTTGGACAATGTTTCTTCAGATTCATGGGATATCAATTAGAATGAGATCGGTTAAGATTTTTTCGGTTGTCACCAGGTATTTCAGGGTGCCCTAAGATCCTGTATCATTCATTAAGTTCTTCGTAAGTAACCTCATTTCATACAATAACTGGTGATCAACGAAACATGCACTGATAAAGATTGCTACGAGTACTAAGAGTGGTTTTGTTGAAGACTTTGTTTGTTTTTTTGTTTTGCAGTTGAAAATACATGAACTGACAAGGCTTTTATGTCGGGGTATCGCACGCAATATCCGGACCAAATAGATACGTGTAGGTACACCACATACTAGATTGCACTCGTAGATACGCTCTTCACACAACACTGTGATCTCTCAAGTCATGAATAAAAAGTAGTGATTATAATAAATTGAACTCCGCATAATTCCATGTTGGGCGTCTCGAGTGATTTATTGGTGAACATGCATCTGGCAAGGTGCATTCCTAATCTAAGCTCGCGACGCCTGGGCAAGATGACGTACGGTTGTTCTAGCTCTTTGTAGATTTTATACCTCGAGACGTGTTAGACTAAATTATGAAACAGGCAATTAACATAATGGTCATGTTGGCGCGTGGGAAAATGGAGGCTCCTTTTCTGAAGGGCGATAGTACCTACGAGGCGAACTTGTTGAGCCTGAAAACGCGAAGTTGAAACACGCTCTCGCTAGATCTTCAAAATATATAAAAATTTTACTCTGACAAGGGCGTGCGCCGAAGTATCAGTATCAAATAGTGAGTTTTTCCTTATGTATGTTCAACCCTTTTCGGACCAAAAGTAGATGCAGTAGGCATTTTTGAAAGATTTTCACGTGAACTATGTCTTCGGCTCTTATTTAACATGATAATATCATATTATGACAGTTTTTCGAAAGAAACATGAAGGATTCATGAAAATACAGCCCCCTAAAATATTGGTGTCCTGAGAACCTTGGTATGTCTCAATTGAGAACTGGTGTCTTTAAGGATACCTTGGTCTCTGTGAGCTAAAATCGGTGTACTCAGGTACACCTTGCTATGCGCATGCCAAAATCGGTGTACTCTCGGACACCATGGTCGGGGGCAATAAAAAAACCAAATGCAAAATCAAAATAACTTGATAACACATTTATTCAAATTCATTTATTAGAATAAAAAACAGGTAACTTTGTAGGCCTAAATGAATATTGCCGCGTAAAATGTAAAAAATAGAACAGCATCTTGGAAATTTTCAGTGCCTACGTTTTTAGTGACCTAGTAATTAAAATGAAAGAGCTCAATCAGCCTTCATTTTTTACATAAACAATAAAACATTCAACTTGGTATGAATAAAATTCGCTAAAATGCAGTCGTAACCCAGTTGGGGTTTAGATTTTACGATTATAATCTACGGGTTCAAATGAAAGCTGTTGACGAGAAGGTTTGAAAAATTAATGTTGTACCTCTCTACCAACAAAACGAAAACTCGCGAGGAATCATATACATATACAGAATAATGATGAGCTTTGAACACAATTTGTAAGGAATCTGCTCTCCATTTGCACTCTAAAACGCAGTCCAACTTGGAGTTGAAAATACCTGTCGCTCGTAATGTTACCGATTGTGTTAATTCTAAGTCGTTGGAAAATTCTGCAACGGTTATGAACCTTTTCATTTCGGTAAGTTGAGTATTTGGCTTATCCGAACAATAACTGAATTTCTGGATTTCTTGATTATCAGGAAGGAAGTCTGGAAGTACATTATAAAGTTATAGACGAGATTTCGGGGAAAAAGGTGGTTAGGGCGGAAGAAGGGATGGGCGAGAGGGATGGCCCAACAACCACTTAAGAAATGAGTAATTTAGAAACCCGTAGGGATAAAAAAACTCCTATTCAAATTCCCCGAAGAGAAAGAGAAACTGGAGGAGAGAAGTGAGACGGTTAGTTACAGCAGGACTTTAAAACGGAGAAAATACGGATGAGGGCGGTTAGGAAGAGAAGACAGTAGGGAAAGGGGAAAAGTTTACTTCGAAGCATAAAAGGAGAGGATTAATGGGTTCTGCGGTATAAAATTTCCTCCGATTTCCGATTTCCCAAACCCTTTCTCCCTTCTACGCATTTTACAAAAAAAAAAGAAAAAATAGAGTTACCAAGAGTTTAATTGAAGTTGTAAGTTCGAGCGGGTAAGTTGTAAGCGGAGGAGTCGTCTGAAACGCGTCGTTTTGTTGGACAACTGCTTTTCTTTCATTTAATTTATGATACCGTGTGGGGGGGGGGGGGGGGGTTGAATAGTGACCGGGGAAAAGATTGAGGAGGGTTTCATAGATGGTTTTGAGGTCTTTCATAAAATGCATACACCTCGAATGATTTGGAGAGGAAAATATCGACTTCTTCTTGCAGTAATTGCTGCAGTATTTTATATCGATGAAAATTGAACAGTTGCAACTTTGTGTTGAGATTTTCGTCAACAACTCCGAGCGTTATACGACCAAAATGTGTTTGAACCAAGAAACCACCGTGAACATGAGCCAATAGAAAATTTCACATAGGGAACGCCAACTTTTAGCTGGACATCATTACAATCATCAGCAGGGTTAATGCCCGCTAACCTTTTTGTGAAAACACGATGGTAGTGAATTTCGATTCATAATTAAAGCAATTAAGTGTAATGGAAGCGGGAAACGAGAATTCTACATTCTTATAATGACGGGATGGTGTGCAAAACCTGCGCAATCTCAATATCAAGGAAGCAGTACTCTCTATACCTCCGTTTTTTATCAAGGAAGCTTCCTTTTGTTCTCTTCAAACCTTAAGGCTGCACATTAGCGAAAATTGGATTAAATCAACGGCACTCAAATTGAATACGTAGTCAGAACTCGGACCGGAATGTTATACTATAAAAAAACTACTACAACTTTGAGTTCATTATTACGGTAGAACCAGTGGAATATGTTTGATAACGTAGTGAATTAAAGGGTAGATTTAGTACCTCTACCCCAATTATCGAATAGTTGTTTTAACCAAATATTGAGTATTTCTCCACGGGGGTCTCAAAACATAATAATATTCAAAATACTCTTATTATTTTACATTCCAGGATGTTCCACAACCAACAATAACTACCACTTTCAGTTCATTACTGTAGTTAAACCAGTGGAATATAAACCAGTGGAATGGATAACGTAGTGACATGAAGTGTAGAATCGAAAATATGTTCGTTATTTAGTGCTGCATGATTGAGACTCTTCTCCCCTTGTATTTTTTTTTTAATTCTAAACAACCAAGCTTTACCAAGCATTTTTGGTTTATTATCTTCGATAATGAACCATTGGAATCGCCCAAAGAAAAAAAAAAATGTTAACCCCCCCTCAAAATTTGTTGGTTTACGTTTCAAGATACGTAGATTCAGAAAATCGAATAAAAAAAAATCCGTCCGTCCGCCGTACGCCGTCCGCCGTACGCCGTCCGCCGTCCGCGGCACTTTGCCCAGTTAGCGTTGAGTTAAAATTACAAAATGTGGTTTCTGGGTTTGGACCAGCCCCACAATGATCCACGAAACTTTTCATAACCCTAGGTCAAGGGGAAGGGGTTCAAAACGAATTTTTAAAATTTGAAAATCTCATATCCCGAAAAATTCATATAGAACGGTATGTTTTTTATTTCATATTTAGATAGAGTTTGTTCCGTAGAATTTTTTAAGACCATCCGCAGCTTTGTACGACCAGCCGTTCTTTCACAATGACGGCTCAAAGATTGTGCCTCACAACACGATCGTGAATCAAACTGTTGAAATACAGGTCCATTTTCATACTAACCAGCTCTTTGGAACATCATATGGCTTAAGTGATGTCGAGTTTGTTGTTCTGAGGTGCGTTTCGTGCTACGGAAATGAAGGTAATTTCGAATGTTTGTTGGTAGGTACTTCTATTATAGAAAAATTATTACCGACGTAGTATTAAAAACTCCAGAATTATATCGTATTAATTAATCATAATTGATAATAATTATTATTAATAATAATTATTATTAATAATAAATACGAATTATTAATACCTAACAATAAATTATAATAATTTCCACTAGGTACTTGATAAAATTGTTAATAATTAGTGATCATTGATAATAATAATTAATCTAACATTTAGGATCTAGACATTTAGACCTAGTGATCTAGACAGAAGGGTGATCTGTACAAAGAAGATAATGAACCGTTGTGTCAAGAATTTGCAGAGTTTTTTTTTAAATCTTGATATTTTGTCTCTGTAGGCACCAATGGAGTAATATGGATGTATACCTCTACCCCAATTGTCGAATTGCCGTTTAACCAAATATTGATTATTTATTTATATTATTCATTTATGATTATTTTTTTATTATTTTTAGATTCTAGAAGGTGGGCTTCTTCAGCCCAAGGTATCTTTAGATGATTATGCGTGAGTACAAGATACCTAGAGACCTAAATTTCATAATTATTGTACGAGAAACAACTCATGTTCCCTCGTGTGAATCTGTGTACCAATCAATGATAAGACTTTACGACCACATCCCAAAATTTACGAGAAAAAAGGTTTCATTGCATTGCATTATTTTCTACATTTCGTGTCACGAACATATGTTGGTACGTGGAGCTGCAAAATTTTATGGAAATAGGTACCTGTAACCTTTACATCTCGCCTCAACTCAAAACTTTGCGTAAATATAGCAATTCGAGGACAAGCTTATTTCACCCCTGACGCGCGAGCATAACTGTAAAAACTTATGAGCTCGGAAAGGTTAAGAGTTAAGGTGCCCCTAAATTACAGTCTGTTCCACACACCAATAAACGTTTTTATAAACCTGTCCTCATAAAAAGACTCCTCACACCGCGGGACGGAGAGGGAAAGCGAGAGAATCACCTCCCATGATGTATGAAAACCAAGATCATCCGTGGCCCGAGCTATCTCTTAACAAAAGGATGAACCACCAGATATGAACGCCTGATAAGGCGTAGGGCTAGGGATGCATTTGTGTGAGTCAGTTAGGTGGATATCGGTGTGGGCCCGTGTGTGTGTTCCTTTTGAAAAAATAACGCCGCTCTGCCGTTTGACTCGTAAATTGTGGATATTATCTGAAACTGGGGATCTTTCCTTGAGGGACGGTGCCCCGATCCAGGTTTCTAATAGAGTTCTCACGTTGGAATGAAGACGGAGAGCCCTAAAAAGGGATTGGTGTCGCACTATACACTCAAAGCCTGATTCCAGAAAATTGTGTGGATTTTGAAGTTTTGTCTTGGAGAAAAGCCGAGAAATTTCGTTATACCTAAATAGGTACTGTTTTCAGTCAGTAAATAGGTACTGTTTTCAGTCTTTAAAAATGAAAAGTACAACTAATCTAGAGAAATATTTCGTTTAATACTAAGTATTTAATTTCGTTTAAGACAAGTCTTGTCTTTACAACAAAACACCAAAAAATAAAATAAAATAAATAAACACATAGGTAGCGATGTAGATAAATTAGCGTCGCTTTGCATTTTATACACCTATATACGTGGTGGAACCGGATAAGTGACGATTTTTATCTATTAATCTGCATCATCATGTAGTACGACCCTTCCTGAACGAGTGTCTTACCTCTAGGTACTTGTTTGAGAATTATGATTTTTTTCTCGTGTTTTTCGACTAAACCCAACCTTGCCATCGCGAAAAGTGAACTAACAATAAATCAAGACAATAAATCAAACAAGTGTGTAATGACTGTTGTTGAATATTAATAACGTCAATTATTAAATAGTGTCATAATAATTTGTTTAATACTGTCATATTATTAAATAATGTCAAAATTATTGGATTATGTCATAATAATGTCGCTAATTATTAAACCTGTCTTCATAAAAAGACTTCTCCCACCGCCGGGCGGAGAGGAAAAGCGAGAGAATCTCCTCCCATGATGTATGAAAACCAATATCATCCAGTCCCCTTCGCTTCCTTCAATAATACCGTGTTTTTCAGTACTACCTCAGTGACAATAGACCAAAGAAAACATCTATTTTTAAAACTGATTATAACATTGAAAAGAGTGTTAGTGGAAGCAGTTGTGAAATTTGACAGCCTCCAAGACCAATTGTGTCAAAGATGCTTACTTTTGAAAATTAATGGAGATTTCAAATTCCTAAAAATAATTAACGTTTGTATTGTAGGTAATGAATGAGTCTGATTGGAGTTGAATAACTACGAAAATGATCTATTACCATAGGAAATTTAATGCTGAATCCGAAAATGAGGCGAAAAATGAACATAATCGACGCACAAGTTGACTAATAGTAATTTTATTACGTAAAGTCGGAAAAAAAGAAAAAATGAACAAAATCGTAACTCTCGAACAGACAGAGGACAGAGGTAGTAAACTCGTTCAGGAGGGGTTGTACTCAAGATTCATTGTTCGTTGAAGGGTCAAGATAAACCCACATTTTCAACACTTTCTGGTTCCCCAACACGAGTTGGGGAATTAAGTGTATTCTATATGGGGAATTAAGTGTATTTCCGTTGAAAATAATATAAGTTTTCATTAAATATTAGACAATACAAGTATATTGAAATATTTATGTTGCTGTAATTTTGTAATTAAAATGCAAATAAAAACGTAAGAAAAAACAGTCAACTAAATATTGCGCAATACCTATTAGGTTTTTAAAAAATAATAGTTGCCTGTCACCATCGCAATTGGGCACAAGAATGAGCACTTAGCGAAGTGTTGAAAACGGGATCAAAGTGTAAAATGAAGAATTTAGACACCGAGATCATTCGGATCACTCGTGTTCGGAACTCAGTTGTTCTACAGCTTCAAAGAGTTGGGGCTCGCTTCAAGAGCCAAAGGGTCCTTCCTTCTCGTCAAGTTTGTGTTTCTCAATTGCTCAATTAACGAGTGTTATTTCGGGCACCCCCCCCCCCCCCCCTCTGGTTTCCTTAACGCTTTCAAGTGCCACCAGAAACAACAGACGCCGTGTCCGTAACAATCAATTGAACCCGCTAAACACCCTCCCCTTCCATCGCCCAACGCCCCCTTGCGCTAAACTGTTCAAGTCTTGTAGTAGTTATTGTAGGTCGTCTGTTCGTCGCCTTATAATTTACAGAGACTCCCAGTCCCTTGTGGAACCAGTAGGTCATTACGAGTACGGACCCTCCTCTGAAGACCAATACATCTACCTACTTATCCCGATCAGTTTCCAGTCTTAACATTCTGCTAGTAATTTCAAACGCAAATTTGATTATTGGTTCATTAAGATCGATTGTTCAATAGAATCTAATTAAGAGTACTAGTGAACCTAGCGAAAGCTGCAGAATAACATTATGGAAAACATTTCAGAGTAAGTTACAGCCTGTTACTCGTAGTTATGCAGAGACATCGTAGTAAATACACGAAAATCTCTTACCTATGCTCAATTTTGGCCAAAAATGACTTTTGGTTGTTTCTAGTAGGACATGACCTAACGCACGTCCTCTATCCAATAAATAGGTTCAAGAAGCAAAAGTAACTTTTCTTTGGTCAGTATCTCACCTGAAATACTCGAGTCCAATGGCAAAATTTCGGAAAGTTTGCGTTGCCCTTTGGTGCTTGTGTTTTACTGTCGATATACAAATACGTACAAATAAACAGAATTCGTGTAGTTCATATTGTATATTATTATTTAATACTCATTCAACAAATTATTATTTTCCAAACCTGTCTCCTGCATACGGTATTGAGCCATTAAGTCGAATAGGATGTGATATCGTACTTCGTCATTTTATTTCCATAATTAACGCATATAATTGCTCCTTTTATCTCTTGAAATAGACAATTAAATGTAGATTACAACGGGGTTGTAAAGGCTCATATTAGTCCTCATATGATCTTAAAATACGTGACATTGCAGTAAACTAGGTATATGTACATTGTAGTAAAATATAATATATTTACATAATATGTACAATGTACATATTATGTACATTGTAGTAAACCAGTTTTGAAATGAGCGTTTGCGCCTAATCATACAAAGATCAAGCTGTGATACTAAATCGTAGATTTAATTGACGTCAGCCACTAATGAATACTTTTCATTTTACAAGATTTCCAACCTAATGCCATAAACAACGCCCACCATTGACATATAGAGTTTGCACTAATTTCTCCCTTTTAAAGTTCAATCGTCCGTGGCGTCCCAAAGATACGATTCAATAGGTTGTCTCACTCTGAAGAAATTAGGTCTTAATCCAAGTAATTATCGAGTAATTGTTTGATTGCAACGATTAGGCCCGGAAAATTGACAATAATTATCGTCGAGGCCGTTCTCATTCATGGCGCAATCGTCTGTCAGGTTTAGATTTCTAAGGAAACCACTCGTCAACTGAGGCGGCTAATGATAATTGTTGATTAACTTCTTTTGGCGGCTGATTTTTTGAGTTGCTTAAAGCCGATGGTGGATTCAACAATCAATACTTTTTTTGACCAACACACGCGTATAAGTCGGTACTACATATTAGCAGAGGAGCTGTAATGATTTTCCGTTCGATCGGTTTCGATCTACCTCTTGAAATCCAGTGAATTATTATCAACAAAGGGAGGATTTCGAGGGGGGGAGCGGCTCGAAAATCATCGACTTGACGGCTATTGACGTTGATCCTTTTCCAATATGAACTAAAACAAGGAATAGGCCCGCTCGCCACGTGCATCACGAACCATTACACACGTGTATTACGACTCGTTTCACACGTGAGAAACTTTTTTCGTAGTTCCATTGTAGCCCCACGTGGTGGGCGTCATATTGGCGAACACATCTGCCAACTATCAGGAGAATGGGGAATGTGAACGACTCCTGGCTTTGATTAATATATTTCTATGGATAATGGAGCAGGACAACAAAGTAGTGTCTCCACTCACGCACATGTATTTTTGCTTCGAATAGTTTTCATAAAATTTATAAAATTCAACGGAATAATTATTGAGACCAATTATTGGTCTCATACATTCAATTCGTATCACAACACGGTGTACAGTAATAGTGTTCATTGTTGTTTGGCTCAAGTTCTTCGGTTTTTGAGTCTCATAAGGATGATCTTGTATCCTGAATTTCCTAGGTAGGTATTAGATATTTCTTAATTAAAGACTAGGTACTAACTAATGACCTTTACAAACAAAGAATGGATCTATCTACGGTACTCCTCCAAACGATACAAAATCAGATTGTAATGTATCTACACTTCATGCAGATACATCGTTACATGAATAAGTATTAAATTAGCCTTCAGTTTCAGCCTTTCTGGGTGACTACAGAAGCGTTTCCACTTCAGCTGGACTAGAGGAAAATGGCGTATTGATTAGTAATCAATGATTACTAATTTATTAAACTCTTGTATGTTTATCGCTTCACGTTGACGTTGACGAAGACGTTTACACACAAAATGTTCAAGTTTTCCGCTGATTTCTGATAATTTTCGATTACATCCGCTACGTTACTAGGTACGTTTAGCTTTATCGACAATTTTCATCGTACGAAACTCGGTTCACCACTTTTTCGAATGCCCACACAGAAAATATACGTCTGCTATATGTCTAATAGTAAACACGTCTAGTAGACGTCTGTGGTGATGATGCACTTGACGTCTAAATGGTTCCTTTTGATCGGTCAAATAGACGTCTATTCATCTAAATATAAAAATACGACGTCTATTGACGTCTAGACGGCGCACAGTGGCGTAGAATTGTCATTTAGCGCGAAAAAGTCCATATTTTAAATTCGGTGGGCAGTGGTTTTGACACATGGGGTTCAAACAGGTGTTGTTGAGGAACTGGACCTCGAAAGAGGAAGCTCCAATATTTACCCTGGGGCGCATGATGAGACGTAAATCTGTTATAATATAACATACATAAGGAAAACAAGGTAGGTACCTATGTAAAATACGGAAAACAAGGTATATTATACCTTGCTTTCCCTATTTTCACGTCATTACGTGTTCCATTGCTTTGGCGTCCAGGTAAGGATCCTCGAGGAAAGCCCAATATTATTGATTTTTGAATAATTTCCTTTTGTTTGCTTGATTTTATAGTCAGAAATAGTCAGAAATCGTTATTCGAACAGTTATTAAAAATAATGCAGGTAATTGCAGATTTTCTGCCTTTAAAAAATGTGATATAAATATATTTAGGTAGTGTATGCTGAAAAAATCGGTTTGCGAAAAAACGGACTTCAACAGTCTCTGTATTGATTCATGTACCGTAAGTTCTGGTGTTGTGAAAAACGGGTGGTTGTTCAACAAGTGGCAACTAACAAGAGAGTCATCAGTAGGCCGAATTCTGGCGACTTCCTCAGCCCAGTAGCCACACCATTGATGACGATAGTTGCGTTTTGAATCATTGAAATTCGTCAAAAACATAGAGTTAAGATGGAAGGAAACATCCAATCGCCTCGACTGGTTTAAACGTACAAATAAGGTATAATTAGAGAAAGCTTTTCTCAAACATGGTAGAACAGACACACTTTTCACGTGAAATGGTCGCCTGACCAAGGAAATTGTTCAAAAACTGCAGAATTATTAAAACCCTAAAATTTAAAACTTTAAAAACTTGAACAAATTGAAAACCTTAAAATTATTTTTGGAATTACCTACTGTAAATAACATTGAATAAACTTTTATAAATTTAATACAAACCTGGTTGCATTTGATTAATGGAAACCATGACAAATGATTTGAAACACAACAAGTCTAATACAATTTGTTTTCCTCCCATTTTGTCATAAATTTGATTATTTCTCAAAAACGTGATGTTTCAGCAGCTCAGGAATAGTTGCTTTCGACTCAGCGATCGCCAAAACCTGATTGTTTCACGCTAAATGCTTTCTAGCCCACTGTGCGGCGTCTATCCATGTCTAACGGCGTCTATCGACGTCTAGTCGACTAGACGCTGTTGGACATGGATGGAAGGGGCGTCTATCGACGTGCGAAGGGCGTCTATCGGCGTCTAGACCGCCTCTATCGGCGTCTATCATCGTTTAGACGGCGTTTATCAACGTCTAGACGGCGTTTATCAACGTCTAGACGGCGTCCATCAATTTAGAATCTGGAATTCATATGGTGGATTTCATCTCCTAGTGTCAAGGTTCGAGTTACCACCAACTCTGAGTCAGCGAAAAAAAATGAGTTTCGCCACTACGAGTTAGTCGTAATCCTAGTATAACCGATGACGCAGGTGTATGAAATGAGAGGAGTCTTGGCGATAGCTCTACATTGTAGAGTCTACACACTTGGTTATCAAATCGACAAACACCGGCAAATTTGTTCGCTGACAACCAAAATGAACCAGTGGTTTATTGAACCGTTGGATGTTTTTCTCTAATTAGAGAGAAAAGTTTTGCATATTTCGACTTGTACACTACTGAAGTATGAACACCCAGAGTTGCAGGTCAATTGAAGCAATCAGACTATTTTTGACATTTTATGTCTTTACTATGGCACATAACTCAAAAAGTGTGACATTGTGACGGTGTGACGAAGAAAGCGTTATGAAAAATGTCTAATGATTTTCACGTACAACCGATTCGTTGCTACGGAACTTTAACTTCGCCAGTTATCATCTTACAAAAATCGTTCACCACTTGTTGGATAGCTCTCGATTTACCTAACCATACGTATAACGTTAACCACTGCGGAGTGCGTGGCCGACAAGCTGCGGTATGAGCGTGATTGTTTAAATAATTGTTTACACACAGGTGATCATTCTCAATAATTTATAAAGTATGTTGTGATGTGTTGTTTGACATTTTGTGGGGAGGAACAAAAGTGTTTTTCGATGGGTTGAAGAGGGTTTTTTTGAGATTTTTTTGGGCAAAAAGGTTGAGGAAGAGCGGGGGAAACCATTTACATAATCTTTTCGTTGCTTTGTTTTGTGTTTTTGTGATTTTCAGACTTTAATCTTCGTATTTCGGGAAACATTTTTTGTTGAAAATATTTCGTTGTGTTGTTTGATCTGTTACTCGGCAATGTTACTAAACTAGAGTTATTATGTTGGTGTAGTGATATAGAATGAACGATTCAAGAGGACAAAGAAGCAGGGTAAACTGTCCACATTGCGGAGGTGACTTCACGCAAAGAGGACTTGCAGTTCACATAAGCCGTTCCCATCGTGATGTAGGTAATAATACCACACATGTTGCCGAAATAAGGACGATTGCTGAACAACCTGAAACGTTGGGTGGTTTGCCGGAACCAATTCAGGACCTTTTCAGGAGAGGTTTCGGTGCTCCTTTGCTAAATTCGACGGGTGGCGAGGACCTATCGGAATGGGGAAAACGATGGAAGAAGGCTATGCGATTTCAAGGAAGACAATATTCGTTTACTCAAAGGGCAGTAGGAAGGCAATTTGTCTCTCTGGTCCCAGAAGAAATCCAGGCAGTAGCGAATGGTATCAGATCTTCAGAAGTGATTTTGGTTTATTATCTTCGATAATGAACCATTGGAATCGCCCAAAGAAAAAAATTTTTTAACCCCCCCTCAAAATTTGTTGGTTTACGTTTCAAGATACGTAGATTCAGAAAATCGAATAAAAAAAACTCTGCAAATTCTTGACACAACGGTTCATTATCTTCTTTGTACAGATCACCCTTCTGTCTAGATCACTAGGTCTAAATGTCTAGATCCTAAATGTTAGATTAATTATTATTGTCAATTATCACTAATTATTAACAATTTCATCAAGTACCTAGTGAAAATTATTATAATTTATTGTTAGGTATTGATAATTCGTATTTATTATTAATAATAATTATTATTAATTATGATTAATTAATACGATATAATTCTGGGGTTTTTAATACTACGTCGGTAATAATTTTTCTATAAAAGAAGTACCTACCAACAAACATTCGAAATTACCTTCATTTCCGTAGCACGAAACGCACCTCAGAACAACAAACTCGACATCACATATGATGTTCCAATGATGTTGTTAGTATGAAAATGGACCTGTATTTCAACAGTTTGATTCACGATCGGGTTGTGAGGCACAATCTTTGAGCCCTCATTGTGAACGAACGGCTGGTCGTACAAAGCTGCGAATGGTCTTAAAAAATTCTACGGAACAAACTCTATCGAAATATGAAATAAAAACTCTGCAAATTCTTGACACAACGGTTCATTATCTTCTTTGTACAGATCACCCTTCTGTCTAGATCACTAGGTCTAAATGTCTAGATCCTAAATGTTAGATTAATTATTATTATCAATTATCACTAATTATTAACAATTTTATCAAGTCCCTAATGAAAATTATTATAATTTATTGTTAGGTATTAATAATTCGTATTTATTAATAATAATAATTATTATTAATTATGATTAATTAATACGATATAATTCTGGGGTTTTTAATACTACGTCGGTAATAATTTTTCTATAAAAGAAGTACCTACCAACAAACATTCGAAATTACCTTCATTTCAGTAGCACGAAACGCACCTCAGAACAACAAACTCGACATCACTTAAGCCATATGATGTTCCAAAGAGCTTGTTAGTATGAAAATGGACCTGTATTTCAACATTTTGATACACGATCGTGTTGTGAGGCACAATCTTTGAGCCCTCATTGTGAACGAACGGCTGGTCGTACGAAGCTGCGGATGGTCTTAAAAAATTCTACGGAACAAACTCTATCTAAATATGAAATAAAAAACATACCGTTCTATATGAATTTTTCGAGATATGAAATTTTTAAAATTTCAAAATTCGTTTTGAACCCCTTCCCCTTGACCTAGGGTTATGAAAAGTTTCGAGGACCATTGTGGGGTTGGTCGAAACCCATAAAAAAAATTTCGTAATTTTAACTCAACGCTAACTGGGCAAAGTGGCGCGGACGGCGGACGGCGGACGGCGGACGGCGGACGGCGGACGGCGGACGGCGTACGGCGGACGGACGGATTTTTTTTTATTCGATTTTCTGAATCTACGTATCTTGAAACGTAAACCAACAAATTTTGAGGGGGGGTAAAAATTTTTTTTTCTTTGGGCGATTCCAATGGTTCATTATCGAAGATAATAAACCAAAAACATACCGTTCCATATGAATTTTTCGAGATATGGAATTTTCAAAATTTCAAAATTCGTTTTGAACCCCTTCCCCTCGACCTAGGGTTATGAAAAGTTTCGAGGACCATTGTGGGGTTGGTCGAAACCCATAAAAAAAATTTCGTAATTTTAGCTCAACGCTAACTGGGCAAAGTGGCGCGGACGGCCACCCGCGCCGTCCGCGCCACTTTGCCCAGTTAGCGTTGAGCTAAAATTACGAAATTTTTTTTATGGGTTTCGACCAACCCCACAATGGTCCTCGAAACTTTTCATAACCCTAGGTCAAGGGGAAGGGGTTCAAAACGAATTTTGAAATTTTGAAAATTTCATATCTCGAAAAATTCATATAGAACGGTATGTTTTTTATTTCATATTTAGATAGAGTTTGTTCCGTAGAATTTTTTAAGACCATCCGCAGCTTCGTACGACCAGCCGTTCGTTCACAATGAGGGCTCAAAGATTGTGCCTCACAACACGATCGTGTATCAAACTGTTGAAATACAGGTCCATTTTCATACTAACAAGCTCTTTGGAACATCATATGGCTTAAGTGATGTCGAGTTTGTTGTTCTGAGGTGCGTTTCGTGCTACGGAAATGAAGGTAATTTCGAATGTTTGTTGGTAGGTACTTCTTTTATAGAAAAATTATTACCGACGTAGTATTAAAAACCCCAGAATTATATCGTATTAATTAATCATAATTAATAATAATTATTATTATTAATAAATACGAATTATTAATACCTAACAAGAAATTATAATAATTTTCAGTAGGTACTTGATAAAATTGTTAATAATTAGTGATAATTGATAATAATAATTAATCTAACATTTAGGATCTAGACATTTAGACCTAGTGATCTAGACAGAAGGGTGATATGTACAAAGAAGATAATGAACCGTTGTGTCAAGAATTTGCAGAGTTTTTTTTTATTCGATTTTCTGAATCTACGTATCTTGAAACGTAAACCAACAAATTTTGAGGGGGGGTTAAAATTTTTTTTTCTTTGGGCGATTCCAATGGTTCATTATCGAAGATAATAAACCAAAAGGACGAGCTCAACATAAGATTCAGAAAAATGTATTGGTTGATAGGGAAACACTCTGAACTATCAACACACAATAAGTTGCTTCTATACCAGCAAGTAATCAAACCAATCTGGACTTACGGGTGCCAACTGTGGGGTTGCACAAAGAAAAGTAATATACAACTTATACAGACGTTTCAAAACAAAGTTCTGCGGTGTATTGTCGAGGCACCTTGGTACGTACGAACAGCTGATCTCCATCGCGACCTACAGATGGAGACTGTTGGCGAAACAATAAAAAAACTTGCGATGGAGCACGAGAGCCGGCTCCACAAACATCCAAACGTCGAAGTACTGAATCTACTGGACAACAGCGGAGACATACGGAGACTGAAGAGGACCAAACCATTGGACCTTGTCATGACTCACTAGTGTGGAGTGATGTGTAGTGGATGTAGATAGTGATCTATATACCACAGAAACGCTCTAATGTATTAGAAAAACGTTGCTAGATGTTGTAATACAGTTGTAACATAAATAAATAAATGATTAAAAAAAAAAAAAAAAAAAACTTATAGGGGATTTCCAATAATTCTATTTCGACAGAGTGAATCACAAATAACAAGCAAGGAAGGGACAACTCAAGGGGACCCTTTAGGAATGCTAATGTATGGAGTAGGAACAATCCCTCTAATCAGAAACCTCAAGCCTGAAGCCTCGTCCAGATGCATAGAAAATTGGTATGCTGACGACTCTGCGTGCGTAGGAAAGCTGTCGGATGTAAAGGATTGGTTTGATAGGCTCCGACATGAAGGACCCAAATGGGGATACTATCCAGAGCCGGCAAAAAGTGTTCTGATAATCAAGCCTAACAAAGAATTTGAAGCCGAACAACTGTTCCAAGGGGTTAGCATAGCAAAATCAGGTCGCTTCTTGGGAGGGTTCATAGGTTCTCCAGAGGAGTCAAAAGAATACATAGCAGGAAAGGTCAAAAAATGGGTGGAATGTCTAACCATGCTGGCAAATGCTGCCAAGAAAAGTCCCCAGGGAGCACATGCGTCGTTCACAAAATCTTTACAGCATGAATGGAGCTTCGTCCAAAGAGTGGTGAGAGGGTGTGAGGAAGAGTATCTGCCTTTGCAACGAGCCATACGCCAAATTTTGATTCCTGCAATCCTTGGAAGAGAATCTTCTGACGCCGAGCAAAAACGTATGGAGCTTCCAGCACGCCTTGGAGGATTAGGCATGAGAGACCCAATAGTGACTGCCCAAGATGCTTTTCAAATCTCGTCAGAAACAACGAAGAAGTTAACAGAATCAATCATAGATGGAAGTCAGTTCAACACATTTGATCATTGGGAGCATGTCAGAGTTACGCTCAAAGAAACAAAGAAACGTCGAGAAGAAAGAGACCTGGCCCTAAGCAGGGAAGCGATTTCTTCACTATACCCCCCTCAAAAGGATACAGTACAACGTATTGTGGACGGCCGAGCGTCACAGTGGCTCACAATAATCCCCACATCAGGAGACCACTTTGATCTTTCACCCAACCAATTTCGAGATGGCCTATCTCTGAGGTATGGCCACACACCAGAAGGACTACCAGCTCTATGCGATGGGTGTGGAAGCATCATGGACGTTACCCACGCATTGAATTGCAAGAAAGGGGGTCTTGTAAAGCACGGACATGACCAAGTGAGAGATGAGTGTGCTCGTCTAGCTTCACTGGCTTGGGAAGGAGTTGCTACTGAGCCTGTTCTCCAAGATGCCTCCCCAAATACACAAATGCTGGTAGCTGATATAAAAGCCGAAGGTGTATGGGAAAGTGGCAGGGCGGCGTACTTTGACACCCGCGTTATAAATGCTGACGCCCCCTCCTACCGAGGTCATGAATGGAATAGAATCTCTAATACAGCAGCTCGGGAAAAGCATAATAAATACAATCGAGCGGCAGAAGATCTCCGAGGATCCTTTACTCCTTTAATAATTTCCTGTGACGGAGTGATGCACCGGGAGTTTGCAGTGTTCTCAAGGAGATTGGCAGCTACACTGACCGAAAAATGGACCAAACCATTCTCGCAAGTAGTCTCCTGGATCAGAGTGAAGCTGCAGCTAGCAGTGATACGAGCTGTCTCTCTGAGGATCAGAGGAGCCAGGAAAAAGGTGCGGTGTTTGGGGGCAGAGGATGGAGCTATACTGCCAGTAGTTTGTGAGGACTAAAGTGGTCATCACTTAGATATCAAAAAGACACCATCACATGAATAAAACCCTTCAAATTAGTATTAATAAAAAATAAACATGTTAAGCCATTTATAATATAAATATATTATAACAATTTTTAAATAAAATAAAATGAAGTACGAGGTATGTGGTGTGGGTGTGGTTGCGTACTTGTGCGAAAGCTGTACCCACCGTTTTCATTTACAGCAACACTGCGGTTCACAGTAACCATTTGGTTTTCGTTTGTTTTTATTTGTACACAGTTTTCTCTCCGATTCATTAAGGGTTCTACTAGCAAAAGCTACAGGGTGGATTTGTCCATCAAAATTTTGAGAGTGTACTGCGCCTATAGCGACTCCAGAAGCATCAGTGTTGAGGGTGAATGTTTTCCTCAAAATTTGTAGCAAAAAATCGCTAAAATTATGTTTCTTGTACCTTAATTACAATTTTGGACAACTTGGTTCTTGTAAAATTTTGCATTGTTTTAGTTGTTCGTAATTTTCTTGTGATACTCGTAATTGTGCATCTGAAAAAGTGTTTTATTGAGTTTGACGGGTCAACCAATTTGTTCATCAGTTAAAAATAAATGCGTTTAGGAAAAACTCGTGTTTACGCTACATAGTTAGAGAATTAAACTTTGTCCGGTGCTGTCCGGTCCTTCAATGCCTTCACATTCGTGTTTGGAAGGATCCAAAGAGGGGAAAAACCAAAATAGCTGCTATTAGAGTTTTGCGAAAACCCCGATTGTCCGGGACGTTTATTTACGTCTGGAGCGCCCCTCTTAGCTCCCCTTCCTCATGATAACTTTCCTTAAATGGCATGATAATATCACCTGATGTCGACTCATTCTTTATTCCACTGTTTAACAAGGACGTAAATGATAAGAAGTTGTGGTTTTTTGAAACTGGAAGACTATTTGTTACGAAGTACAGCTGGTATATTATGCCTTCCTCAGTAGGTACACCGAGTAATGGTTCATGGCACGGCCATTTTAAATTCCATGATGTTGCCGATTGGTTTAATGTCTGAGGAGGCCCAGGAATCGTGGAATGAAGATTTAAAGAGCATTCGAACCTCCAACACAAGAAAGTTCTCAAGAAAAGCAGTAAATGAAGACATTTTTCACAATCTGCTTGTTTCATCAGATCCCAATATTTCAATGATGAGGTCTGATTGGAAACATTCGACCATAGAACTGGAGGAAGAGGCAAAATTGCTATTGGGTGAACGTGAAGATATTGATTCTGATTAAATAACAGAAAAATGTTTACCTATGTATATGGTTCCATCCGTTAAACAGCCAATAGAGCCAAAAAACGTCTTTTATGGGGGGTTTTTAGGGAAAATTATCATCCAGAATGTTTTAATATAAGGTACGAGTATATTTATGGAATGTGCATACCATTTCTCATGAGAATAGTCCCTGGGAAGTGAAAAAAAAATGAAATTTCAAAAATGGCTAATTATCGGTTTAAATATTCCTTTGATATTTCGCTTAAACAAACATATCTTCCAAGCCAATGTTCTAATTCAATCGGGGTTACTTGCATTCGATTCTCCGGAATAAATTACGCGGAGAAAGGTCATGAAGACGACCGAAATGAAGGTTGGAAATGAGTTTTTACCGGAAAATCTAGTTATGGAACCCGCTGTGCGGTGGCCGGGTGTCTGAGAGCTATGTGCAGCATGGATGCTACCGGTATGTCTCTATTTTTGGAATCAAGCAGTATCAATTCAAATTTGTCGTCTCTATAGAATATGCGTATAAGTACGTATCACAAGATGAATTCATTACAATACTGATCGGTGAAAAACGAATTATGGATCTACCTCGGAGAAGGAGGAGTTATATCACTTTTGATGACAAAATTGACATCTATAGAACGTCTACCGATCGACGTAGACGAAGAAGATGAAGTTTATACCAAACATGGACGTCTATATTGGTCTAAATCATGTTTATAGACGATTGAAGACCACGTAGACCACAGTTAGACCGCAGTTAGTTTGTGGGTGCTCTTTCGGTGCCGATTCCCCTCTACAGGAGACCGTTTCATGTAAAGCGTGATGGAAAATTTGGCTGAACCCCAGCACTAGTAAAGATGTCAACATAAACATACAAAGGTGAAACTACACCGCCCACAAACCCGAAATACGGTTTTTCGTGTATATACTAGGGAGTATTTGCCATGCCGATTGTCAGCACGTGAGCGTAGAACTGGACAAGCTAAGACCGCCTACGGTCGCGTTTCCAATGTTTTCAATGTATTCAACTCAACCTCTTTCCAACTGTATTCAAATCAAGTTTAGGGATTTGTTGATGTGATGGAGGAACTTGAAGGGAATTTTCGACTTTTTGTGATGGAGATCATTTCTCAGAATGAAATTGATAACGCCTTAGCAGGATACGTTATAGCGGAGACTCGCATACCTCGTCTGAGGAGCGATATGTATGGTCGCTCCGATGTGGCAGTTATTGGAGATGATGAAGTGAAGCTCCTTTCTAGGTTTGAAAAATTTGACCTTAGGCGGTTACGAACTGCGTTGTTCATATGCCAGCAGTTGATGAAAGGGCAGGTTGAGTGATTAGGATCACATTTTTGAATTATCGTATATGACCCTCCAGAGGGTGGCCAATAACATAACAGTCATGTCCCACCGCGGACTGCTGTTAGTTGATCTCGAGAACTGCGTTTATTCTCAGATCTGCGTCGTATGTTAAATATCAAGGTTTATTTTGGAGATTATCTTCGATAATGAACCATTGGAATTTTACAATTAGCAACGAATGAAAGCCCCCCTGGACCCCCCGGATCTTTTCTCTTCTATACTTTGTATAGAACGAGGTATTTGCTATGCAAAACATGAATAATGTTTTTGCGTCCCGTTTCCCCTTTTCCTTATCCCTTTTCTTTGTCTGTATGGAAAATATTAAGAAATGTGCGGAAAATTTATTAGAATGTTGTTTACAGTTTTATTTACTCAGGGCTGTATCTCAGCTTCTTCGATATTTACAGCGGTTTTGGCAGTATATAATTTATGCATAAATTAAAGGCTTTCCAACGAATGGAGAACGATTTTTGTCCGTTGAAAACTAAAGAAGTTTCATTTCCCTAGAAACGGCTCGGTTGTACGTGAAAATCATTAAAAATCTTCGTGACATAAATTCGTGACTTAAACTTCGTTACGCTTTTCAACTCTGGTAGGCCACCGCAAAAACATTATTCATGTTAAAATACCATGGGATTAGGCAACATTGTATTATACGGTACGAACATTGTGGAATTATATTTATTGCTGATGCGGATGAATAATATCGAACTTAATTACGGATTCCTCTTGCGTTCAACGTCCGACTTCCGAATCATCATCCCCTTCGTGGCATAACGACGGCCAAGTGCCTCCAATCGCATTTCACCCCGAAATTCGAGGCACTATTGGGTTAACCCAGGACCATATTTCCTCATCCAACCCTAACTGGCTGCATTAAAACGACATTTTAACCCTAATCACTGAGGCTAGAGGGCGACGCGACCCGGGTGATCACCTACCGCCCAAACGCGGTTTTCGACCCAGTAAATACGAAAAGCGGAAGCGTGCAAACGGTTTTAATCGTATAGCTTAAACACTAACCCCGTCCTCCCATTGAGTTAGCCGAGTGTTTTGTTGTTAAGCTGTATACTATTTTTGCCCTAATTGTCCGTTCCAACGCCGTTTCCCTTCTCCCTCGTACGCACTTCTTCCTCCGCTCTCTTATTTAGTAATTATTTCTCTCCCTTTCTCCGGACCTCGTTTTTCTCGTATTTTCCCGAAAACGTCAGCATCCCCTCACACTAACGCACACAGCCTCCATAATGTTCCTATAATGGTTTAGCACAAGGCTACGGGCTTCCTCTCTTTCTTCCCTTTCTCTCTTCTGTGTCTAAAAACGGGTTGAAAGGTGCTGAAATAATTACGGAATAAATATGGAATTAAAGAAGGAGGATAAGAATTTATTTTTAATTAACACCACGCCCTACTTCCACCTCCCTCTCACCCGCAACATACACTACGTTTTTCTTCGTACTTTTCGAAATCAACGGGACTCACGCCATTCTCCTCAAACCAAGTTTGTGCTGAAAAGGCTAAAAATAAGAGTCCAACAGCGGAAAAGATGACGGTTGAAGAGATATTTCAACTCTTTACGTGCTTCTCAGAACACGGAACTCACTAAATTAGTCGTCAGTATACTGTCCTAATTGCAGTTCATCGGAGAGGATGTCAGAGATTTTTATCCGCAACGTATGTTCATGCTCAAAAGAACCTACTAAATATTTTTATTTGTAGAAAAGGAAAAATTACTTGAATAACTACTACCTACATACGAAGCTTTCATAATCGAAATTGGATAACTCCGTATAGTCAAATTTTACTGAAAGACCATGTAAGACCAAAACACGAGATTCGTACATGAAAGACCAACTCGCGTTCGGGGGTTTACAATTATTCGCAATTTGTTGTTAAAACACTATTTTATTCGTTGAATGGACCTTCATTTATTACCACCTGCCTCCTGCAACACAAATTGGCTATCAGATTCATGTTTTACGAAGAAACGTGGTTGATACTTGAGATGTTCTTCATGGCTCATCTGTTCTAGTGTGATAACGGAATGAGATACCGCTATTCTAACTTCATCATCGTGTTCACCGTGGAAATTTGCAATTGATTTTTTTATCCGGTTTAGATACTGAAAACGGTATTTATTCAATATGAATTTTTGGCCTTCAATGCTATATTTGACACGATCCACTGATCGGATCTTTGGAGGGGGTCTAAGCTTACACTGGATAAAACGGGATTTTTCTGAGAATATAAAAAATGTAACATGTAATTTATAGAATTTGAAATAAATAAACAGAATCTGTTAAGTATCTGATAAGCTGAAGATTACATCCAATGTTTGAACCTAGTTTATATTTCATGTAACCAAAGAAAACAAAATGTAATTTATTGAAATTAATTGCTAACCCGGAGACGATTAATACTGCAAGAGCACAGCCGCTATTTCACTTGAGAGACGGCAAACAGACGTGGCACGGGTGGGAGGGCTAAATAATGCCATTTTTGACCTATAAATTGGTGGCAGTTGGTCCCCGAATGCATTTTGGGTTTCCTGGGAAGGGTATTCTGAACATAAAAACTCTGCAAATTCTTGACACAACGGTTCATTATCTTCTTTGTACAGATCACCCTTCTTTCCAGATCACTAGGTCTAAATGTCTAGATCCTAAATGTTAGGTTAATTATTATTATCAATTATCACTAATTATTAACAATTTTATCAAGTACCTACTGAAAATTATTATAATTTATTGTTAGGTATTAATAATTCGTATTTATTATTAATAATAATTATTATTAATTATGATAAATTAATACGATATAATTCTGGGGTTTTTAATACTACGTCGGTAATAATAATTATTACCGACGTAGAAAAATTATTTTTATAGAAAAATTATTTTTCTATAAAAGAAGTACCTACCTACCAACAAACATTCGAAATTACCTTCATTTCCGTAGCACGAAACGCACCTCAGAACAACAAACTCGACATCACTTAAGCCATATGATGTTCCAAAGAGCTTGTTAGTATGAAAAAGGACCTGTATTTCAACAGTTTGATACACGATAGTGTTGTGAGGCACAATCTTTGAGCCCTCATTGTGAACGAACAACTGGTCGTACAAAGCTGCGGATGGTCTTAAAAAATTCTTCGGAACAAACTCTATCTAAATATGAAATAAAAAACATACCGTTCTATATGAATTTTTCGAGATATGAAATTTTCAAATTTTCAAAATTCGTTTTGAACCCCTTCCCCTTGACCTAGGGTTATGAAAAGTTTCGAGGACCATTGTGGGGTTGGTCGAAACCCATAAAAAAAATTTCGTAATTTTAGCTCAACGTTAACTGGGCAAAGTGGCGCGGACGGCGGACGGCGTACGGCGGACGGCGTACGGCGGACGGCGGACGGCGTAAGGCGGACGGACGGATTTTTTTTTTATTCGATTTTCTGAATCTACGTATCTTGAAACGTAAACCAACAAATTTTGAGGGGGGGTTAAAATTTTTTTTTCTTTGGGCGATTCCAATGGTTCATTATCGAAGATAATAAACCAAAAAGTTGACTTCATATCGACTCGAGGTGTTTATTTGAGTTCAAATGGACCTTCAAGAAGAGCAATTGTCGACTTAAATACTTCGTGAAAACGAAAAAAAGTGGACTTCATACCGACTCGAGGTGTTCATTTGAGTTCGAATGGACCTTCAAGAAGAGCAATTGTCGACTCAAATACTTCATGAAAACGAAAAAAAGTTGACTTCATATCGACTCGAGGTGTTGATTTGGGTTCGAATGGACCTTCAAGAAGAGCAATTGTCGACTCAAATACTTCGTGAAAACGAAAAAAAGTTGACTTCATATCGACTCGAGGTGTTTATTCGAGTTCGAATGGACCTTCAAGAAGAGCAATTGTCGACTCAAATACTTCGTGAAAACGAAAAAAAGGTTGACTTCATATCGACTCGAGGTGTTTATTCGAGTTCGAATGGACCTTCAAGAAGAGCAATTGTCGACTCAAATACTTCGTGAAAACGAAAAAAAGTGGACTTCATATCGACTCGAGGTGTTCATTTGAGTTCGAATGGACCTTCAAGAAGAGCAATTGTCGACTCAAATACTTCATGAAAACGAAAAAAAGTTGACTTCATATCGACTCGAGGTGTTGATTTGAGTTCGAATGGACCTTCAAGAAGAGCAATTGTCGACTCACATACTTCGTGAAAACGAAAAAAAGTTGACTTCATATCGACTCGAGGTGTTGATTTGAGTTCGAATGGACCTTCAAGAAGAGCAATTGTCGACTCAAATACTTCGTGAAAACGAAAAAAATTTGACTTCATATCGACTCGAGGTGTTCATTTGAGTTCGAATGGACCTTCAAGAAGAGCAATTGTCGACTCAAATACTTCATGAAAACGAAAAAAAGTTGACTTCATATCGACTCGAGGTGTTGATTTGAGTTCGAATGGACCTTCAAGAAGAGCAATTGTCGACTCAAATACTTCGTGAAAACGAAAAAAAGTTGACTTCATATCGACTCGAGGTGTTGATTTGAGTTCGAATGGACCTTCAAGAAGCGCAATTGTCGACTCAAATACTTCGTGAAAACGAAAAAAAGTTGACTTCATATCGACTCGAGGTGTTGATTTGAGTTCGAATGGACCTTCAAGAAGAGCAATTGTCGACTCAAATACTTCGTGAAAACGAAAAAAAGGTTGACTTCATATCGACTCGAGGTGTTTATTCGAGTTCGAATGGACCTTCAAGAAGAGCAATTGTCGACGCAAATACTTCGTGTAAACGAAAAAAAGTTGACTTCATATCGACTCGAGGTGTTTATTCGAGTTCGAATGGACCTTCAAGAAGAGCAATTGTCGACGCAAATACTTCGTGTAAACGAAAAAAAGTTGACTTCATATCGACTCGAGGTGTTTATTCGAGTTCGAATGGACCTTCAAGAAGAGCAATTGTCGACTCAAATACTTCGTGAAAACGAAAAAAAGTTGACTTCATATCGACTCGAGGTGTTGATTTGAGTTCGAATGGACCTTCAAGAAGAGCAATTGTCGACTCAAATACTTCGTGAAAACGAAAAAAAGTTGACTTCATATCGACTCGAGGTGTTTATTCGAGTTCGAATGGACCTTCAAGAAGAGCAATTGTCGACTCAAATACTTCGTGAAAACGAAAAAAAGTTGACTTCATATCGACTCGAGGTGTTTATTCGAGTTCGAATGGACCTAAGAGAAGAGCAATTGTCGACTCAAATACTTCGTGAAAACGAAAAAAAGTTGACTTCATATCGACTCGAGGTATTTATTCGAGTTCGAATGGACCTTCAAGAAGGGCAATTGTCGACTCAAATACTTCGTGAAAACGAAAAAAAAGTTGACTTCATATCGACTCGAGGTGTTTATTCGAGTTCGAATGGACCTTCAAGAAGAGCAATTGTCGACTCAAATACTTCGTGAAAACGAAAAAAAGTTGACTTCATATCGACTCGAGGTGTTTATTTGAGTTCGAATGGACCTTCAAGAAGAGCAATTGTCGACTCAAATACTTCGTGAAAACGAAAAAAAGTTGACTTCATATCGACTCCAGGTTTTTATTCGAGTTTGAATGGACCTTCAAGAAGAGCAATTGTCGACTCAAATACTTCGTGAAAACGAAAAAAAGTTGACTTCATATCGACTCGAGGTGTTTATTCGAGTTCGAATGGACCTTCAAGAAGAGCAATTGTCGACTCAAATACTTCGTGAAAACGAAAAAAAGTTGACTTCATATCGACTCGAGGTGTTTATTCGAGTTCGAATGGACCTTCAAGAAGCGCAATTGTCGACTCAAATACTTCGTGAAAACGAAAAAAAGTTGACTTCATATCGACTCGAGGTGTTTATTCGAGTTCGAATGGACCTTAGAGAAGAGCAATTGTCGACTCAAATACTTCGTGAAAACGAAAAAAAGTTGACTTCATATCGACTCGAGGTGTTTATTCGAGTTCGAATGGACCTTCAAGAAGAGCAATTGTCGACTCAAATACTTCGTGAAAACGAAAAAAAGTTGACTTCATATCGACTCGAGGTGTTTATTCGAGTTCGAATGGACCTTCAAGAAGAGCAATTGTCGACTCAAATACTTCGTGAAAACGAAAAAAATTTGACTTCATATCGACTCGAGGTGTTGATTTGAGCTCGAATGGACCTTCAAGAAGAGCAATTGTCGACTCAAACACTTCGTGAAAACGAAAAAAAGTTGACTTCATATCGACTCGAGGTGTTGATTTGAGTTCGAATGGACCTTCAAGAAGAGCAATTGTCGACTCAAACACTTCGTGAAAACGAAAAAAAGTTGACTTCATATCGACTCGAGGTGTTGATTTGAGTTCGAATGGACCTTGAAGAAGAGCCATTGTCGACTCAAATACTTCGTGAAAACGAAAAAAAGTTGACTTCATATCGACTCGAGGTGTTGATTTGAGTTCGAATGGACCTTCAAGAAGAGCAATTGTCGACTCAAACACTTCGTGAAAACGAAAAAAAGTTGACTTCATATCGACTCGAGGTGTTGATTTGAGTTCGAATGGACCTTCAAGAAGAGCAATTGTCGACTCAAACACTTCGTGAAAACGAAAAAAAGTTGACTTCATATCCACTCGAGGTGTATATTTGAGTTCGAATGGACCTTCAAGAAGTGCAATTGTCGACTCAAATACTTCGTGAAAACGAAAAAAAGTTGACTTCATATCGACTCGAGGTGTTGATTTGAGTTCGAATGGACCTTCAAGAAGAGCAATTGTCGACTCAAACACTTCGTGAAAACGAAAAAAAGTTGACTTCATATCGACTCGAGGTGTTTATTCGAGTTCGAATGGACCTTCAAGAAGAGCAATTGTCGACTCAAATACTTCGTGAAAACGAAAAAAAGTTGACTTCATATCGACTCGAGGTGTTTATTCGAGTTCGAATGGACCTTCAAGAAGAGCAATTGTCGACTCAAATACTTCGTGAAAACGAAAAAAAGTTGACTTCATATCGACTCGAGGTGTTGATTTGAGTTCGAATGGACCTTCAAGAAGAGCAATTGTCGACTCAAATACTTCGTGAAAACGAAAAAAAGTTGACTTCATATCGACTCCAGGTTTTTATTCGAGTTTGAATGGACCTTCAAGAAGAGCAATTGTCGACTCAAATACTTCGTGAAAACGAAAAAAATTTGACTTCATATCGACTCGAGGTGTTGATTTGAGCTCGAATGGACCTTCAAGAAGCGCAATTGTCGACTCAAATACTTCGTGAAAACGAAAAAAAGTTGACTTCATATCGACTCGAGGTGTTGATTTGAGTTCGAATGGACCTTCAAGAAGAGCAATTGTCGACTCAAACACTTCGTGAAAACGAAAAAAAGTTGACTTCATATCGACTCGAGGTGTTGATTTGAGTTCGAATGGACCTTCAAGAAGAGCCATTGTCGACTCAAATACTTCGTGAAAACGAAAAAAAGTTGACTTCATATCGACTCGAGGTGTTGATTTGAGTTCGAATGGACCTTCAAGAAGAGCAATTGTCGACTCAACACTTCGTGAAAACGAAAAAAAGTTGACTTCATATCGACTCGAGGTGTTGATTTGAGTTCGAATGGACCTTCAAGAAGAGCAATTGTCGACTCAAACACTTCGTGAAAACGAAAAAAAGTTGACTTCATATCGACTCGAGGTGTATATTTGAGTTCGAATGGACCTTCAAGAAGCGCAATTGTCGACTCAAATACTTCGTGAAAACGAAAAAAAGTTGACTTCATATCGACTCGAGGTGTTGATTTGAGTTCGAATGGACCTTCAAGAAGAGCAATTGTCGACTCAAATACTTCGTGAAAACGAAAAAAATTTGACTTCATATCGACTCGAGGTGTTGATTTGAGTTCGAATGGACCTTCAAGAAGAGCAATTGTCGACTCAAATACTTCGTGAAAACGAAAAAAAGTTGACTTCATATCGACTCGAGGTGTATATTTGAGTTCGAATGGACCTTCAAGAAGAGCAATTGTCGACTCATATACTTCGTGAAAACGAAAAAAAGTTGACTTCATATCGACTCGAGGTGTTTATTCGAGTTCGAATGGACCTTCAAGAAGAGCAATTGTCGACTCAAATACTTCGTGAAAACGAAAAAAAGTTGACTTCATGTCGACTCGAGGTGTTTATTCGAGTTCGAATGGACCTTAGAGAAGAGCAATTGTCGACTCAAATACTTCGTGAAAACGAAAAAAAGTTGACTTCATATCGACTCGAGGTGTTTATTCGAGTTCGAATGGACCTTCAAGAAGAGCAATTGTCGACTCAAATACTCCGTGAAAACGAAAAAAAGTTGACTTCATATCGACTCGAGGTGTTTATTCGAGTTCGAATGGAGCTTCAAAAAGAGCAATTGTCGACTCAAATACTTCGTGAAAACGAAAAAAATTTGACTTCATATCGACTCGAGGTGTTGATTTGAGCTCGAATGGACCTTCAAGAAGAGCAATTGTCGACTCAAACACTTCGTGAAAACGAAAAAAAGTTGACTTCATATCGACTCGAGGTGTTGATTTGAGTTCGAATGGACCTTCAAGAAGAGCAATTGTCGACTCAAATACTTCGTGAAAACGAAAAAAAGGTTGACTTCATATCGACTCGAGGTGTTTATTCGAGTTCGAATGGACCTTCAAGAAGAGCAATTGTCGACTCATATACTTCGTGAAAACGAAAAAAAGTTGACTTCATATCGACTCGAGGTGTTTATTCGAGTTCGAATGGACCTTCAAGAAGAGCAATTGTCGACTCAAATACTTCGTGAAAACGAAAAAAAGTTGACTTCATATCGACTCGAGGTGTTTATTCGAGTTCGAATGGACCTTCAAGAAGAGCAATTGTCGACTCAAATACTTCGTGAAAACGAAAAAAAGTTGACTTCATATCGACTCGAGGTGTTTATTCGAGTTCGAATGGAGCTTCAAAAAGAGCAATTGTCGACTCAAATACTTCCTGAAAACGAAAAAAATTTGACTTCATATCGACTCGAGGTGTTGATTTGAGCTCGAATGGACCTTCAAGAAGAGCAATTGTCGACTCAAACACTTCGTGAAAACGAAAAAAAGTTGACTTCATATCGACTCGAGGTGTTTATTCGAGTTCGAATGGACCTTCAAGAAGCGCAATTGTCGACTCAAATACTTCGTGAAAACGAAAAAAAGTTGACTTCATATCGACTCGAGGTGTTTATTTGAGTTCGAATGGACCTTCAAGAAGAGCAATTGTCGACTCAAATACTTCGTGAAAACGAAAAAAAGTTGACTTCATATCGACTCGAGGTTTTTATTCGAGTTTGAATGGACCTTCAAGAAGAGCAATTGTCGACTCAAATACTTCGTGAAAACGAAAAAAAGTTGACTTCATATCGACTCGAGGTGTTGATTTGAGCTCGAATGGACCTTCAAGAAGCGCAATTGTCGACTCAAACACTTCGTGAAAACGAAAAAAAGTTGACTTCATATCGACTCGAGGTGTATATTTGAGTTCGAATGGACCTTCAAGAAGCGCAATTGTCGACTCAAATACTTCGTGAAAACGAAAAAAAATTGACTTCATATCGACTCGAGGTGTTGATTTGAGTTCGAATGGACCTTCAAGAAGAGCAATTGTCGACTCAAACACTTCGTGAAAACGAAAAAAAGTTGACTTCATATCGACTCGAGGTGTTTATTCGAGTTCGAATGGAACTTCAAGAAGAGCAATTGTCGACTCAAATACTTCGTGAAAACGAAAAAAAGTTGACTTCATATCGACTCGAGGTGTTTATTCGAGTTCGAATGGACCTTCAAGAAGCGCAATTGTCGACTCAAATACTTCGTGAAAACGAAAAAAAGTTGACTTCATATCGACTCGAGGTGTTTATTTGAGTTCGAATGGACCTTCAAGAAGAGCAATTGTCGACTCAAATACTTCGTGAAAACGAATAAAAAGTTGACTTCATATCGACACGAGGTGTTGATTTGAGCTCGAATGGACCTTCAAGAAGAGCAATTGTCGACTCAAACACTTCGTGAAAACGAAAAAAAGTTGGTTTATATCGACTCGAGGTGTTGATTTGAGTTCGAATGGACCTTCAAGAAGAGCCATTGTCGACTCAAATACTTCGTGAAAACGAAAAAAAGTTGACTTCATATCGACTCGAGGTGTTGATTTGAGTTCGAATGGACCTTCAAGAAGAGCGATTGTCGACTCAAACACTTCGTGAAAACGAAAAAAAGTTGACTTCATATCGACTCGAGGTGTTGATTTGAGTTCGAATGGACCTTCAAGAAGAGCAATTGTCGACTCAAACACTTCGTGAAAACGAAAAAAAGTTGACTTCATATCGACTCGAGGTGTATATTTGAGTTCGAATGGACCTTCAAGAAGCGCAATTGTCGACTCAAATACTTCGTGAAAACGAAAAAAAGTTGACTTCATATCGACTCGAGGTGTTGATTTGAGTTCGAATGGACCTTCAAGAAGAGCAATTGTCGACTCAAACACTTCGTGAAAACGAAAAAAAGTTGACTTCATATCGACTCGAGGTGTTTATTCGAGTTCGAATGGACCTTCAAGAAGAGCAATTGTCGACTCAAATACTTCGTGAAAACGAAAAAAAGTTGACTTCATATCGACTCGAGGTGTTTATTCGAGTTCGAATGGACCTTCAAGAAGAGCAATTGTCGACTCAAATACTTCGTGAAAACGAAAAAAAGTTGACTTCATATCGACTCGAGGTGTTTATTCGAGTTCGAATGGACCTTAGAGAAGAGCAATTGTCGACTCAAATACTTCGTGAAAACGAAAAAAAGTTGACTTCATATCGACTCGAGGTGTTTATTCGAGTTCGAATGGACCTTCAAGAAGAGCAATTGTCGACTCAAATACTTCGTGAAAACGAAAATAAAGTTGACTTCATATCGACTCGAGGTGTTTATTCGAGTTCGAATGGAGCTTCAAAAAGAGCAATTGTCGACTCAAATACTTCGTGAAAACGAAAAAAATTTGACTTCATATCGACTCGAGGTGTTGATTTGAGCTCGAATGGACCTTCAAGAAGAGCAATTGTCGACTCAAACACTTCGTGAAAACGAAAAAAAGTTGACTTCATATCGACTCGAGGTGTTGATTTGAGTTCGAATGGACCTTCAAGAAGCGCAATTGTCGACTCAAATACTTCGTGAAAACGAAAAAAAGTTGACTTCATATCGACTCGAGGTGTTGATTTGAGTTCGAATGGACCTTCAAGAAGAGCAATTGTCGACTCAAATACTTCGTGAAAACGAAAAAAAGGTTGACTTCATATCGACTCGAGGTGTTTATTCGAGTTCGAATGGACCTTCAAGAAGAGCAATTGTCGACGCAAATACTTCGTGAAAACGAAAAAAAGGTTGACTTGATATCGACTCGAGGTGTTTATTCGAGTTCGAATGGACCTTCAAGAAGAGCAATTGTCGACTCAAATACTTCGTGAAAACGAAAAAAATTTGACTTCATATCGACTCGAGGTGTTGATTTGAGCTCGAATGGACCTTCAAGAAGAGCAATTGTCGACTCAAACACTTCGTGAAAACGAAAAAATGTTGACTTCATATCGACTCGAGGTGTTGATTTGAGTTCGAATGGACCTTCAAGAAGCGCAATTGTCGACTCAAATACTTCGTGAAAACGAAAAAAAGTTGACTTCATATCGACTCGAGGTGTTGATTTGAGTTCGAATGGACCTTCAAGAAGAGCAATTGTCGACTCAAACACTTCGTGAAAACGAAAAAAAGTTGACTTCATATCGACTCGAGGTGTTGATTTGAGTTCGAATGGACCTTCAAGAAGAGCAATTGTCGACTCAAACACTTCGTGAAAACGAAAAAAAGTTGACTTCATATCGACTCGAGGTGTTGATTTGAGTTCGAATGGACCTTCAAGAAGAGCCATTGTCGACTCAAATACTTCGTGAAAACGAAAAAAAGTTGACTTCATATCGACTCGAGGTGTTGATTTGAGTTCGAATGGACCTTCAAGAAGAGCAATCGTCGACTCAAACACTTCGTGAAAACGAAAAAAAGTTGACTTCATATCGACTCGAGGTGTTGATTTGAGTTCGAATGGACCTTCAAGAAGAGCAATTGTCGACTCAAACACTTCGTGAAAACGAAAAAAAGTTGACTTCATATCCACTCGAGGTGTATATTTGAGTTCGAATGGACCTTCAAGAAGCGCAATTGTCGACTCAAATACTTCGTGAAAACGAAAAAAAGTTGACTTCATATCGACTCGAGGTGTTGATTTGAGTTCGAATGGACCTTCAAGAAGAGCAATTGTCGACTCAAACACTTCGTGAAAACGAAAAAAAGTTGACTTCATATCGACTCGAGGTGTTTATTCGAGTTCGAATGGACCTTCAAGAAGAGCAATTGTCGACTCAAATACTTCGTGAAAACGAAAAAAAGTTGACTTCATATCGACTCGAGGTGTTTATTCGAGTTCGAATGGACCTTCAAGAAGAGCAATTGTCGACTCAAATACTTCGTGAAAACGAAAAAAAGTTGACTTCATATCGACTCGAGGTGTTTATTTGAGTTCGAATGGACCTTCAAGAAGAGCAATTGTCGACTCAAATACTTCGTGAAAACGAAAAAAAGTTGACTTCATATCGACTCGAGGTGTTTATTCGAGTTCGAATGGACCTTCAAGAAGCGCAATTGTCGACTCAAATACTTCGTGAAAACGAAAAAAAGTTGACTTCATATCGACTCGAGGTGTTTATTTGAGTTCGAATGGACCTTCAAGAAGAGCAATTGTCGACTCAAATACTTCGTGAAAACGAATAAAAAGTTGACTTCATATCGACACGAGGTGTTGATTTGAGCTCGAATGGACCTTCAAGAAGAGCAATTGTCGACTCAAACACTTCGTGAAAACGAAAAAAAGTTGGTTTATATCGACTCGAGGTGTTGATTTGAGTTCGAATGGACCTTCAAGAAGAGCCATTGTCGACTCAAATACTTCGTGAAAACGAAAAAAAGTTGACTTCATATCGACTCGAGGTGTTGATTTGAGTTCGAATGGACCTTCAAGAAGAGCGATTGTCGACTCAAACACTTCGTGAAAACGAAAAAAAGTTGACTTCATATCGACTCGAGGTGTTGATTTGAGTTCGAATGGACCTTCAAGAAGAGCAATTGTCGACTCAAACACTTCGTGAAAACGAAAAAAAGTTGACTTCATATCGACTCGAGGTGTATATTTGAGTTCGAATGGACCTTCAAGAAGCGCAATTGTCGACTCAAATACTTCGTGAAAACGAAAAAAAGTTGACTTCATATCGACTCGAGGTGTTGATTTGAGTTCGAATGGACCTTCAAGAAGAGCAATTGTCGACTCAAACACTTCGTGAAAACGAAAAAAAGTTGACTTCATATCGACTCGAGGTGTTTATTCGAGTTCGAATGGACCTTCAAGAAGAGCAATTGTCGACTCAAATACTTCGTGAAAACGAAAAAAAGTTGACTTCATATCGACTCGAGGTGTTTATTCGAGTTCGAATGGACCTTCAAGAAGAGCAATTGTCGACTCAAATACTTCGTGAAAACGAAAAAAAGTTGACTTCATATCGACTCGAGGTGTTTATTCGAGTTCGAATGGACCTTAGAGAAGAGCAATTGTCGACTCAAACACTTCGTGAAAACGAAAAAATGTTGACTTCATATCGACTCGAGGTGTTGATTTGAGTTCGAATGGACCTTCAAGAAGCGCAATTGTCGACTCAAATACTTCGTGAAAACGAAAAAAAGTTGACTTCATATCGACTCGAGGTGTTGATTTGAGTTCGAATGGACCTTCAAGAAGAGCAATTGTCGACTCAAACACTTCGTGAAAACGAAAAAAAGTTGACTTCATATCGACTCGAGGTGTTGATTTGAGTTCGAATGGACCTTCAAGAAGAGCAATTGTCGACTCAAACACTTCGTGAAAACGAAAAAAAGTTGACTTCATATCGACTCGAGGTGTTGATTTGAGTTCGAATGGACCTTCAAGAAGAGCCATTGTCGACTCAAATACTTCGTGAAAACGAAAAAAAGTTGACTTCATATCGACTCGAGGTGTTGATTTGAGTTCGAATGGACCTTCAAGAAGAGCAATCGTCGACTCAAACACTTCGTGAAAACGAAAAAAAGTTGACTTCATATCGACTCGAGGTGTTGATTTGAGTTCGAATGGACCTTCAAGAAGAGCAATTGTCGACTCAAACACTTCGTGAAAACGAAAAAAAGTTGACTTCATATCCACTCGAGGTGTATATTTGAGTTCGAATGGACCTTCAAGAAGCGCAATTGTCGACTCAAATACTTCGTGAAAACGAAAAAAAGTTGACTTCATATCGACTCGAGGTGTTGATTTGAGTTCGAATGGACCTTCAAGAAGAGCAATTGTCGACTCAAACACTTCGTGAAAACGAAAAAAAGTTGACTTCATATCGACTCGAGGTGTTTATTCGAGTTCGAATGGACCTTCAAGAAGAACAATTGTCGACTCAAATACTTCGTGAAAACGAAAAAAAGTTGACTTCATATCGACTCGAGGTGTTTATTCGAGTTCGAATGGACCTTCAAGAAGAGCAATTGTCGACTCAAATACTTCGTGAAAACGAAAAAAAGTTGACTTCATATCGACTCGAGGTGTTTATTTGAGTTCGAATGGACCTTCAAGAAGAGCAATTGTCGACTCAAATACTTCGTGAAAACGAAAAAAAGTTGACTTCATATCGACTCGAGGTGTTTATTCGAGTTCGAATGGACCTTCAAGAAGCGCAATTGTCGACTCAAATACTTCGTGAAAACGAAAAAAAGTTGACTTCATATCGACTCGAGGTGTTTATTTGAGTTCGAATGGACCTTCAAGAAGAGCAATTGTCGACTCAAATACTTCGTGAAAACGAATAAAAAGTTGACTTCATATCGACACGAGGTGTTGATTTGAGCTCGAATGGACCTTCAAGAAGAGCAATTGTCGACTCAAACACTTCGTGAAAACGAAAAAAAGTTGGTTTATATCGACTCGAGGTGTTGATTTGAGTTCGAATGGACCTTCAAGAAGAGCCATTGTCGACTCAAATACTTCGTGAAAACGAAAAAAAGTTGACTTCATATCGACTCGAGGTGTTGATTTGAGTTCGAATGGACCTTCAAGAAGAGCGATTGTCGACTCAAACACTTCGTGAAAACGAAAAAAAGTTGACTTCATATCGACTCGAGGTGTTGATTTGAGTTCGAATGGACCTTCAAGAAGAGCAATTGTCGACTCAAACACTTCGTGAAAACGAAAAAAAGTTGACTTCATATCGACTCGAGGTGTATATTTGAGTTCGAATGGACCTTCAAGAAGCGCAATTGTCGACTCAAATACTTCGTGAAAACGAAAAAAAGTTGACTTCATATCGACTCGAGGTGTTGATTTGAGTTCGAATGGACCTTCAAGAAGAGCAATTGTCGACTCAAACACTTCGTGAAAACGAAAAAAAGTTGACTTCATATCGACTCGAGGTGTTTATTCGAGTTCGAATGGACCTTCAAGAAGAGCAATTGTCGACTCAAATACTTCGTGAAAACGAAAAAAAGTTGACTTCATATCGACTCGAGGTGTTTATTCGAGTTCGAATGGACCTTCAAGAAGAGCAATTGTCGACTCAAATACTTCGTGAAAACGAAAAAAAGTTGACTTCATATCGACTCGAGGTGTTTATTCGAGTTCGAATGGACCTTAGAGAAGAGCAATTGTCGACTCAAATACTTCGTGAAAACGAAAAAAAGTTGACTTCATATCGACTCGAGGTGTTTATTCGAGTTCGAATGGACCTTCAAGAAGAGCAATTGTCGACTCAAATACTTCGTGAAAACGAAAATAAAGTTGACTTCATATCGACTCGAGGTGTTTATTCGAGTTCGAATGGAGCTTCAAAAAGAGCAATTGTCGACTCAAATACTTCGTGAAAACGAAAAAAATTTGACTTCATATCGACTCGAGGTGTTGATTTGAGCTCGAATGGACCTTCAAGAAGAGCAATTGTCGACTCAAACACTTCGTGAAAACGAAAAAAAGTTGACTTCATATCGACTCGAGGTGTTGATTTGAGTTCGAATGGACCTTCAAGAAGCGCAATTGTCGACTCAAATACTTCGTGAAAACGAAAAAAAGTTGACTTCATATCGACTCGAGGTGTTGATTTGAGTTCGAATGGACCTTCAAGAAGAGCAATTGTCGACTCAAATACTTCGTGAAAACGAAAAAAAGGTTGACTTCATATCGACTCGAGGTGTTTATTCGAGTTCGAATGGACCTTCAAGAAGAGCAATTGTCGACGCAAATACTTCGTGAAAACGAAAAAAAGGTTGACTTGATATCGACTCGAGGTGTTTATTCGAGTTCGAATGGACCTTCAAGAAGAGCAATTGTCGACTCAAATACTTCGTGAAAACGAAAAAAATTTGACTTCATATCGACTCGAGGTGTTGATTTGAGCTCGAATGGACCTTCAAGAAGAGCAATTGTCGACTCAAACACTTCGTGAAAACGAAAAAATGTTGACTTCATATCGACTCGAGGTGTTGATTTGAGTTCGAATGGACCTTCAAGAAGCGCAATTGTCGACTCAAATACTTCGTGAAAACGAAAAAAAGTTGACTTCATATCGACTCGAGGTGTTGATTTGAGTTCGAATGGACCTTCAAGAAGAGCAATTGTCGACTCAAACACTTCGTGAAAACGAAAAAAAGTTGACTTCATATCGACTCGAGGTGTTGATTTGAGTTCGAATGGACCTTCAAGAAGAGCAATTGTCGACTCAAACACTTCGTGAAAACGAAAAAAAGTTGACTTCATATCGACTCGAGGTGTTGATTTGAGTTCGAATGGACCTTCAAGAAGAGCCATTGTCGACTCAAATACTTCGTGAAAACGAAAAAAAGTTGACTTCATATCGACTCGAGGTGTTGATTTGAGTTCGAATGGACCTTCAAGAAGAGCAATCGTCGACTCAAACACTTCGTGAAAACGAAAAAAAGTTGACTTCATATCGACTCGAGGTGTTGATTTGAGTTCGAATGGACCTTCAAGAAGAGCAATTGTCGACTCAAACACTTCGTGAAAACGAAAAAAAGTTGACTTCATATCCACTCGAGGTGTATATTTGAGTTCGAATGGACCTTCAAGAAGCGCAATTGTCGACTCAAATACTTCGTGAAAACGAAAAAAAGTTGACTTCATATCGACTCGAGGTGTTGATTTGAGTTCGAATGGACCTTCAAGAAGAGCAATTGTCGACTCAAACACTTCGTGAAAACGAAAAAAAGTTGACTTCATATCGACTCGAGGTGTTTATTCGAGTTCGAATGGACCTTCAAGAAGAGCAATTGTCGACTCAAATACTTCGTGAAAACGAAAAAAAGTTGACTTCATATCGACTCGAGGTGTTTATTCGAGTTCGAATGGACCTTCAAGAAGAGCAATTGTCGACTCAAATACTTCGTGAAAACGAAAAAAAGTTGACTTCATATCGACTCGAGGTGTTTATTTGAGTTCGAATGGACCTTCAAGAAGAGCAATTGTCGACTCAAATACTTCGTGAAAACGAAAAAAAGTTGACTTCATATCGACTCCAGGTGTTGATTTGAGTTCGAATGGACCTTCAAGAAGAGCAATTGTCGACACAAATACTTCGTGAAACCGAAAAAAAGTTGACTTCATATCGATTCGAGGTGTTGATTTGAGTTCGAATGGACCTTCAAGAAGAGCAATTGTCGACTCAAATGATTCGTGAAAACGAAAAAAAGTTGACTTCATATCGACTCGAGGTGTATATTTGAGTTCGAATGGACCTTCAAGAAGAGCAATTGTCGACTCAAATACTTCGTGAAAACGAAAAAAAGTTGACTTCATATCGACTCGAGGTGTTGATTTGAGTTCGAATGGACCTTCAAGAAGAGCAATTGTCGACTCAAACACTTCGTGAAAACGAAAAAAAGTTGAATTCATATCGACTCGAGGTGTTGATTTGAGTTCGAATGGACCTTCAAGAAGAGCAATTGTCGACTCAAACACTTCGTGAAAACGAAAAAAAGTTGACTTCATATCGACTCGAGGTGTTGATTTGAGTTCGAATGGACCTTCAAGAAGAGCCATTGTCGACTCAAATACTTCGTGAAAACGAAAAAAAGTTGACTTCATATCGACTCGAGGTGTTGATTTGAGTTCGAATGGACCTTCAAGAAGAGCAATTGTCGACTCAAACACTTCGTGAAAACGAAAAAAAGTTGACTTCATATCGACTCGAGGTGTTGATTTGAGTTCGAATGGACCTTCAAGAAGAGCAATTGTCGACTCAAACACTTCGTGAAAACGAAAAAAAGTTGACTTCATATCGACTCGAGGTGTATATTTGAGTTCGAATGGACCTTCAAGAAGCGCAATTGTCGACTCAAATACTTCGTGAAAACGAAAAAAATTTGACTTCATATCGACTCGAGGTGTTGATTTGAGTTCGAATGGACCTTCAAGAAGAGCAATTGTCGACTCAAATACTTCGTGAAAACGAAAAAAATTTGACTTCATATCGACTCGAGGTGTTGATTTGAGTTCGAATGGACCTTCAAGAAGAGCAATTGTCGACTCAAATACTTCGTGAAAACGAAAAAAAGTTGACTTCATATCGACTCGAGGTGTATATTTGAGTTCGAATGGACCTTCAAGAAGAGCAATTGTCGACTCATATACTTCGTGAAAACGAAAAAAAGTTGACTTCATATCGACTCGAGGTGTTTATTCGAGTTCGAATGGACCTTCAAGAAGAGCAATTGTCGACTCAAATACTTCGTGAAAACGAAAAAAAGTTGACTTCATATCGACTCGAGGTGTTTATTCGAGTTCGAATGGAGCTTCAAAAAGAGCAATTGTCGACTCAAATACTTCGTGAAAACGAAAAAAATTTGACTTCATATCGACTCGAGGTGTTGATTTGAGCTCGAATGGACCTTCAAGAAGAGCAATTGTCGACTCAAACACTTCGTGAAAACGAAAAAAAGTTGACTTCATATCGACTCGAGGTGTTGATTTGAGTTCGAATGGACCTTCAAGAAGCGCAATTGTCGACTCAAATACTTCGTGAAAACGAAAAAAAGTTGACTTCATATCGACTCGAGGTGTTGATTTGAGTTCGAATGGACCTTCAAGAAGAGCAATTGTCGACTCAAATACTTCGTGAAAACGAAAAAAAGGTTGACTTCATATCGACTCGAGGTGTTTATTCGAGTTCGAATGGACCTTCAAGAAGAGCAATTGTCGACGCAAATACTTCGTGAAAACGAAAAAAAGGTTGACTTGATATCGACTCGAGGTGTTTATTCGAGTTCGAATGGACCTTCAAGAAGAGCAATTGTCGACGCAAATACTTCGTGTAAACGAAAAAAAGTTGACTTCATATCGACTCGAGGTGATTATTCGAGTTCGAAGACCTTCAAGAAGAGCAATTGTCGACTCAAATACTTCGTGAAAACGAAAAAAATTTGACTTCATATCGACTCGAGGTGTTGATTTGAGTTCGAATGGACCTTCAAGAAGCGCAATTGTCGACTCAAATACTTCGTGAAAACGAAAAAAAGTTGACTTCATATCGACTCGAGGTGTTGATTTGAGTTCGAATGGACCTTCAAGAAGAGCAATTGTCGACTCAAACACTTCGTGAAAACGAAAAAAAGTTGACTTCATATCGACTCGAGGTGTTGATTTGAGTTCGAATAGACCTTCAAGAAGAGCAATTGTCGACTCAAACACTTCGTGAAAACGAAAAAAAGTTGACTTCATATCGACTCGAGGTGTTGATTTGAGTTCGAATGGACCTTCAAGAAGAGCAATTGTCGACTCAAACACTTCGTGAAAACGAAAAAAAGTTGACTTCATATCCACTCGAGGTGTTGATTTGAGTTCGAATGGACCTTCAAGAAGAGCAATTGTCGACTCTAATACTTCGTGAAAACGAAAAAAAGTTGACTTCATATCGACTTGAGGTGTATATTTGAGTTCGAATGGACCTTCAAGAAGAGCAATTGTCGACTCATATACTTCGTGAAAACGAAAAAAAGTTGACTTCATATCGACTCGAGGTGTTTATGCGAGTTCGAATGAACCTTCAAGAAGAGCAATTGTCGACTCAAATACTTCGTGAAAACGAAAAAAAGTTGACTTCATATCGACTTGAGGTGTATATTTGAGTTCGAATGGACCTTCAAGAAGAGCAATTGTCGACTCATATACTTCGTGAAAACGAAAAAAAGTTGACTTCATATCGACTCGAGGTGTTTATGCGAGTTCGAATGAACCTTCAAGAAGAGCAATTGTCGACTCAAATACTTCGTGAAAATGAAAAAAAGTTGACTTCATATCGACTCGAGGTGTTTATTCGAGTTCGAATGGACCTTCAAGAAGAGCAATTGTCGACTCAAATACTTCGTGAAAACGAAAAAAAAGTTGACTTCATATCGACTCGAGGTGTTTATTCGAGTTCGAATGGACCTTCAAGAAGAGCAATTGTCGACTCAAATACTTCGTGAAAACGAAAAAAAGTTGACTTCATATCGACTCCAGGTGTTGATTTGAGTTCGAATGGACCTTCAAGAAGAGCAATTGTCGACACAAATACTTCGTGAAAACGAAAAAAAGTTGACTTCATATCGACTCGAGGTGTATATTTGAGTTCGAATGGACCTTCAAGAAGAGCAATTGTCGACTCAAATACTTCGTGAAAACGAAAAAAAGTTGACTTCATATCGACTCGAGGTGTATATTTGAGTTCGAATGGACCTTCAAGAAGCGCAATTGTCGACTCAAACACTTCGTGAAAACAAAAAAAAGTTGACTTCATATCGACTCGATGTGTTGATTTGAGTTCGAATGGACCTTCAAGAAGAGCAATTGTCGACTCAAACACTTCGTGAAAACGAAAAAAAGTTGACTTCATATCGACTCGAGGTGTATATTTGAGTTCGAATGGACCTTCAAGAAGCGCAATTGTCGACTCAAATACTTCGTGAAAACGAAAAAAAGTTGACTTCATATCGACTCGAGGTGTTGATTTGAGTTCGAATGGACCTTCAAGAAGAGCAATTGTCGACTCAAACACTTCGTGAAAACGAAAAAAAGTTGACTTCATATCGACTCGAGGTGTTTATTCGAGTTCGAATGGACCTTCAAGAAGAGCAATTGTCGACGCAAATACTTCGTGAAAACGAAAAAAATTTGACTTCATATCGACTCGAGGTGTATATTTGAGTTCGAATGGACCTTCAAGAAGAGCAATTGTCGACGCAAATACTTCGTGAAAATAAAAAAAAGTTGACTTCATATCGACTCGAGGTGTTTATTCGAGTTCGAATGGACCTTCAAGAAGAGCAATTGTCGACGCAAATACTTCGTGAAAACGAAAAAAATTTGACTTCATATCGACTCGAGGTGTTGATTTGAGCTCGAATGGAGCTTCAAAAAGAGCAATTGTCGACTCAAATACTTCGTGAAAACGAAAAAAAGTTGACTTCATATCGACTCGAGGTGTTTATTCGAGTTCGAATGGACCTTCAAGAAGAGCAATTGTCGACTCAAATACTTCGTGAAAACGAAAAAAAGTTGACTTCATATCGACTCGAGGTGTTTATTCGAGTTCGAATGGAGCTTCAAAAAGAGCAATTGTCGACTCAAATACTTCGTGAAAACGAAAAAAATTTGACTTCATATCGACTCGAGGTGTTGATTTGAGCTCGAATGGACCTTCAAGAAGAGCAATTGTCGACTCAAACACTTCGTGAAAACGAAAAAAAGTTGACTTCATATCGACTCGAGGTGTATATTTGAGTTCGAATGGACCTTCAAGAAGCGCAATTGTCGACTCAAACACTTCGTGAAAACAAAAAAAAGTTGACTTCATATCGACTCGATGTGTTGATTTGAGTTCGAATGGACCTTCAAGAAGAGCAATTGTCGACTCAAATACTTCGTGAAAACGAAAAAAAGGTTGACTTCATATCGACTCGAGGTGTTTATTCGAGTTCGAATGGACCTTCAAGAAGAGCAATTGTCGACGCAAATACTTCGTGAAAACGAAAAAAAGGTTGACTTCATATCGACTCGAGGTGTTTATTCGAGTTCGAATGGACCTTCAAGAAGAGCAATTGTCGACGCAAATACTTCGTGTAAACGAAAAAAAGTTGACTTCATATCGACTCGAGGTGATTATTCGAGTTCGAAGACCTTCAAGAAGAGCAATTGTCGACTCAAATACTTCGTGAAAACGAAAAAAATTTGACTTCATATCGACTCGAGGTGTTGATTTGAGTTCGAATGGACCTTCAAGAAGCGCAATTGTCGACTCAAATACTTCGTGAAAACGAAAAAAAGTTGACTTCATATCGACTCGAGGTGTTGATTTGAGTTCGAATGGACCTTCAAGAAGAGCAATTGTCGACTCAAACACTTCGTGAAAACGAAAAAAAGTTGACTTCATATCGACTCGAGGTGTTGATTTGAGTTCGAATGGACCTTCAAGAAGCGCAATTGTCGATTCAAATACTTCGTGAAAACGAAAAAAAGTTGACTTCATATCGACTCGAGGTGTTGATTTGAGTTCGAATAGACCTTCAAGAAGAGCAATTGTCGACTCAAACACTTCGTGAAAACGAAAAAAAGTTGACTTCATATCGACTCGAGGTGTTGATTTGAGTTCGAATGGACCTTCAAGAAGAGCAATTGTCGACTCAAACACTTCGTGAAATCGAAAAAAAGTTGACTTCATATCCACTCGAGGTGTTGATTTGAGTTCGAATGGACCTTCAAGAAGAGCAATTGTCGACTCAAATACTTCGTGAAAACGAAAAAAAGTTGACTTCATATCGACTTGAGGTGTATATTTGAGTTCGAATGGACCTTCAAGAAGAGCAATTGTCGACTCATATACTTCGTGAAAACGAAAAAAAGTTGACTTCATATCGACTCGAGGTGTTTATGCGAGTTCGAATGAACCTTCAAGAAGAGCAATTGTCGACTCAAATACTTCGTGAAAACGAAAAAAAGTTGACTTCATATCGACTCGAGGTGTTTATTCGAGTTCGAATGGACCTTAGAGAAGAGCAATTGTCGACTCAAATACTTCGTGAAAACGAAAAAAAGTTGACTTCATATCGACTCGAGGTGTTTATTCGAGTTCGAATGGACCTTCAAGAAGAGCAATTGTCGACTCAAATACTTCGTGAAAACGAAAAAGAAGTTGACTTCATATCGACTCGAGGTGTTTATTCGATTTCGAATGGACCTTCAAGAAGAGCAATTGTCGACTCAAATACTTCGTGAAAACGAAAAAAAGTTGGATTCATATCGACTCCAGGTGTTGATTTGAGTTCGAATGGACCTTCAAGAAGAGCAATTGTCGACACAAATACTTCGTGAAACCGAAAAAAAGTTGACTTCATATCGATTCGAGGTGTTGATTTGAGTTCGAATGGACCTTCAAGAAGAGCAATTGTCGACTCAAATACTTCGTGAAAACGAAAAAAAGTTGACTTCATATCGACTCGAGGTGTATATTTGAGTTCGAATGGACCTTCAAGAAGAGCAATTGTCGACTCAAATACTTCGTGAAAACGAAAAAAAGTTGACTTCATATCGACTCGAGGTGTTGATTTGAGTTCGAATGGACCTTCAAGAAGAGCAATTGTCGACTCAAATACTTCGTGAAAACGAAAAAAAGTTGACTTCATATCGACTCGAGGTGTTGATTTGAGTTCGAATGGACCTTCAAGAAGAGCAATTGTCGACTCAAACACTTCGTGAAAACAAAAAAAAGTTGACTTCATATCGACTCGAGGTGTTGATTTGAGTTCGAATGGACCTTCAAGAAGAGCAATTGTCGACTCAAACACTTCGTGAAAACGAAAAAAAGTTGACTTCATATCGACTCGAGGTGTATATTTGAGTTCGAATGGACCTTCAAGAAGCGCAATTGTCGACTCAAATACTTCGTGAAAACGAAAAAAAGTTGCCTTTATATCGACTCGAGGTGTTGATTTGAGTTCGAATGGACCTTCAAGAAGAGCAATTGTCGACTCAAACACTTCGTGAAAACGAAAAAAAGTTGACTTCATATCGACTCGAGGTGTTTATTCGAGTTCGAATGGACCTTCAAGAAGAGCAATTGTCGACGCAAATACTTCGTGAAAACGAAAAAAATTTGACTTCATATCGACTCGAGGTGTATATTTGAGTTCGAATGGACCTTCAAGAAGAGCAATTGTCGACGCAAATACTTCGTGAAAACGAAAAAAATTTGACTTCATATCGACTCGAGGTGTTTATTCGAGTTCGAATGGACCTTCAAGAACAGCAATTGTCGACGCAAATACTTCGTGAAAACGAAAAAAATTTGACTTCATATCGACTCGAGGTGTTGATTTGAGCTCGAATGGACCTTCAAGAAGAGCAATTGTCGACTCAAACACTTCGTGAAAACGAAAAAAAGTTGACTTCATATCGACTCGAGGTGTTTATTCGAGTTCGAATGGACCTTCAAGTAGAGCAATTGTCGACTCAAATACTTCGTGAAATTGAAAAAAATTTGACTTCATATCGACTCGAGGTGTTGATTTGAGCTCGAATGGACCTTCAAGAAGAGCAATTGTCGACTCAAACACTTCGTGAAAACGAAAAAAAGTTGACTTCATATCGACTCGAGGTGTTGATTTGAGTTCGAATGGACCTTCAAGAAGAGCAATTGTCGACTCAAATACTTCGTGAAAACGAAAAAAAGGTTGACTTCATATCGACTCGAGGTGTTTATTCGAGTTCGAATGGACCTTCAAGAAGAGCATTTGTCGACGCAAATACTTCGTGTAAACGAAAAAAATTTGACTTCATATCGACTCGTGGTGTTTATTCGAGTTCGAATGGACCTTCAAGAAGAGCAATTGTCGACTCAAATACTTCGTGAAAACGAAAAAAAAGTTGACTTCATATCGACTCGAGGTGTTTATTCGAGTTCGAATGGACCTTCAAGAAGAGCAATAATTGCTTTTCTTGCAAAATTTTCTTGCTTTAATTGCTTTAATTGCAATAATTTTCACGAAGTATTTGAGTCGACAATTATTGTCGACTCAAATACTTCGTGAAAACGAAAAAAAAAGTTGACTTCATATCGACTCGAGGTGTTTATTCGAGTTCGAATGGACCTTAGAGAAGAGCAATTGTCGACTCAAATACTTCGTGAAAACGAAAAAAAGTTGACTTCATATCGACTCGAGGTGTTTATTCGAGTTCGAATGGACCTTCAAGAAGAGCAATTGTCGACTCAAATACTTCGTGAAAACGAAAAAAAGTTGACTTCATATCGACTCGAGGTGTTTATTCGAGTTCGAATGGGCCTTCAAGAAGAGCAATTGTCGACTCAAATACTTCGTGAAAACGAAAAAAAAGTTGACTTCATATCGACTCGAGGTGTTTATTCGAGTTCGAATGGACCTTCAAGAAGAGCAGTTGTCGACTCAAATTCTTCGTGAAAACGAAAAAAAGTTGACTTCATATCGACTCGAGGTGTTGATTTGAGTTCGAATGGACCTTCAAGAAGAGCAATTGTCGACACAAATACTTCGTGAAAACGAAAAAAAGTTGACTTCATATCGACTCGAGGTGTTGATTTGAGTTCGAATGGACCTTTAAGAAGAGCAATTGTCGACTCAAATACTTCGTGAAAACGAAACAACGGTTCATTATCTTCTTTGTACAGATCACCCTTCTGTCTAGATCACTAGGTCTAAATGTCTAGATCCTAAATGTTAGATTAATTATTATTGTCAATTATCACTAATTATTAACAATTTTATCAAGTACCTACTGAAAATTATTATAATTTATTGTTAGGTATTGATAATTCGTATTTATTATTAATAATAATTATTATTAATTATGATTAATTAATACGATATAATTCTGGGGTTTTTAATACTACGTCGGTAATAATAATTATTATTTGTCTATAAAAGAAGTACCTACCAACAAACATTCGAAATTACCTTCATTTCCGTAGCACGAAACGCACCTCAGAACAACAAACTCGACATCACTTAAGCCATATGATGTTCCAAAGAGCTTGTTAGTATGAAAATGGACCTGTACTTCAACAGTTTGATTCACGATCGGGTTGTGAGGCACAATCTTTGAGCCGTCATTGTGAACGAACGGCTGGTCGTACAAAGCTGCGGATGGTCTTAAAAAATTCTACGGAACAAACTCTATCTAAATATGAAATAAAAAACATACCGTTTGATAGGAATTTTTCGAGATATGGAATTTTCAAAATTTCAAAATTCGTTTTGAACCCCTTCCCCTTGACCTAGGGTTATGAAACGTTTCGTGGATCATCGTGGGGCTGGTCCAAACCCAGAAACCAAATTTCGTAATTTTAACTCAACGCTAAGTGGGCAAAGTGCCTCGGACGGCGGACGGCGGACGGCGGACGGCGTACGGCGTACGGCGTACGGCGGACGGACGGATTTTTTTTTATTCGATTTTCTGAATCTACGTATCTTGAAACGTAAACCAACAAATTTTGAGGGGGGGTTAAAAAAATTTTTTCTTTGGGCGATTCCAATGGTTCATTATCGAAGATAATAAACCAAAACTGAATTTCAAATTTTCAAGATGGTAGATAACAATAATTTCAAAAATTGTGAGATGTGTCACACGGCAGCTCATTCACTATCATATCAACTATCCGAATTCCGTTAATTATCGGTATAAACCAATTTTATAAATCAACCTGTAAAATTTCCACTAGCAACTCCCATTCATTGTCGTTATACTTATTTCAAGTGTTCTTTTTATTTTTATTTTCAGTGAAAACCAGGTTCACTGAAATCCTTCAGGTTGCTGTGAAAAAAAAGTATCAACTAACTGGCCCAACAACAGTAAATTCAAATAAGCAGCCACCAGTTAAATTGTCACACATTCCACTCCGGCCTTGTCAAATCCTCGTTAAACTCTCCGTTCGAGTTAAGACGTCAATAGTATTAAGTTGCAAAAAACCACCCATGAAAAAACTCGTTCCTCTCTGAGTCTTGTTTTGCTGCTTCCCTACCCCATTAATTTTTTTTTAACCTGGAATCCAGAATTAGTTATTCCGCTCACTCTGAGGAATAATTCCAGCCTCATTTTATGCTACATTTGTAGGTGAGGGGTCTGCTCATCTCCTTCCAACTCTCTGTCTTGTATGCGCTGTTTTTTAATGGGGAGTTTCTATCTCTCCCCTAGATCATAAAACGCCTTGAAATTAAGACTTATGATTTATAACGGTTGTAGTTCGGAAAAAATTACAAAGGGGAAGATTCGACGTATGAATCGGAAGAACAACAATGTAATAACTCCTTTTTTGATGTGTACTTGGGCGTTTGGACATACACGGCTACTCGTGTACTTCAATATCTGTTTACAACCTGCACTTGGATAAATTTCACTTGTATTCAAATGAAAGCATGAATTCAGAATAAAATCATAGGTTACCTATACATAGGTTATAATCATAGTTATACTAGGTTTTGTACTGTAATCTTGAAGAGCCGACATTGTTCCAATTGCATTCATCAAGGATATTTTCTGGATTACGAGGTTGTCAGTTATGTGTGATAAACTATATTGCAGAGACCCATTTGATATATTTATATTATTTTGTGTGACAACATTTCCGTTGAGAGATCAGTCTTATTCAAACAACTCATCCCAACTATGTACCCTCCCACAAAGTTCTTTATTTAGAGTTGGGAGTTGGGTTTCCAGTTATTTTTTTATTACTCCCATAAATATGTGAAGGAGGCATAAATAAAAGGTATGTTGTGTCGACCTCAGCAGAATTCAAACCCGTAAGTTCTGCCGTCAAAACGTTACCCAATTAAAGGCTACCAGTTTCGACTCGGTTACCCGCCTGAGCGTAACTGTTTTGTAGGAACCCAATACTTAGCTCGGCGGTTGAAACGTCATGCAAAATCCATTTAATGGAGATGAGATTTACCCGGCGTCAAAAGCCGCTATAAATATGAATCGAGCTCCCCTGCGGCGATAAACGCGACGTACGCCTCACTCTAATGGGCGTTCCGAAAAACTCCCCCCCCCCCCCCCCGGTCACCATCAACGATAGAGACATTTCGATAATAGATAATAGCTCGTAAATTTCTCTATAACGCTCTCAACTTATCAGGGAGGAACACACTGCACGCGAAGCGATGCGATGCTATGCGAAGCGAAAGGAGGCGCGAATTTCGAAGCGATGCAAAGCGATGATGTGTTCACATTGCTAGCGATTACAGTCGATTGGTTGGTGTCCCGCAAAGATGTCGTTCTAATTTAACCCCGTTAAATTCGTTTTTATTGGAGAATAGTGCAATAAAAATTAAAAGAAAACGTAAGTGGGTGCATGAAGTCAATCAGGCAAGAAGTTCGTTAGGAGAATAGCACCATTTGTACCGTCACGTGCGAGAGGATGAAGAGCGGTTTTGGACCTACTTCAGAATGAGTACAAGTACTTTTGACTAGGTACATTCTATCCCGAATTTCAACTGCGATACAGAAGCAGGACACCAATTTCAGGATGGCCATACCGGCAGAAGAAAAGCTTATGGTCACAATTAGGTGAGTAAGGAATTTTTAATTATGAAACTTGTGAAAACATGAACACTACTTCAACCCCACGTGACATTCGCCCGAAAGAAACGCTTCAAATCGCAACAATGCTTGCGATTGCATCAATTAACTCGCTCGAAAACGCTTCCACTCGCTCTCCTCAGCTCGTAGTGTGAACACCACTCGCCCCGTCCCATTCGAAAAGCCTACTCGCCCGCCTCTTTGTCTTTCTCGCTCGTAATCGCAAGTCATCGCATCGCTCCGCTTCGCCCCAAATCGCAGGCAGTGTGAAAGAACCCTCAGGGTTAAACGCTAAATCCGAAGCCCCGTCTAGCTTTAACAACTAGAAGCCCCATGTATCTCCTTTTGCTTTTACATAAGCATATAAACCGGGAACCTAAATCTCCAGTCATGTATATCTAAGACGAGTAATTGTAAGAAATTAATTTTTTCATGGTTGATCACCAGTGGAGATGCTGCCTTTGATACGTACTTTAGAAGGGTATGTTGTGTAAAGCGTATTGTATATTGTGTATATTGTATAAAGCGTTCTCTTTTTGGTTTATTATCTTCGATAATGAACCATTGGAATCGCCCAAAGAAAAAATTTTTTTAACCCCCCCTCAAAATTTGTTGGTTTACGTTTCAAGATACGTAGATTCAGAAAATCGAATAAAAAAAATCCGTCCGTCACCCGTACGCCGCACAGTGGTCCGAATCGCGAATCTAGCTGATCAAAAATAAAAAAACTCTGCAAATTCTTGACACAACGGTTCATTATCTTCTTTGTACAGATCACCCTTCTGTCTAGATCACTAGGTCTAAATGTCCAGATCCTAAATGTTAGATTAATTATTATTATCAATTATCACTAATTATTAACAATTTTATCAAGTACCTAGTGAAAATTATTATAATTTATTGTTAGGTATTAATAATTTGTATTTATTATTAATAATAATTATTATTAATTATGATTAATTAATACGATATAATACTGGGGTTTTTAATACTACGTCGGTAATAATTTTTCTGTAAAAGAAGTACCTACTAACAAACATTCGAAATTACCTTCATTTCCGTAGCACGAAACGCACCTCAGAACAACAAACTCGACATCACTTGAGCCATATTATCGAAGATAATAAACCAAAAGTTGACCCCTTCAAATCCGAATTAAAGGTATTACGATCAAGTGGTAACATGTTCCTGACAGCAGAACAAAAGGACAAAGACGGCTGTAAAAGTAAACAAAGTGTCAGAGCGAGATGTAAACAGACAAGTAGTGAGGATCGCTTCTGAACCAGTTATCTCAGTGCTTCCTTCACGTGTAGACACAGTAGTTATACAACGGTTATCGCCAATTTTTCAAAATGGACTTCTCTAATTAAGGTAAGAAAAACCCTATTTGAAAGGTTTCCTAAAAAAAAAATTTTTTTTTAGCGATTTGAATGATGACTTTAAAAAAACTCTGCAAATTCTTGACACAACGGTTCATTATCTTCTTATCACTAATTATTAACAATTTCATCAAGTACCTAGTGAAAATTATTATAATTTATTGTTAGGTATTAATAATTCGTATTTATTATTAATAATAATTATTATTAATTATGATTAATTAATACGATATAATTCTGGGGTTTTTAATACTACGTCGGTAATAATTTTTCTATAAAAGAAGTACCTACCAACAAACATTCGAAATTACCTTCATTTCCGTAGCACGAAACGCACCTCAGCACAACAAACTCAACATCACTTAAGCCATATGATGTTCCAAAGAGCTTGTTAGTATGAAAATGGACCTGTATTTCAACAGTTTGATACACGATCGTGTTGTGAGGCACAATCTTTGAGCCCTCATTGTGAACGAACGGCTGGTCGTACAAAGCTGCGGATGGTCTTAAAAAATTCTACGGAACAAACTCTATCTAAATATGAAATAAAAAACATACCGTTCTATATGAATTTTTCGAGATATGAGATTTTCAAATTTTCAAAATTCGTTTTGAACCCCTTCCCCTTGACCTAGGGTTATGAAAAGTTTCGAGGACCATTGTGGGGTTGGTCGAAACCCATAAAAAAAATTTCGTAATTTTAACTCAACGCTAACTGGGCAAAGTGGCGCGGACGGCGTAAGGCGGACGGCGTACGGCGGACGGCGTACGGCGGACGGACGGATTTTTTTTATTCGATTTTCTGAATCTACGTATCTTGAAACGTGAACCAACAAATTTTGAGGGGGGGTTAAAAAATTTTTCATGGTTCATTATCGAAGATAATAAACCAAAATCCGTCCGTCCGAGGCACTTTGCCCAGTTAGCGATGAGTTAAAATTACGAAATTTGGTTTCTGGGTTTGGACCAGCCCCACAATGATCCACGAAACTTTTCATAACCCTAGGTCAAGGGGAAGGGGTTCAAAACGAATTTTGAAATTTTGAAAATTCCATATCTCGAAAAATTCCCATTAAACGGTATGTTTTTTATTTCATATTTAGATAGAGTTTGTTCCGTAGAATGTTTTAAGACCATCCGCAGCTTTGTACGACCAGCCGTTCGTTCACAATGACGGCTCAAAGATTGTGCCTCACGACCCGATCGTGAATCAAACTGTTGAAATACAGGTCCATTTTCATACTAACAAGCTCTTTGGAACATCATATGGCTTAAGTGATGTCGAGTTTGTTGTTCTGAGGTGCGTTTCGTGCTACGGAAATGAAGGTAATTTCGAATGTTTGTTGGTAGGTACTTCTTTTATAGAAAAATTATTACCGACGTAGTATTAAAAACCCCAGAATTATATCGTATTAATTAATCATAATTAATAATAATTATTATTAATAGTAAATACGAATTATTAATACCTAACAATAAATTATAATAATTTTCACTAGGTACTTGACAAAATTGTTAATAATTAGTGATAATTGATAATAATAATTAATCTAACATTTAGGATCTAGACATTTAGACCTAGTGATCTAGACAGAAGGGTGATCTGTACGAAGAAGATAATGAACCGTTGTGTCAAGAATTTGCAGAGTTTTTTTATTCGATTTTCTGAATCTACGTATCTTGAAACGTAAACCAACAAATTTTTAGGGGGGGTTAAAAAAAATTTTTCTAATAAACCAAAATTGAATTATTTTTAGAAACGCAAGTGGACGCAGCTGATTGTTATTTTATTTCAAAGTATAATAGTTAGGTAACCTGTATTTGAAACTATTTTCCGGTTCTCATTGGTTCCCTAAAATTAAGAGTATTTTCAAGATGAATACTTTACTCATTATTTCTTCTTTTGGTTTATTATCTTCGATCCTGTATCTTCGAACTGTATGATTTGGTACAGTACAGTATGGTATGATAGGAAATAAATTCGAATGGTATGGTATGAGTACGGTGAGAATATGGTATGGTGCTGATTTGCAACACAGTCTGGTATAGACAGAAGGGTGATCTGCACAAGGAAGATAATAAACCGTTGTGTCAAGAATTTGCAGACTTTTTTTAGTACCTACTTCTTTCCTGTTCTTTTTAGATACTTTGCCGAGGTAAATTTACATTTTAAGCTATAGAAGCAATAGCAACTCTTACCCAACACCACAGGCATAGTCTATAATTGGGTGAAATTGTTCAGCAGTGCATTTTGTTTTCCTTTTCCTTGTGAAGTGTTTTATGAATAAACCTTACTGGAACCTCAATAAACCTCTTTCTCTCACTGGAATAATTCAAACAAGTTTCAAAACCTGGTATGTACTTTGTATGTGTATTGAGTTAAGGAGTCATGTAAACCTTTTTAATAACCTGCATTGGATGGACCACTTCTCATAATTATAATTAAGGGAGAAATTTAATTTATCGTAGTTTGAAAGAATAATTATTATTCTTTCAAACCATGACAAATTAAATTTGTCCCTTAATTTGTGTCCCTTACTGCGATCCTGGAAGTGTGGCCTGTTGGACCATTTCCAACAAGATTGAGACCAGCAGAAGCAGGGTTCAGGGGTCATCAAAAACCTAGGAATCCACTTGTGTTCCTGGTATTTCGCACGTCCATTGTCGTGGAAGGGAGTATTGACGAATGCTCTCGGGCATAAATGTACGCCTACGCGTGGTTGGCGGCCACACGCTAGAAGTGACGGGCAGGGTGAAGGTAAAGATGGACGTGGGGGATAACAAGCCAAGGGATTACGAGTGCTTGGTCGCAGATATACAAGAACCATGCATAGTTGGCATTACTTTACAGAAGGAGCAGACAAATCAAGCTCTGCTTACACTTATTCTTGTTTTAAAGAAGTTACTTGAAGTAGGGTCAATGCTAGATACATTCCAGTTTCTAGTCCTAGACCAAGTCAATTAATTAACCAAGACCGTTAAAAGGGATTCTGAAATTCGGAATTTCAATTCGGAAATTGTTGAGTTCTGATATCTGATAGCGATAGAAGAAGAAGGTTACTCTGATCAAAACCGCCCTCAGCGCTACCTGCCGGAATAGTTCGGGTCGTTCCAGCAATTCAGTTCACGAACCCAACAGTTCTTGAACTCATCCCCACTACTCCTGAACTGGTTCGTGAACTCAGTTCATGAACTAGGTCAGGTTGGAACATACCTATGGATTTTCTGCAATCTTATCACTGTGTGATTCATGTAAGAAACAAAGTCTTGAAGATCGGGTCATCGCAAATCCAGTTTGGTCAGTGGACAGGGGAAGAACCTAAGCGGTCCGCATACAATGTTGGGACAGTTCCTCTGCCATATTTGAAGGACTTGTCCTGCCCCTATTGCAGAGCCACACGGGAGCAGTTAGCCGATGCGAATATTTATGGTGTGGGGTTATACCAGAGATGCACCGAGAAAATGTTATACTTGAATTCAATCCTACAATATGCTAAACTTCTAAGTATGAGTATTAGACTAGAAACAATACAATTAGCATTGAATTGATTCTGAAATATACTTAAATAGGATTATATCGGAGTATAGTCATATGCAGTAAACTTGACTTTTTAGTATAAGTTATGTTTACCTGGTCAAGAACATTTTAAACTCAGATCAAGAACAGAATGCTTAATGTCTGCATACTAAACTTGAATTAAGAATACCAACTGATCGCAAGCGTGTGCGTCCCTGTTTACTCACTTTATCTAACTTTCAGTTCAGTTGCCCATCGTCGCTCGTTCGAACGAGCTTTTACTTCGATTCTAAGCTGCAATCTACATCTATAATTATTTTATTTTATTATTATTTTATAGAGTCAATATGTAGGTTCTGGAGCAAAATGTTTGAACATGCTCGTCTGTCGCACCCCTTCACCCCGACCGTTGAAGTCTCTTCCCCCTCACCCCCTCACTCACCTAACCTGCTAAACTGTCTCTATAACCTCCCTCTCCACTCTGTAACCTTTCTCTCGACGATATAACCTCCCCCTCTACGCCACCCTCCGCCCCGCCTATTTATCACGAATTTTTTTGATTGAAATAAAATCTATCAACCTACCAATGTCTGGTTAGTTTGGTCTAGTGGTCTAATATCTAATTCACTGGTTTTGGAGGACTGCTGCTTTGGTCGACGGTGGGAAAGCACGGTATTTGACGCTATCCCTACCCCAGTGCACTTTGGAGAGAAGAAGACTAGAGCACAGCTCCGTGACCAATTCTATTGGGTCGGAGTACGCAGGGATGTAATGGACTGCTGCCGACAGTGTGAACGTTGAGGAAGGAGGAGGGGAGGCCAGAAAGGGAGCAAGGCACCAACAGTCGAACGATTACCACAATCTCACAATGATTTCGTTACTCGACAAAACCTTGGCTCTCCATCCCTATTTGATTTTTAAGAGTTTTCCGGATAAAAAGCCTCAAGGGAAAATGCAAAGTCGTAAATGCTGACCGACTCACACCGTACTGCGGGCAACATAAGAATTTTGTGTTGCTAGTCGCACGAAAAGTGTGTTGTCCTGTTTTTGAGTTAGCTGAGTTCGTGGTTGGCTAAAAAGATATTGAAAATTTTCCAATTCTAACGGTATTATCGTAACAATATTTTTACATGCATGATGATAATTCCAATAATAATTATTGATAATTTCAATGGTTGTACCGAGCGACTGAGTGCAGGTCCTTGGGTACAAAATTCATCGACAAGACTCAACGACGTGATGTTACGAACGACTGTCAAATCGACGCTATCCATCATTCCGCCCGTTTTGAAAACAAATCGAAACCGACTTCCAACTCCTCCGCAGCTACCTATCGCTGAAACGCCATATTTCACGATCCCCTTTTATCCCTCTTACGCCACAAGTCTACCCACCATTGTTCCGCAGCGGTTTTTAATTATAAGCAGAACCTGCATCTCATTCGTTACAACACGGACTTTTAACGACTCGACCTATTACGCGCACAAACGTATACGGCTGTAAATCGCGCGTAGGTGCGCACTTAACCGCGGAAGCTCCTTAGTCCAAACCGTGATCGATAGCTACAAACCCTCTGTCCGCTCAGACAATAAGCAGTTATCATTTCAAAGTTGAAGCCTCCGTTTTTAAACTACCGTAAATCATTTTAAACCCATATATATGGTTGAATTAGACAAGTCGTGTTTTTTAACGTCGATAGCTTAATAATTTATGGCGTTTTCGCGGTCATGCTAATTCGATTCTTTGCTTGTTGAGCATTTCTAATTGACTGAGTCGTTTTTCCATAGGACGTCCATCATCATTCCACATGTGGTTGTATCAGGCGTCAGTAATAATGACATTAATTCACCCCGAGTGTTATTCGTTTGACGGCCCCGTATGAATGATGTCCTACGGGGTTCGGCCTCCATTAATCTTTTCTAGTGCGTCCCATCAGCGTTTGTATGAGCCCTCGGTCCGGTCTTAATCTTGAGATCTGACGCAGGCGCAGTAAATTCGAATGCTAGCACCTGCGTATCGGACATTATCAGGAATCGTGACCCGATTTGGCGGGACTGTTGCCAGCACACCCTTTTGTCTCTGATGGCTATCTCTGTCTGTTAACACTTTTTGCGTAAGAGCGGCGCACGCGTAGCGTGACACGGCCTTCTTGGGGGTATCTTGTTGAATTATTCATACAACACTACCTGTTGATGAGTTTTTCCAATGAACTGTTCCAAACAAGTAGGTAATTGCGTAAAATCTATACCTACCGTAAAATAGTGGTGTTAAGTTGAACATGACTCTTTCCTGGACGACCCATTCTCAGTACGTTTGCGGTAAGGTGTATGGTGCTCTCCACTCGTTGAAACGCATGGCATTTTTCACCCCACCGGAGTTGAAGAGGAATCTAGTTGTCGCTCTAGTCATTCCTATTTTCCTTTATTGCGACTCTGTCTACGCTATTCAGCTAGACAGCGTTTCAAAGCGAAGACTTGAAGTGGCGTTCAATTCCTGTCTGCGCTATGCGTTCAACTTGAAGCCTCGCGACCACGTCACTGAACATAAACATAAATTTTTAGGCCTTGACATTTTCGATTATTTTAAATTGCGACAGCTACTAACCATACATAAAATAATGAATGGTGATTTACCTCATTATCTCAGAACTATGTTCACTAGTGCCCTTTCCCAAAGGTCTTGTGCCATTCGTATCCCTGGACATGCTTCTAGAGCGTTCAGCCAATCATTTGGGGTTGTAGGAGCGAGACTGTGGAACTCTTTGCCCGTCCGCATTCGCTCTCTCTCTGACATAGATAGGTTTAAGAAAGCAACTATTAAGTACTTAGCCTCTTTGTGAGCTATTCCCCCTCCCCGTATGACCTTTTTCTGTTTTTTATTATTATGTACAATTAATTTTTTATTTGTGCAATCTTTTATTTCCTTCGTTAAATACATGTATATATTTTTTCATATCATATCCACAGGCTTGTAAAAGTATAGTAAAGTATAGTTATTCCTTGTACAAATATGGATATTTCTATCTATGTACAATAAAGTTGATTTTGATTTTGATTTTGATAGGGATGCAACATCGGATCCAAATAATCGATAATTTCATCAAATGATTAACCATAAGCTAATAATCGATGTGACCGGTTAATCGATATTTAATAAACGATGTTTGATCAATCGAAAGCAAATAATCGATTTTTAAGTAGGTACCATATCAAAAATTGATTATTTGCTTTCGATTAATCGAACATCGATAATGATAATTATTTGCTTTCCGATGGGTTTTTTTCGTCTATAGGTGACGACCTATTGTTAAATTAGAAGGCTAATGAAGATGAAGGGATGCCAAAACGAATAAAATTGAGGGTACCATAAATTGAACCGATGAAAAGTGTATATTAAAAAACTTGGTAGTGTTTTAGGACATCTTGTAAAAATAAAAGTTTGAGAGGATATCACCCTTCAAGCAGTTCTCTCAGCGGAATAATCTCTCAGCAGTAACTGACGTGGCCACAGATGCAACATACTCGTACTTTCGGTTTATTATCTTCGATAATGAACCCTTGGAATCGACCAAAGAAAAATATTTTTTAACCCCCCTCAAAATTGGTTGGATTACGTTTCAAGATACGTAGATTCAGAAAATCGAATTAAAAAACTCTGCAAATTCTCGACACAACGGTGTATTATCTTTTTTGTGCTGATCACCCTTCTGTCTAGATCACTAAAAGATAGATTACTTATTATTATAACTTATCAATGATTATTAATCATTATTATCAAGTAGTGTAAATCATATTACCTATTGTTAATTACCTATTAATAACTTTTAAGAATTATTATTATGAAAATAGTGGTAGGGAAGTACCTCGGAGTTGAAGACTGCTCGTCGTTGTTATTGTTTCTACTCCATGGTTGAAGGATACCTCTTTCTCCATGGCTGAAGGATACCTCGTTCATTCATCCATGGAGGGATTTTGAAAGCATGTTTTCAGCATATTAGAATGTATTAAATCCTTATGTATCCGAAAACCGATTAATCAGTAATAATAATCAATTAATAAAAATAGTCGGCAGCTGAACATCGATTAAAATTAATCGATTATTCGGTTAATCGATTAATTATTTGCGTCCTTACAGTAAAACTATACCGTTCCATTCAACGTTTCCGCGATATACTGTCTTGAACATTCACCCCTTATTTTGCTCATCTTTCTACTGACCTCGAATTATTAAAGTTTTCAAAGATCATCCTCGGGCCGTTTGGAGCCCTTATGCCAAATTTCAAATTTCTTGGTTGATCTTTAAAAGGAAGAAACCACGGGTGGATTTGTTTCGGTTCAATATTAAACATTGAACCCAAGTTTTAGATTCTACTCGAACTCAACAATAATAATTTTTATTGTTGAGTTCGAGTAGAATCCAAAACTCAGGTAATAATCTAATTATTACACTCGGACATTTTATTCTTTTGGTCAATTCCAAAGGTTAATAATTGGAAAAAATATAACCTGGAAACTTGTATACATAAAAAACATAATTATATGAAGAACCTAAGGACATCTGGGTCTCAGTAATCGCACGGTTATTCAGGTTATTCGCGATATCGTACCATGAATTGTTTAAAAACCGTTGGGTGATGGTTGTCAGAATTTGAGTACCTACTCGATTCTTGGGCCGGCCAACGGACTATGAATTTTGTTCCTTCGAAACAACTCCGAGAGGCGTTTCACTGGATTTGCGAGCCCTCGGCGATCATTTATTCAAATCGAGGAAAAAGAAAAATTTACATAACTTGCTCGCGATGACTCCGCAGTTTTATTATGATGGGAAAGGAAAAATCGCTTCAATGAACGCTTCGCTTTTCATTTCTGCTGCGAATTGTGAGAGGGGGGGGGGGGGGGGGGGGGGTGAGAGAGAGACAGGAAGGAAGGAATTTCTTCTCTAGAGCTTGAAGTTGTGTACAAATGATTGAATTGGTTGTGGTGACGTAGAAGAGTGACTCTGATGAGAATCTAAGAAGCGGCATAAAACTCCTAAATTATCCGGGTCTGAGTTCAAATTTGATGTACTCGTGCTATTCTATATATTTTTTCATTCTCATATGTGAATCGTTTTAATTTTGGATATATGTACTTAAGCAAATTTAAATGAAAGATTATTCCCCGGAAAATGGGAATAATATTATCCGTGAAATTGATCGACGTTTGTGAAATAGATCATGGGATATGGGCGTTTGAAGGATCTCGATGTAACCGAATAATCGGTATTGAATAATCGATAAATCAAATAATTAGATTAATCGCAAGAAAACATTCGATTTTAAGTACTTATTTTATATAACTTTCCGATGGTTTTCTTCGTCTATAGGTGACGACTTATTGTTAAATTACAAGGCTAATGAAGATAAAGGAATGCCAATACGAATAAAATTGCATAAAATAGTTTTGTATTAGAAATTGAGGGAACCATAAATTGAACCGATAAAAAGTTTATATTAAAAAAATAGTGTTTTAGGACATCATGTAAAAATAAAAGTTTTGAGAGGATATCACCTTTCAAGCAGTTCCGCTTTTGGGTCAGCGTCAGCCCCGCTTTTGAGAATAATCTCAATACAAAATAATTTTATACCCCCCCTCACCCCCCCTCTAAAAATAAAAAATGCCTGTCTAGATCACTAAAAGATAGATTAATTATTATTGGAAATTACCATTAGGTACCATTAATTGTTAAAAATTATTATTAAGTACCTAGTGTAAATGATTATTAGTTAAATACCTACCTATTAATAACTTTTATGAATTATTATTATTAATATGAATTATAATATCGGAAAATAATAACTTGATATCTGAAAACCATGAGCTGTTCGAATCAGCTGGGCCAGTATGAACATAGAGCGACAGGCGGCCTCACGATTCACTTATTTGATTAATCGATTATTCAATACATATTAACCAGTCACATCGATTATTAGCTTACGAATAATCATTTGATGTTATAATCGATTATTTGGTTCCGATGTTGCATCCCTAATATCCTCTCCTCCACCAAAATTCATGTAAACTGTGAAGTGTTAACTATGACAAGCTTGAACTATGACTTCAATTTTGAAGATGCTCTTCAACTCAAGGATTTCTGTTGAATGAAAAGACGACGGGAACTATATTCACGGATAGGAGGATGGTACTATCATCAAATAAGAGGCTATCAGCAATTATGTTGTGGTCTAATCAGAATCATTTAATAGAAACATGTCACTGAAATGTATTGAAATTGCTTGCAATAATTACTACTCCATCAAAATTGTGAATTGTGAATAATTCACACTTCACAATTATTGTGAAGTGTTGACGACAAGTGTGAACAATGGCATCAATTTTCTTCTTCAACTCATGGATTTCTGATGAATGAGAAGACAACGAGAACTATATTCTCGGAGGATGGTAATTACGAGTAGACTGTTCATGAGAAGACAACGGGAACTATATTCCGGATAGGAGGATGCATCCTGGTGATGAGGAGGATGCACCATCGTGATAAGTATCATCAAATAAGTGGCTATCAACAATTATGTTATGGTCTAATCAGAACCATTTGATAGAAACATGTCATTAAAATGTATTGAAATTGCTTGCGAAAATTCCTCCTCCACAAAAATTCATCCATGAAGCTAGTAACAATAACAACAACGGTTTGTCTTCCTCTGTATTAATCGATTAATTGGTTTTCGAATACATCTTGATTTTGAAAGCATTTTTTAAGCGTATTATAATGCATCAAATCCTATTCAAAAACCAAGTAATCAGTATTAATATCGATTAATCAGTATTATAATCGATTAATAAAAATAATCGGCAGCTAAACATCGATTAAAATTAATCGATTAATCAAGGTAAAATCGATTAATCGATTATTTATTTGCATCCCTAATTAGAAACTCCATTCAATTAGAAGTATCAGCCTATAGAACAACGACAACGACGTGTGAGGTACAGGTGGCCTAAATAGTTTTAATTTTGGACATAAACAAATTTAAATTACTGATTATTCCCTGGATAATTGATCAATTTTCATTCTGGAAGGCAATGCATTCAGTATGAACAAAAAATTAATGCTAACTTATTTTTTTTCTTTTATATCAAATTGTATGACAACCAAACTAAAATGGAACCAACCCTGTGCTGATCTCCAATATTATCCGTGAAATTGACCGACGTTTGTGAAATAGGTCATGGGATATGGGCAGTTCAAAGGATCTCGAAGGCTGACACTGCCACATTATGATCAAGCTCCAGCAGTTGTCCAGCTCCATCAGCCTCCACATTTTTGCGTAATGGAACGAATAGGAAACGTAATGGAAACGCTAAATACATTTTGCCTTTCCAATTGAAAGACGATTCCAATGGTTCATTATCGAAGATAATAAACCAAAACTAGGTCGTACGTCAGGGCTTCCCAAACGTTTTGGCTTGCGAACCCCTTTCACGGAACAATATTTACTGCTGGTAAGTAAAAGTTTAGTAAACTAGCCAGGCCATGCCTTATTAGTGGTGGAGGATATCACTATGAAAGCAAACATTACATTTACAAACTCGACATTTTTTAAAACACAAAAATCAAATTGAACAGAACGGAATCGATAGACAGGTACAACTAAAAAAGTTGTAAATGTAGGTACGAGTAATTACCTTCAATAATAAAAAATATCGAATTCGTAAGAAACTTCGTATTTTGACGTGTGTCTAAATGCTTGCATACGAGTCTGCAACACATTGGGACATTTTATGTCAATATTAATAATATCCAATCTTAATAAACCGTTCAGTAACAAATTTATTTTTGATCACATTGATATGGTCGATTAATCACTTTAAAACCAATTACACAAATAAAATATGTAAGATTCGGAGCACACATACATGTATTCACTCTGATGGCTAAATCAAAACTAACAATAACACAACAACGAATCCCAGTTTCCTATACGACCAACTTTGTTAGGATGTAGTATTATTTTAATGAAAACAGAATATTTCTATGTAATTTAATGTAGGGTAACCTCAAACTCAAGCAATTGATCACAAAACAAGCGGCAGTGTTCACTATATCTATTTATAACATAAAAATATGTATAAATACCAAGAACAAATAAGCAAGAAATGCGTAATAATTTGAGAGCTTTTTGAGGACACTTTTTCGTGACAGTTTTTAATTTTAATGTGCCAAAGCAAAGACATACATGTTAATTTTCGCGGAAAATGTAGCTTTAATCTTGATCATTCCCTTGCCTCAAAATGTTTTTAAACCTAAATAATGGTTTTTCTCGAGATCAGCTTTTATGGACATATCATTCTTCCTCTGTACTCTTCAAATGAGACATGTTTCATGTGCCAACGTTTCGAAGAATTTTTTTCTCCATCATCGGGGCAGTAGTTGAATAGTGTACAAGGTGGAGTTCGACTCCAACGTGGGAAGCTATTGCTTCCAGATCACAGATACTAGCTTAGTGGAGCGAACTCTAGTGGTTAGTAGAGTGAACTCTACTCTACTGAACTTGAACGTACAGGAGTGGGGTGTATTGCTTACACTCTACTCTACCTGTTACTGAAATAGTTTCGACGTACATAGATCAGACGCTTAGAGCTACTCACACTTAGTGTGAGTAGCGTCTGATCTATGTACGTCAAACCTAGTGCGTCAAATCGACGCGTGAGCGCCTGATCTATGTAGGTCAAACCCAGTGCGTCAAATCGACTGCCAGATCCAACTCGATGTCATTTGCACCTGGAGAAAGAGTTCGCTATTGGGACTCCCCACGATCTTGGAAACCAGCAACCATCATTCGAGCTGCTGCGGAGCCTCGTTCATACTTTGTAACTCCAGATGACTCTGGAGGAGAACTCCGACGGAACAAGAAACATCTTCGACGCTCATGGAATTAGTAACATAAATTTTTGTTTATAAAAAAAAAAAAAAAAGTTGTAATAACATAGTCAGCTGACCGGGCAACACTGCGAAGCTTATCCAATCTATCATATGTTCCGCATCTAACCTCACCACCTTTTGGTTCTCAAAAATACATTCATTCTCGTTATGCATCTTGTCGTGATCATTCACTAGTCCTCAGTTCCTTATTTCTTTATACGTATTAATATTACAGCCTCAAACGTCAGTTTTCTAATTATCAGTATCAGTGACAGTTCTTTTTCCTTTTCTTCATCGTCATTTTATCACATATTACTTTTCTTTGTGCACCAGTATCTCATTTGTACTATTTATCTTAAGTTTCTTTTACGGGTGAAATCTCGAATTATTTTCCTTCTTTGTAAAATGGCTTCGGCCGTATCAATAAATAAATAAAACCTAGTGCGTCAAATCGACGCGTGAGCGCCTGATCTATGCACGTCAAACCTAGTGCGTCAAAACGACGCGTGAGCGCCTGATCTATGTACGCAAAACCTTAAGTCAAAGGATCGAATCTGGGGAGTCAAACCTCACCATTCGTTACGTCTCAGGGATACCAAGGATAGTTCCTAAGGATCCTACGCATCGTTCTTCGTCTTTTGGTTCAAAAAACGGGCAGCTCCACTCATGATCTCATGCTTTTATCAGAATGTGCGGGGGTAGAATACTAAGCTTTCCACGGTTATCCATCAGGCTTCACATTGTACTTATGATTTATTATTTTTCACTGAAACATGGCTTTCTGAGGCAGTTCATACAAATGAACTTGGCTTGCATAACTTCAGAGTGTATAGAACGGATCGTTCTACCAAAAATAATAGTTTGAAACAAAGAGGTGGCAATGTTATGATTGCGGTGTCGAATAATATAAAATCAACGATCTGGTCTGGTTCGGATCGGGTCGAACACTCTTTTGTAATACTACCACATCACAGATTGGTCCTGGGATGTGTTTATATGCCGGACTACCAGCCCCCTGAGTTGTTGGAATGTCATTTCAATGATCTCGATGCTGTCACAACGTCTTTCCCGGACTTCAGTGTTCTATTGATTGGAGATTACAATACACCTGGCATTGCGTGGGATTCTTGGAACTGTGAATTGATGCCAAGTCACATGGGGAGAAAAGATCGAATAATTTTTGAGGCAATGCGCCTTCACAGCTTTCTCCAATTTAATAATGTGCCAAATGTTTCTAACAATCTGATTGACTTGGTGCTCTCCAATATTGGCCGTGACCGCATCAGTCTTCGTGCCTCAGCTAAACTAATTGATATTGATCCCGCTCATCCTCCAATTGAATTAGTGGTGCAACTGTCGTCGACCTCTGATGAGAGATTTGCGCCGGATCGGTTCAGGTATAATTTCAAAAGAGGAGACCACTTGGCAATGAACAAGTTTTTCACCATTCAAGATTGGGACTATATCACTGAACTACCGTTAGAAGAGTCGATCGAGCGTTTCTATGGGGTCATTTACTCTGGCATAAGAAAGTTTGTCCCTGAGACCAAGTCATTAAATTACGAGTTCCCCAGGTGGTTTTCTATGAACTTGATTTCTTTAACAAAGTTGAAACGGTTGGCGCATGCTAGGTGGAAGATATCTGGAAATGATGCTGATTACGTCAGGTTCTCAAATCTGCGTCAACAATGCTCTTCGCTTTCTGAACTTGATTATAAGAGTCATCTAAGTTCCGTCCAGTCTTCGATTCGCTCAAACATAAAGGAGTTCTGGAACTTTGTAAATTACAAAGATGGATTTAATGCTCTTCCGGACTGCATCACTTTGGGTGGATCATGTGCCTCTACACCTCAAGATTGTGCCCAGTTGTTTGCTTCCTTCTTCTCAGATGTTTATGAGGCTCCCGTTACTTACTACCCCGTCTATGATCCAGTAGAAGTGGTGTCGGTCGGCTCCATGGAGTTTGATGTCGGGGACGTGGCTTGCAAGCAATTACAGAGCAATCTGCACCCTATCATCGGTGCCCAAATTATTGGAGAAGTTGGTAGTTGAGGTACTAACCTCCGTGTTCTCCAGTTATATTGTGCCTGAACAGCATGGATTTGTGAGGGGTCGCTCCACGGTAACCAACCTAATCGAGTTTACGGACTTCGTGATGTCTGGGTTTGGTGATGGCTCGCAGGTGGATGTATTGTCTGTCGATTTTGCCAAAGCCTTTGATCGGGTATCTCACAAGCATATCGTTGCGCTGTTATCTTCTCTTTGGGTGTATGGTACCCTCTTAAGTTGGATTCACAGTTACCTGGACGGTAGACTTCACAGAGTTAGATTAAAAAGTGCTGTATCCACGCCCTACCTTGCTTCTTCCGGTATCCCTCAGGGTTCCCATATTGGCCCTATCTTATTTTTGTTGCTGATCAATAGTGTTGGCCAAATGGTTTCTTCGGGTGACGTCAGGGTCCTCGTATTTGCGGATGATCTTAAGATCTATAGACGGATTTCGTCGTCAGCGGACTGCCTCCAGCTGCAGCACGGCCTTGACAGCCTTCTCGTTTGGTGTTCGACAAACCACCTAGCTCTTAACCCTGCTAAATGCACCGTGGCCTCATACACTCGTTCTCAGGAGCTCATCCAGCATCGTTATTTTATTCATGGGCTCCCTCTCGGGAGACTGGAGTTAACTCGTGACCTGGGAGTTCTGCTGGATCAGAAGCTCACATTTAACAGCCACGTGGATGCTGTCGCATCGAGAGCACTGCGAACTTTGGGCTTCCTCAAGCGTTGTACAAGAGACTTCACGTCAGTGGAGGCCATTGTGCACTTATATAAGTCCTTAGTTCGTCCAATTATGGAATACGCTAGTCCGGTCTGGTCTCCTTACTATGAGGTGCATAAGGACAGCTTGGAGCGAGTACAGAGAAAATTCCTGCGCTACATATAGCCTTTAAGTTGAGGATGCCAGTTGATCAGGCGGACTATTGTCGTCTCGCGGTGGTTTATGATCTTCCAAGTCTGGAGAATCGAAGATGCATGGCAGACATCATGTTCTACCACAAGTTGGTGAATGGCGTTCTCCAGTCCCCGTCCCTTCTCTCCAGAGTCAACATCAATGTGCCAAACTACAGCACCCGTTCATCTGTGACGTTCCACGTTCCGTTTGCCGTCCACAACTACCTTCTGCATCGACCATTATACCGCATGCCACGGGAGGCGAATGCGTTTATTCAAGCCACATCATCAGACTTATTTTGTATCTCGCAGTTTAGCCTCTGTAATAACATAGTCAGCTGACCGGGCAACACTGCGAAGCTTATCCAATCCATCATATGTTCCGCCATCTCTAAAAAATACATTCATTCTCGTTATGCACCTTGTCGTGATCATTCACTAGTCCTCAGTTCCTTATTTCTTTATACGTATTAATATTACATGGTGTCAGGTCGTGCCCGCGATTCGCGAAAATGCCGCCGAAAAAACAAAAACAGCCGGAGTTCCGCGAGATGGGAGAAAATGACGCCAGTACCAGTCGTTTCGTCCCATCTAATCTGCGTCCTCCGAAACCGCTCGAAATCCCTTCCGACAACCCAAGCGCATGGACGTTGTGGAAACAACAATTCACATTCTACGCCACTGCAAGTCGACTTGATGCTCAATCGGAATCAGTAAAGGTAGCAACCTTAATGTCAATAATCGGGCCAGACGCCCTACATATTTATAATACTTTTATTATTAATTTCGAGGAACCTACACTAGACGAGGTTTTGGAAGAATTTTCCAATTATTTCCTTCCTAAATGCAATATCACCTATGAGCGATACGTTTTCAACATGTTACATCAACATGATGGTGAAAGTTTTGACGAATTTCTTGTCAGAATAAAAACTCAAGCAAAAAAGTGTGATTTCGGTACCCTAGAGCAAAGTTTAATTAGGGATAGGATAGTTGTTGGAATCAACGACAACGAAGTCCGCAAGAAATTGTTGATCGTCACAAAATTGACACTCGATGAGGCAACCCAACTTTGTAGAACAGCTGCTCAAGCAAACATCCAGTTTTCAAAAATGAAAATCAGTTCATCAAATATCGATGCTGTCCAAGTTCCATCTACCTCAAAACAATATAAAATAGTTAAAGATTGCGGTTATTGCGGAGGATCCCATCCTGTTCGTAAATGCCCTGCATTTATGGCCATTTGCGAAAATTGTAACCGTAAAGGTCACTATAAACAACTTTGCCGCTCATCGAATCAAAATAAAAAGCATCATCAACAGTCATCACCTTCAACATTGGTAAACACTGTTGATGAGGACGAGGAACTATCGGTCAATGCCATTCATTCATCAAATGACGAATGGCTAGAAAAAGTACAGTTAAAAAATTCTTCATTCAGTTTCTCTGTCAAACTTGACACGGGTGCACAATGTAACGTATTACCCTACAAAATATACAGACATCTACATACACCTCTCGAACCTTCACGAACCAAACGTTTGTCGACGTACAATCGTGAGTGCAAAATTGACGTACTTGGTCAATGCACAGTCCCACTAGTAGTTAGAGGTAGACTATTCAACGTAATTTTCAGAGTTATTAATGAAAATTTCCAACCAATATTTGGACACAACGCATGTACAATGACTGGTTTAATCAAACGCATCGATGACATTGAAGCCACGGAATTTAACTGCATTTCTGACTTTGAGTATGATATTGACTTAGTTCCTAATCCCCAACTCAAAATACTGCCTCCACGACGCATTCCGTACTCGATCCGCGATCAAATCAAGTCTGAAATTGACAATCTCGTTAAATTAAAAATATTAGCCCAAAAACGGATGAAACAAGCAGCTTATGCCGATCGCACTGCCAGATCCAACTCGATGTCATTTGCACCTGGAGAAAGAGTTCGCTATTGGGACTCCCCACGATCTTAGAAACCAGCAACCATCATTCGAGCTGCTGCGGAGCCTCGTTCATACTTTGTAACTCCAGATGACTCTGGAGGAGAACTCCGACGGAACAAGAAACATCTTCGACGCTCATGGAATTAGTAACATAAATTTTTGTTTATAAAAAAAAAAAAGAAAGTTGTAATAACATAGTCAGCTGACCGGGCAACACTGCGAAGCTTATCCAATCTATCATAATATGATAGATATTGGTAATATGATACATATTATGTTCCGCATCTAACCTCACCACCTTTTGGTTCTCAAAAATACATTCATTCTCGTTATGCATCTTGTCGTGATCATTCACTAGTCCTCAGTTCCTTATTTCTTTATACGTATTAATATTACAGCCTCAAACGTCAGTTTTCTAATTATCAGTATCAGTGACAGTTCTTTTTCCTTTTCTTCATCGTCATTTTATCACATATTACTTTTCTTTGTGCACCAGTATCTCATTTGTACTATTTATCTTAAGTTTCTTTTACGGGTGAAATCTCGAATTATTTTCCTTCTTTGTAAAATGGCTTCGGTCGTATCAATAAATAAATAAAACCTAGTGCGTCAAATCGACGCGTGAGCGCCTGATCTATGCACGTCAAACCTAGTGCGTCAAAACGACGCGTGAGCGCCTGAGTGCCTGATCTATGTACGTCAAAATGCTGTGTTTACAGTTACTGTTGATGCCAAATTTCTTTTTAGCGTTGTTTTCCCTTTGTTAATCTTTGATTTTTGTCCGATGAAAACTGCAGCGGTTTCATTTCCCTAGCAACGGCTTGGTTGTAAGTGAAAATTATCGTAAAATGTAGGTAACGCTTTTCGAAGACACTTTTTCGTGACAGTTTTTGACATTTTATGTCTTTGCTCTGGCACATAACTCGAAAAACGTTACACAAAAGCGTTACACGAAGTCGTCACGAAAGTTTCTGGTGATTTTTGCTTACAACCGATTCGTTGCTACGGAACTTTATCTTCGCCAGTTATCATCGTACAAAAATCGTTCACCACTCGTTGGATAGCTCTCGATTTACCTAACCATATTACGTTAACCACTGCGGAGTGCGTGGCCGACAAGCAGCGGTATGAGCGTGATTATTTAAATAATTGTTTACAGACAGGTGATCATTCTCAATAATTTATATTGTCTATACGAATGCCAGCTTCATAATTTATGAATCATAAATTATGATGAACCCTACAATTAAGTATAACAACTACGCTACTGGGGTAGGTGATGTAGCATTGTTCGAAGGTTCTTGAATCACTTCTTTAAAGACATAAAATGTCCCAATGTGTTGCAGACTCGTATGCAAGCATTTAATTCTCGACTGTATCAACAACAGGATGGAGTTGACATTCTTTTGACATTTTCATGTCTTTGCTTTGGCACATAAACTGAAACGGGAAAAATTAGTTTCCTTGATTCACCCTTTCCCTCAGATCACGTCAGAACACAAGCGACAGGCGGGTCACTACGTCAGACGCACCTATGACGCACAAGCGTATGACGTCAGACGGCTAGCAGGAGACCAACTACTACGTCAAAGCCTATGCCGTTAGAGCCTATGACGTCAGACGGCTGGCCGGAGGCCAACTATTTCGTCAGAGCCTATGAAGCACGAGTGTATGACGTCAGACGGCTGGCAGGAGGCCAACTAGTAAGTCACAGCCTATGCCGTAAGAGCCTATGACGTCAGAGGGCTGGCTGGCTAGGTGATCGGGTTTTAATAAGCCTCTGGAATTCCGCGCCTTCATTTTGCATTCATTTACATCTTCACGTTGAAAAATCCTTCATCTTGTCGCTAATTTTTTATTTTAATGTGCCAAAGCAAAGACATAAAATGTCAATAATTATTCTTTTTACCTACAATTCTTGTAGGTAATCGAACAGAATAAATTATCTTCTTATAAACGGAAGATTTCTGCCCCTGTTGTAATAACTGCGTTTATTTTTGTAAGAATGTATTACGAGTATTATTTCTCCAAGTACGCCACGGACGACCAGGGGGTATACATCGCACAGTGGGGCCAAAGTTCCCAAAACGTAAGTCTCATCTAGTCGATTGATTTATTGTGGATCTGTTACTCCACATGTATGTGAACACGGAACAATAATTAATTTAGACTTTTATAAATTGTCATAACGTAAACGTGTACATTCATCTGTTTGAAGTTGACCAATTTTGATAGTTTTCCCCAACTTTGTTCTCATTCTGCAAATTCTTTCTGAGTTTAAGGACTTTCGAACATCACCTGTGACTACGCCTAGGTTATTGTTTTCTAGGTAGTTTATAATTCGGTGCGGATCCATTTTAATGTACAGTCATAAGACCTGCCCAAACTATCACAGTTAGCACTTCGCCAGCTTGAAGTGTGTCACAGTATATTGAATGCTATGCGGTATTGAACGGACGGAAAATATCAATATCGTGTAGTACAAAGCTCTCCAATATCATACACCCTCACCCTCACGGTTGGCAAATACATTTGCCGTATATACTCGATACATCAATTCCGATAGAACAAACATTGGAAAATCATTGCGATCATCAACAGTTTGCTTTATTAGTTCTTCACTCGAAATTCTCATTTCTCTTCCTTCCCATTCGAGTGATGCAGTGATGTGAAAAAAATTGAATTGTATGCGAAGGTTATGAGTTTCTCAGTATCAGCCCGCTCCTCCACTGCACAAACAAAAATCTCATTAAAAGCAGAGAAACTGAATAAGAATTACATGGTACAATTCAAGGGCATTTATCCATATTTACGAAAATTTGGCAAATAAATAATTTATTACTTAATTAGATAATTTATCACATGTAATTATTACATTTGGGTGAATTAGTTGTAGAAGCTCGGCATCGGTATGAATACACAACAGCCAAACCTAATAATATCGGGTCAACATTTTTAAAATTATTTTATAATTCCAGTCAAAGCCGTCAGACGACTGAGTAATAATTTGTGGCTTGGAACCCTAAAAGTAATTCTGGGCTTTGTGGGACGGAACCCTAAAAGTAATTCTGGGCTTCCTACAATAATTTGCATTAGTTCAGTTGCATTTCGGATTGGATAGACAGAAATAACTTTAGAGAACAGAACTATAACTTAACAATCAAGTAATTAATTGACGTTAAGTTGAAAAGGTAGGGGATTTCGTGGAAGTGAGGCAGAGCCACAGGTGACCTCTTACTCAACAGGTAAAATAAGTGGTAATTACGGTCGGAAGAGTATACAGCGCTGATAGCGGTCGGTATCTGAAATGAGACCGGTATCGATCAACTCGCATGTTGCATTTTTTCTGCACCCGACAACCTCCCACGCGTTATTGTTTTATGGCAAGTGAAAATGAACGAAAATATCGGCCTCCCTTTCCATCTCCGGAGTAATCGCCCCCACGGACAACACAGTTATTAGCGACCGTTTACTCCAGTGGCAAGTTAGCGCTTATTTATTTCAATTGCTGTTGTTATGTGCCTAAATATTATCAACTGTACCAAATAATATCAAATGATACGTTACGAAAATGGTCAACATCGGCGTGAATCAAGGCCGATGTTAACAATGGGGAATAGCTGATTCAACCAACACAGTGGTTTTGTGATACCGAATTCCCCTTTCTGAGATACCTTTCGCGTATACCGAAAGTTTAATTTCAAGGATTCGTTGTTATGTACTTCTTATTAAAAATTAGGCGCTAGCGCAGGTAGGTACTTGCAAGAAAATAAATTAATACAAATAAGTTATATTAATTATGAAATATAATTATTTTATCCATAAAATTTTGTTGAAAACTGGAGAGACCAAAACTAAGCTAGTTGTCAACTCGCTGAGTACCATTTGGTAACCTTCTGCGATCGTGAATATTTTTGCGTGGTCGATTCCAATGGTTCATTTTTGAAAATGAGGGACCAAACTGGATATTATTGAAGATTATTGAATGCAATACCGAAGGGGTCTTGTGTCCAGGTTTTAACGGACGCTGGCACGCAATCGACGTGTCTCTGTACGTAACAAAAACCTTTTAATATTTTTAATATTGAATATACTAACGCGTCGTGTAAAATTTTGCAGTATTTTTCCGATTCTACGCATCTTGAAACGTAAACAACCAATTTTGACAGTGAGTTCAAAAAGATTTTTCGGTTGATCTCAATGGTTCATATCGAAGATAATCACGTTATTACGAATGTAGAACAACCAACACATGTTCTCCATATAATTTCTCTCTCCGTAATTATCAACCAGAGCAGCTAATAATTAGCTGTAAATGTGATTACAGTTGATTTGATCCTCGCACTATCGCAGTTGTCGGTACATAGCCGTTGTCTCAGAGGAAACATGAGTGCAATAAACATTTGAGGTGACTTATCTAATCTCCTTCTCTGCCTCAGCCCGGAATCGCCCGGAAATGATTCTATGAACTGCACCTGCGGTATCAAAAGTCAACTCTCGTTCGATTACTAAGAACAAAAACAAAAAAAAAGGCTAATCTCTCGGATGTGAAGCGTTGAGATAGAAAAGAGCCTGTTAGTGCAGATGTTATTGCATATTATGCCCATACAGACTTACCATCGAGGAAGTTTTATTTTAATTTTCGAGTCATGTTACGCATGAAATGAATGACGTTAACAATGATATTTGACAATTCACTGATACTAACAAAGACCCCTCTAACCACTCCTTATTAGTCGGTATTGCATAGATATTAGGGAGCACATTGAAGGGTAAGTGATAATGAATTGTGTATATTAGAGAGCATATTATTAATATCTTGAATATTATCCAATAGTTATCGAATTCTGCATGTGTTTTAGGAAGTATTACCATAACCCAATCCGCCAAAGCGTTTACCAGCTTGATCCAGATTGAGGTTCGCCGAAAATTGGGAGAAAACTGCGCACCAAATGAAGGTGTTCTAAAAAACGAGGTTCCACTCTATGTTATACAGAGAAATTGATTTATGACAATTTTCCGTCAAAACGTCTCAATTTTTTACGGAAACCAATTTTTTCGCTATTCAAATACCAGCACTTTCGAATGTTCTACCCAATTCTTGATATTACGTTAATTTTGGACGACCATCTAGACATTGGACGAGATTGAAACATTGAAGTGTGAGTGAATTTTCAACATTTCACTGCATCCATTTTATTGGCATAATCCCCTAAAATCATGATTGAATGATTCGTTTGGAACGAATCAAGAGTTTATTGTGTGTTTTAATATTACGAACACTACACCACATGCCACTTCAGCTACTTCCCAAAATGTTGATTCTAGACTTATTACCTATAGGGTTCTAGCAACTGTATGAACAGTTTGAATAGTTAAAACATTCAGACGATTTATTTTGCGTATTGTTTTGCGTGTTTGGAATAGCACGTAGGTAACGACTATGAATTTCATCAGTGTGCTCCATCTTGACATCGTTCTCGACACATCTGGGTCTAGATTGTTCTGCATCTACATAATTAACAATTAGGTTTGAACTTTTCACAAGTGTGAATGCAGATATAGAGCCGTTGCTATTCATGATATCTGTTAAACATAGAACGTTATTTACCTTCATACCCGTACTAATACTAATACCTTCAATAACGATGTAAATGGCGGTTTGCTTTGGAGCCTTACTTGTGACCTCCTGCAAGGTGAACTAGTAATGAACTTCATTTTCTCCCACGACGAGTCTCGAAGACCAGTAAAGGGTACTAAAACTGGATTTTTGTAACGGTTTTCCACGACTCGATATCTCCATTAAGCAGCCGTGTCTCAGTTTTACGACGGTTCCCTGAACTTCGAGTGCCTGATAGTTTTCACCGGTTTACGGTTCGAATTCCCAACAGTACCTATCCTAAAAAATACTGTTACGCTAAATCATTACTTCAGCAGGGTATTCGTAGATTTGGACATATTTGATTCGGGGATAAGTTAATCAACCAACTATTGATTACAAGACTTCTGTAATACAATGTCATACTTATTTGGGTACCAAATTTGTTGGAGGAAATTGGAACAGGTTCATGTTTGAAACGTACCAAAATTGGACCAATAAGGACAGAGTATGGCATCAGCATCGTATCAGTACCATTCACGTTGTACCCATAATGATTTTCGAGGGGTGACTCAATGTTCGTAAGCCGTAAACTCATATACGGGGTGATATGGAAAAACACAGGTTTAAACCCCCTACACACAACTAAACCAAACATTATGGCACCAAATTTTAATCACGATCCATCGCGGAAGATCTACCTTCAAAAACATACCGACGATTTGGCGACAAATTAATATTTGTGACATGATAATATTATGATACGTCCTTATTACTGCATCACGTTATATGAAGAGAGGAATACCTATAATATGATATCATAAACCTACAGTAATATTAGGGCAATTTCACCGATGATAACAGTTTGATAGTTAAAAGTCTTAATAAACAGCCCTTGAGCACCGTATTTATTACGTAGTACCTTAAAATTTAGGGTGAAATATCGTCGCCTAAGAAACAACACCACTTATCAACCAAACGCCTGCTTTTCAGGAGAAGCAAAAACAAGTGACCAACCACGTTGAATGTTGATAAATCCTGTTATAATATTCAACGTTTCTGGTTTATTATCTTGGAATCGACCAAAGAAAATTTTTTTCTAACCCTCCCTCATAATTTGTTGATTTACCTACGTTTCAAGATACGTAGATTCAGAAAATAAAATTTAAAAAAATTTTTTTACAGGTTCGGTCCAACCCCGGAATGATCCTTGAAGCTTTATAAAAATTATCAATTATTAAAAATTAATCAATGATAATTCATTATAATAATTAATCTATCATTCAGTGATCTAGACAGAAGGGTGATCTGTACAAAGAAGATAGGTAATAAACCGTTGTCTCAAGAATTGGCAGAGTTTTTCATATAAGATGTCTACGGAGAGCAAACCCATGCTAATATTGGAATTGGCATCGTTTGCAAGTCCAAACCCATTAACAATATGACCACCAAGTCATATGTTGGTATTAGTATGTTGTAAAAATAAAAACAGTCTGTGTTTGAGATTCAAACTTATCGTTCACTCATATTATTATATCAGGTTACTAAGCCCAGAAAAAAAAGGGTGGAAAAACACCATTTGAGTAATCATGTGTGCAAGTGTGGGGAAAATAGATCCGCTAGGTAAGAACAATTATGATACCTGGGTCATGCACCTGGAAGCACTACTCACGAAATCAGGAGGATGGAACTACGTAAATGGAAAGATTGCGAGACCGACAGACGATGCTGGATCAACTGCATGGGATGAAAAGGATGCGATGGCGAGGTCTGATCTAATTCTTTCTATTAGTCCTTCGGAACTGAAAATAGTGAAAGGTTTACGAACTTCTAATGAAATATGGAAGAAACTTCGAGAAGTATATGCATCAAAATGTCCTGCGCGTAAGGCAACTTTACTTAAGAGGCTAGTGCTACAAAGAATGAAATTCGGAGATGACGTACGAGAACATGTCATGAATTTTTTCGACACAGTAGATAAATTGTTGGATCTAGAAATTACAATTAATGATGATCTATTATCAATAATGTTACTGTACAGTCTACCAGATGAATATGAGAATTTCAGATGTGCTATAGTCTCGAGATACTTTACCAACGCCAGATACACTTAGGACGAAAATAATTGAAGAATCCGAAGCTAGATCAAAAGGGAGTGAAAAGGCCGAAGATTTGGATGCAATGTTTATTCGAAAGAAATTTCCAAAACCGAAGAAGCCCGAATATGAAAAACATGGGAAAAGTGCATTTAAATATAAGTGTTATAAATGCCAAAAATTTGGTCATAAAGCTTCTGTATGTTTCTCAAAGGGACAACAAGCAGGAACAGCCGAAGATAGTCCTTCAGAGTGTACGAATCTCACGATGATGTGCCAAGCGAATATGACTACAGAAAATCTAGGATTCTGTTTGGACAGTGGATGTAGCAGCCACATGTGTAATGATGTGAATAAGTTTGTCGAACTTGAAGAAGTAAGTAATGTTAAATTAAAGCTAGCAAACACTTCCACTACAGATGTTCTAGGAAAAGGTACAGTCAAGTTTAGAGCACGTAATGGTAACAAGACAGAGTCGATAGAGTTGAAAGACACACTGTTTGTACCAGATCTGAGGATAGGACTATTGAGCATTTCAAAAATGACGGACCATGGATTGAAGGTGGTATTCACTCGTGATAAGGCAACTGTATATAACCAAAATGATGAAAAGAAGTTGGTTGCGAAGAGAGTGAACAATTTGTATTATGTGAAAGAAGTTGAAGAAGTAACAAATATAATAGATGAGGACACGAGAAATGGTAGGAAATTGAGCAAGTTGGAACTTTGGCATAGTAGATTTGGACATTTGAATGAAACAGACTTGAAGAAAATGGTCAAAAGAAAAAGAGTCCGAGGTGTCTATCTTAATCCAAATGAGAAGCTACCAACATGTGAGACATGTATTCTAGGGAAAATGTCACAAACACCATTCCCGAAAAAGTCCGAGAAAAAGGTGAAACCATTAGAGATTATACACTCCGATGTTTGGGGACCAGTGAGAACAATTTCGAATGGAGGTTCAAGATACTTTGTAACATTCATAGATGAGGCAACTAGATGGTGTGTACTTGTACTGTTGAAAGCGAAGAGCGATGTACTGCAGGCATTCAAGAAGTACAAACAATTTGCAGAGAACCAAAAAGGTTCAAATTTTTACAATCCGACAATGGAGGTGAATACGACTCAAAAGAATTTAAAGAGTACTTGGGAGAGTTGTGGGATAGGAAGAAGACTGACCGTCCCAGGAACACCACAACAGAATGGCCTATCTGAAAGGATGAACCGAACGCTATTAGATATAGTTCGTTGTATGTTGGCCGAATCAAAACTACCACATAGTTTTTGGGCAGAAGCAGTTAGGACTGCTGTGCATCTGAAGAATAGAAGCCCGTGTAGTGGGATTAATGGACAAATACCATACAAACTTTGGTATGGGAAACCTCCGAACGTACCATACTTAAGAACTTTTGGATCAAAAGCTTTCATGCTGGATAAAACGAAAATCAAAAGTAAGTTGTGTCCGCGTTCGAGGGAGTGTGTATTTGTCGGATACTCTGACACGTCAAAAGCGTATAGAGTCTGGGACGTGGAAAATAGGAAAATCTATGTGACTCGAGATATAAAATTCGTAGATGAAAATCATCTGAGAATTGTAAACTCTGATGGATTTGAAAAGCTGAGAAAGCTGGAAATCGACGAAAGATCAGAAATGAGGTCGAAACAAACAGATGAAATGGAGGAACAAGTTGAAATCGAAGTGCAAATAAGCCGTAACAACAATCAAATGAGTGAAACCGAAACAATTGTGGAACAACATGAAAACGAGAATATTAGTCCTGAAGGAGAAGTGAGAGAAGGAAGAACAGAAGTCGAAATGGTCCGAGGCCGTGGTAGGCCAAAACTCATGAAAACGACAGAAGGGCCAGGGAGAAGGAAGAAAGTGTATAACATGATTCCGAAAATAAATAACGAGACTGAAAATTCTAATAATGATAACTTTGGACAAGAAGAAAACTTACAAAACACAAGTAGAACGGATGAGGATGCAGAAACTGAGATGTGTGAGACAGCATGTGCCGTCGAAGTGAACCCGACTGAAGCGTTTGCTGGTCCAGATTCACATGAATGGTTTGCAGCCGTTCGTAAAGAATTTTCTTCACTACTGCGAAACAAAACGTGGTCACTCCAAGAAAAACCACAAAATCAAAAACCGGTAGGATGTAGGTTAATACTTTGTTACAAATACACGGCAAGTGGTGAATTGGAAAGACGGAAAGCTCGTTTAGTAGCAAAAGGCTTTACTCAAGAGCCAAATATCGACTATCACGAGACGTACTCCCCTGTTATGCGCCTGAGCTCACTAAGAACCGTGATGGCTCAAGCTGCCAAACATGGTATGGTCGTGGAGCAAATGGACGTGGAGACAGCTTATTTGAACGGTGAACTGGAAGAGAAGATCTTCATGGAGCCACCAAAACATTTTGAACTAATTCTGATGGACATTATCGAAAATGAAAACGATAACGACATCATGAAAGACGCGTGGGAGATGCTGCGAGAATATAAGGAAGGGAAGAAATATTGCAAATTACATAAATCATTATACGGGTTGAAACAATCAGGTAGACAATGGTACCTGAAGTTAGATGAAAGATTGAAAATGATTGGCATGACACCTTCTGATTCGGATCCTTGCGTATACACATGGGGCAAGGGTGAAGAAGCAGTAATTTTGGCAGTATATGTTGATGACATCGTTATAGCATCGAAAAATCAAGATAAATTGAAAAGTTTAAAACAAAATATGATGAAGGAATTCAGGATGAAAGATTTAGGACAAATTCATTATTGTTCGGGTTTAGAATTTGACTATGATTTCGAAAAAGGGAAACTGAAAATTAGCCAAAGAAAGTACATAAATGAAATTTTGAAAAAGTTTAAAATGGAGACAGCGAATCCTATATTGACCCCTCTGGATGTGAATGTTAAGTTTGAACCAACAGACGAGAGACCGAGTGAGATGGACAAATATCCTTTCAGAAGTTTGATTGGATCACTGATGTATTTGGCCATTGGTACTCGACCTGACATAAATTATGCAGTTGTCTACCTAAGCCAGCTCAATCATTGTTACTCAGAAATTCACTGGAAAGCAGCCAAACGCATACTGCGGTATTTAAAGGGGACCACGAATAGGGAGCTGATATACACGAAACGGAAAGACGAACTGACAGGATACTCGGATGCTGACTGGGAAAATTGTAGAATAGATCGCCACTCATTCAGCGGATATGTGTTCACTTTGTCCGGAGCAGCAATTTCTTGGACATCGAAGAAACAGCGAACTGTAGCTCTGTCGAGCGTTGAAGCGGAGCTGATGTGTCTGTCCGAAGGCGTGAAGGAGGCTAAGTACTTAGAAAGGTTTCTTTGCGACCTGGGATTTCCTGTGTGCCTACCTATAACCCTATATAACGACAGGAACACTTGAAGAATCCGGTATGCAGACCGAGGACAAAACACATTGATATCAGGAACCATTTTTTGAAGCAAAATATCCTAGATGGTTTGATCAGTCTAAACTATTTGTCAACAGAGAAGATGATTGCCGATTTCCTGACGAAACCACTACCGAAAAACAAATTGGATTTGTGTTTGAGTGGAGCTGGAGTTATACCAGACGGAGTTTGAACTTGAGGGGGCGTATTGGAATTGGCATCGTTTGCAAGTCCAAACCCATTAACAATATGACCACCAAGTCATATGTTGGTATTAGTATGTTGTAAAAATAAAAACAGTCTGTGTTTGAGATTCAAACTTATCGTTCACTCATATTATTATATCAGCTAACCATCTAACTTCCGATTCATTCATCAAACCTGCTTCCTCACTCAATGGTTTGGTAAATCGAACCCTGAAGGCGCATTAGCTCATTGGCTCCCGGATTTATTGGTCCTGATGAAAATTAATGAGTGGACGGAGGAGAAGAGTAAAATAAGAATAAGAAACAATGAAAAACAAAAGACAAATCCCGAGTTACCGATCAGTAATTAAAGTCCAGCGCTAAGGGCCCTCGAGGCGTCATGGTCAGGGCTCTTCAAATAAAACTACAATGGACGCACACTCAGGCTCACCTCTACGTACGGCCACTCACACTTAGCCGTGAGCTGCCGATATGAGCTCTAACGAACTGATTGGGTTCCAGGAGTCTGTTGATATATAACGACTGATTGCTCCAACTACTGATAAAACTGATGGTTACCTCCGTAACCCTCGGTAGGTAACTCTTAACGAACCGGCCAAGTACCGATCGCTTATCCGAACAACAGCTTCGGCTTATCTCAGAGCTGATACGTCAAGTCTTATCTGGGAGCCGAGATGGGTATCGTGGGTGGTCCCACATTTGAAACAAGACGTAATGAATCGTTGCCTAGCCATCTCAATAGCTCCTCACCTACAATTTTTCATAATCAGTGCCATGTCATTCAATATCGCGGAGTTAGTGAAAAAATTACTCAAGTGTAATTTTTTTCAAAAATGATGTATTCGTACCCTGCAGAGTGTTTTCAACCTTTTTCACTTTTCGCTGGAAAGAATCCCCCAAGCCTTCTTTTAAGCAAGCTTCCCTAAAGCTATTGACTAAAATCGGTTTACCCATGATCATGGTAATTCTCTTCGCAAAACTAACTATTCAACAATCATTGTACAACAATGTACATTGTCGACAATGTATTACCACTGTACCCAGAACGTCTATCAGGTGGAAATGGTTATCTTTTCTTACCTGTAATTTTCATCAAATACAGTAGAACCTCGATTAACTGGGGGCTGATAAATGAAGGGTCGTGGGGAAAAAGTCCATTTTTCCTAATTCTGAGAAAATCGAAAAACTAAGTTTGAAACCGTTTTAGACAGACACTATCCATTAAAAAAAACAGCTGTTAGGCCCACCTGAGAGGGAATTTAATTAAGTTCAAGTAACAAGAACGAAAATCACGTAGATCAAAGATACTTTCCGGAAATAATTTAAAATTTCAAACATGGTATGGACTTTGATCTTTTTTCCCCACAAATATTCTCGTTCTTTGTCACCATGAATATTATGTCTGTTTGGAGGGTTGTAGGAGGCGGTAAGAAAAGAAGCCTTCTTTTCTTACCGCCTCCTACAACCCTCCAAACAGACAAAGGTTTTTCAACCAAAGGAGATAATGAACAATACAGAAAATGAATATTATGTGTTATAACTATGTGTTATAACCAACATATTACCTACTGTTTATTCAACTCTCGTTATTCATGTAATGAGTACCTACTGCGTCACTCATTAAATTGTGTATCGTCGATACGGACGCCGCTCTACTTGAGTAACCAAATATGACGACTGACAACCAGATGTGAAACTTCTATTGGATGATTTGGATGAGAGAAACTCATTTTACTTTACTTATCGACGTTCCGTGATTTTGTTGAAAGAACCTGGGAATAAGGACTTTAATTGTTGTTTCTTTCGTTTTACAGGTTCGTAAACCTTTTTCATAAAACAATTATTACTATGATGATGTTCAAATCACATTTCCGTACTATAAAAATAAATTCTTTCGTTTTACAGAGAAACGCTGTATCGTCTTTATTATAAAACAACAATTTCTGCGACGATTTCACGGATTATGGAGAAATTGAAGTTCCAGTTTACGGTGAAACAAGCGGCGGATGGAAAATCAAACTTGATATGCATAACTTCGATAGCTACACCTGATGGGAATGTTTTTGAAATGCCACCCGAATTCCAACCTGCAGACCTACACCTCGAACTTAAGGAAACACCGAATTATACAAAGGTAAAAAAATCTTTAACTAAACGACACCAGACTAGGAGGATATGGATAACTTTGACGGACGAACTATCAAAAACATATTTAGATGAAGAAGAAAATTTGCAATTCAATGAAGTTTACCTAGAGGAAGTTACAGAAACACTTGAAACTGCGGGACCCATGCCTAGTGGCTCAAATCAAATGCTAGAGAAACTGATAGAAAAATTGCTTGAGGAAAAACAACGAAACCCAGAAACTCGGAATTTAGGAAAAATTGCAAATGATTTCATGATAGAGAAGTTTACAGGAAGAAACTCGAACGCTAACCAATGGATCGAGAACTTTAACAAGGAGTGTGAACGGTTTCAAATCGAAGAGGACTTGAATAAAATTAAAATTTTGAAGCATTTTTTGGAAAACTCTGCGGGAGAGTGGTACAGCTGCATGCTTATAAAACTAACAGTGGAATCGGAATGGAATGCATGGGAGCAATGTTTTCGAGAGACATTTGAAAATAAAGGATGGTCACCTATTAGATATGCTCTAGCATTTAAATATCAAGCAGGTTCATTGCTTGAATACGCTTTAAAAAAAGAAAAATTATTACTGGAAGTTAGGAAATCAATTGACACAGGTACCCTTATCGACCTTATAGCTTTTGGTTTACCGAATTTTGTGGCTGATAAAATAAACAGAGGAGATTTAGAAGAAACAGAAGATCTTTACAGTGAGTTGGGGAGATTAGAACATCTTGTTGGAAAGAATAAATATGAAAAAAAATACAATACACCTTCTGGCACCACATCAAAACGTATAGAAGAAAAAAAACCATGCAGCATCTGTTTCAACGAAAAGAAGGGGAAACGCTACCATCCTGAGGAAAATTGTTGGTTCAAAGGAAAAAACGGAAAAGCTATTTTGAAAACTGTTAACAACTCCGAATTGGAAATCGATTTGAACAGGGATAATCCAAAAAACTAATAGTGCCACCATTAATAAAAATCAAGTTACTGTTAAATGATACTTTATCAGTTTTCGGAATTTATGATTCAGGATCAAACGTGTCATTAATTAATGCAAAATTACTAAAAATAAAACCTCAAAATGATACAGGTGCTATAAAATTATTGAACTTGAAGACTATTAATGGTGAGAAGAAAACGAAAGGTGTAGTGACACTGAAAATAAAAATCTACAATATGGAGAAATGTATGGATATATTTGTAGTGGACAATGAAAATTTTAATCACGACTTTTTAATTGGTTTAGATTGCATAAGAGAATTTAGATTGATGCAAAATGAGGAATTACAAATCATACAAAACAATAAATTGATGATTCCGGATGCACTAGAACGACAAAATAAAGAAAATCCTTCCTCGAAACCGCCTATCGACAAATGTGAAATTAATTTCAATGAACATATAAACACGGACGGATTTGAAACTACAGTAAACCATCTGAATTTACATCAAAAATCAGAAATTAATAAATTGATCGACAAATACAAATCTGTATTCGCCAAGGATAAATATGACGTCGGTACTGTAAACCAATATGAAGCCCACATTGACTTGATGGTGGACAGGTACTGTGCGAAACGTCCATACAGATGCACAGAGGACGACAGGAAAGAGATAGAAAAACAAATATCCAAACTATTGGAGAAGAATCTTATTGAAGAATCTTATAGCCCGTTCGCTGCCCCTGTCACTCTCGCATATAAAAAAGAGGATGATGGAAAGACGAGATTATGTATAGATTTCAGAGACTTGAATAAAATTGTCGTCCCTCAATCGCAACCTTTCCCTTTGATTGAAGATTTAATGGTGAAAACTGTAAACTGTAAATATTTTTCTACGTTAGATGTAAATTCAGCATTTTGGTCAATTCCTATGAGGATTCAAGATAGATACAAAACTGCATTCGTAACGCAACAGGGACATTATCAATGGACTTGCCTCCCTTTTGGACTGAAGACGTCTCCTGCCATTTTCCAGAGAATTTTGAGCAACATTATAAGAAAATACAAACTCTCAGATAATTCAGTAAATTTTATAGATGACATATTAATTTTCTCAACAACTTTTGAAGAACATATTCTACACCTATCACGGTTGTTGGAAGCACTTCAGGCAGAAGGCTTTAGAATAAAATTTTCGAAATGCAATTTTGCGAATAACTACGCCAAATATTTGGGCCACATAATAGAAAATAATTCAATCAGACCACTGAAAGACTATTTGGCCGCTGTCAAGAACTTTCCGGTTCCAGAAACAAAAACTCTGCAAATTCTTGACACAACGGTTCATTATCTTCTTTGTACAGATCACCCTTCTGTCTAGATCACTAGGTCTAAATGTCTAGATCCTAAATGTTAGATTAATTATTATTATCAATTATCACTAATTATTAACAATTTTATCAAGTCCCTAATGAAAATTATTATAATTTATTGTTAGGTATTAATAATTCGTATTTATTAATAATAATAATTATTATTAATTATGATTAATTAATACGATATAATTCTGGGGTTTTTAATACTACGTCGGTAATAATTTTTCTATAAAAGAAGTACCTACCAACAAACATTCGAAATTACCTTCATTTCAGTAGCACGAAACGCACCTCAGAACAACAAACTCGACATCACTTAAGCCATATGATGTTCCAAAGAGCTTGTTAGTATGAAAATGGACCTGTATTTCAACATTTTGATACACGATCGTGTTGTGAGGCACAATCTTTGAGCCCTCATTGTGAACGAACGGCTGGTCGTACGAAGCTGCGGATGGTCTTAAAAAATTCTACGGAACAAACTCTATCTAAATATGAAATAAAAAACATACCGTTCTATATGAATTTTTCGAGATATGAAATTTTTAAAATTTCAAAATTCGTTTTGAACCCCTTCCCCTTGACCTAGGGTTATGAAAAGTTTCGAGGACCATTGTGGGGTTGGTCGAAACCCATAAAAAAAATTTCGTAATTTTAACTCAACGCTAACTGGGCAAAGTGGCGCGGACGGCGGACGGCGGACGGCGGACGGCGGACGGCGGACGGCGTACGGCGGACGGACGGATTTTTTTTATTCGATTTTCTGAATCTACGTATCTTGAAACGTAAACCAACAAATTTTGAGGGGGGGTAAAAATTTTTTTTTCTTTGGGCGATTCCAATGGTTCATTATCGAAGATAATAAACCAAAAAACAAATACGCCAATTCCTTGGAAAAATAAATGTTCATCATAAATTTGTCCCACATAGTGCAATTATCTTGGAACCCCTACACAATTTATTAAGGAAGGATGTTAAATTCATATGGTCTGAAGAGTGCCAGCAATCATTTGACAAAATAAAGGAAATGTTATGTTCAGAACCACTTCTACAAATCTTTGATCCTGATCTACCTATATATATTTACACAGACGCTAGTATCAAGGGAGTAGGAGCGGTATTGAAACAGGAAAATAAAAATGGAGATAGAAAACCAGTTGCTTATTTTTCGAAGAAATTAACAGAATCTCAGAAGAAGAAGAAGGCAGTGTACCTAGAATGTCTGGCGATAAAAGAAGCTGTAAAATACTGGCAGCATTGGCTCATGGGAAAGAAATTCAAAGTTTATACAGATCATAAACCGTTGGAAAACATGAACATAAGGGCTAGAACTGATGAGGAATTAGGGGATTTGATGTATTATTTATCCCAATATGATTTCACAATTGAATATAATCCAGGAAAATCAAATCAAGAAGCTGACTGTCTAAGCAGAAATCCAGTATTGGAATCACACGAAAATACTGAAGATGTTTTGAGAGTAGTCAATTTAATAAATTTAACGGATATAAAAAATGACCAAAGAAAAAACCTTGACTTTAGAAATGAAAAACTTATTCTGGACAATGAAATTTACTATCAAAAGAAAGGAAAAAGAAATAAAATTTTAATATCGGAAGATCTCAGCAAGACCCTAATAAGAGATGTCCACGACAGTTACTGCCACATTGGGAGGACCCAAATGATAAATAAAATAACACCATTCTACACAGCTAGGAATATTATAAAAAACATAAAACAATATTGTGATTCATGCGAGATTTGCTTTAAAAACAAGTCGAGAAGAAAACCAAAATATGGGTTGCTGTCACATTTAGGCCCGGCTAAACGCCCATTTGAAATTACATCTATTGATACCATTGGAGGCTTCGGAGGGTCACGATCAACAAAAAAATACTTACATCTTTTAGTGGATCATTTCACCAGATATGCTTATATTCTCACGTCGAAGAATCAAAACGCAAATGATTTTATAAAATTAGTGCAAAAAGTAAAAAAGGATTATAAGATGGACATAATATTGACAGACCAATATCCAGGCATAAACTCAACAGAATTTAAACAGTTCCTGGAAGATGCTAACATAAGACTAGTTTTCACGGCTGTTGATACACCATTTTCAAACGGATTAAATGAAAGGCTAAATCAGACTATAGTGAACAAGATAAGATGTAAAATAAATGAGAGTGAAAAGAAATGTGCTTGGACTACTATTGCACAGAATTGCGTGGCGAAATATAATGAAACGGAACACACAGTCACGAAATTCGCTCCGAAATACCTTTTGGAAGGCGATCCAGTAAACATTCTACCACCAGAATTACAAACAACATGTAAAAAACGAGATTTAACAAGAGACAGAAAATATGCTCTTGAAAATACTATTAAATCACATAATTATAACAAAGACATATTTGATCTACATAGAAAAGAATGTAACTTGAAAGTTGGTGACAGAGTATATGTGGAAAATGGAAACCGATTAAATAGGAAGAAGTTAGACGAATTGAAAATTGGACCGTTTAAAATCGTGAAGAAGATTTCGAATTCTATCTATGAGGTGGACACTGGACGCAAGAAAGCAGAGTCAAACCTTTACCACATTACGAAAATTTTTCCAGTGATGGATGATGCACGAACAATTTCAAATACCTGCCAATGATCGTTTGAAATTGTTTCTCTCTGAGGGGGGAGATGTAATGAGTACCTACTGCGTCACTCATTAAATTGTGTATCGTCGATACGGACGCCGCTCTACTTGAGTAACCAAATATGACGACTGACAACCAGATGTGAAACTTCTATTGGATGATTTGGATGAGAGAAACTCATTTTACTTTACTTATCGACGTTCCGTGATTTTGTTGAAAGAACCTGGGAATAAGGACTTTAATTGTTGTTTCTTTCGTTTTACAGGTTCGTAAACCTTTTTCATAAAACAATTATTACTATGATGATGTTCAAATCACATTTCCGTACTATAAAAATAAATTCTTTCGTTTTACAGAGAAACGCTGTATCGTCTTTATTATATTCATTTGGACTATTACTAGGGTAACTAGTACCTTACTGTCATGTTCAGGAAAATTCTCCAAACAAAAGGCAATTTTGTCTAAAACCGTAGGTATATTTTGTGTACAAAACATACTGTGACATCTCACTGCACAAAAAGGCAAACAAATTCATTCAAAAATCATTCTTCGAAAGGGTCATCGCAATATGAATCATCAGCATCATCCTCTCCTTCATTCCTCAATTCGCTGGACAGCGCCTCATAAAACATTTTGGCAGCTGGGTTGACGAGAAACTGACTCAAGTGTTTCAAATCCCTCAATTTTTCCCTTTTTCCCCAGAAGTGCAACAGCCATTCTGTTCTACTCCTCCCACCCTACAAGATGGCGTGTCTATCTCAATTCGGCCCAAAAATGGACTTTGATCATTTTTCCCCACGACCCTTCAAATATATATGTACATATTTATATATGTATGTGTCATTCCAGACGATAACTCCTGGTAAAATTCAGATAAAAAGTTCCAATTTGCACAAAGAATCTGTCATGCGAAAAATCGAGACAACGTTCATTATGAAACGGAGACATGTTACATAAAACCAGTTTATTCTTCGAAAATTCGCTCTTATAGCCATGCAGCATGACTGTAGATTTTTATTGGTTATATCCTACTTCTTGGGGGCAAATTGCAGTCTAGTCGAGGCCAACATTATATCATTCACTCCTCAAAAATATATCTAATAAATCCAAAAAAGAACTAACATTAGGACTGAAGACTGAGGAGAAAGAAAAATAATTTTGTGAATCAAAATAAATCATCGAAAAGTAAAGAATTATTGAATAATCATTTTTCATACGCTTACGGGAGTAAAAATCGTCCTCACGATAAGTCGTTACGATGAGTCACTTTTTCTCGGTTCCTCTTGTAATTTATATGTTTTTCTCCCGGCGTATAATAAGTAGAGAGATTTCCCCGATGTTCGGGAAGAAACGATTCACGGGAAATAAAAAGGCCTGGTTCGTGTTCTCCGAGAAACCTGGAAATGTATGTAAGGAACTGACCAAAGACGCTTTTTTTTTTTTTGGATTGACGGGAGTTGATAAAGTGCAAGTTTCTCTTTATTTTGTTATCTGCTATTCCATGTTCGCCCTTACTTCTTATTGTCGGTTACCGGCGCATACGCATTCACAACTGCAGGTTAATCTAGATAACTAAGTTGGGAGGGGCGTCGTGTGAATTTACGATGGGGGAAAGTGGCCATATGTGCAGGGATTGAGGGGTAGGGTTTTTGAAACTTCCCTGGTATTCTTACTGTTTCACGGAAATACGTGCGGCGGATGACTGAAGCAGGGTTCACATCCATCCGGTAGGCTGCGGAAATACGGATAGGGGAAGCTAGTGAAAAGCAGTGGAGGGGATGGAGGGGAATCGCGGCAGTTGGGAAGGCGTTCGAAACCATCCGGAATTTTGGCTGTCCGGAACAGCTGTTACCCGCGCTTTCTCCCACAACTATTCTTTCCCCCATTTTGTTCTATCACAAACATTCCAATTCAGATCCCGGCCACAGAAAACCCTACTATATCCCGGCACAGCAACTCGTTTTCGCGCTTCAACAGCTGTTTTCATTTGGTTCGCGCCGCCATTTCCGTATGCGCAGTAGTGAACTGCGCAGATGCGGCTGCGGCAAATATCTAAAAAATCTGATGCGTACAGTACGCTTCAAAAGTGCTTCTCCGGTAAGAATGTTCCCCCTCCCCAGCTAACGTCCAACCAATCAGCTCCCCGAACGCACTCCTTCCGCAGCCTACCGGATGGATGTGAACCCTGCTTTATAGCTCATTTCCACTCCCCTGAAGATTCATATTTCACCCGACTGGAAACTTACCTGCACTACAAACCTACACACATTGTTAGTTAAGATTACTGAAGTAATAATTCACGTTATTGCCCATATCACCTTTAGATTATAGCATAAAGAGGAAGAAAAGAACAAGAAGGGCTTTGTTGAGTACCGGGAGAATTTTAATAAAAACTGATTTCAGACTTTTGTTTGATCCTCCGTCTTCCATTCAAGTTTTATTCACTATTAGCCCCGTATTTCAATAATCCCGAACATGGCTCGGAGAACAAATCTTTCAAACGATTTACAGGGATCGCTATTTGTGTGTTTCTGTGCACTGGGGCGTATTTTGAAAACTAGATTTCAGGAAATAATAATGTACTTGAAACGGCAAAATACAACAATAGGCGGTGATGTCAAAGTCAGGAATTTTAATATTGAAAACCACGGGGGAAGGGCGTAGTGCGCCTCAATGTAAAGCAAAAGGGTTGGTTCAAGGGAATATCGTACTCTACATACCTTCTCGCTGTTCTCTGGGGCAGTTGCTTTGCTAATTGGAGGAAAACAAGGTGGATGGGATGAATGCATTAATTCTATTCACCGGCGGCGACTGGATACAGAGCTCCGGGCCTAAGAAAGGGGGATTTAGAATGCAGCCCTCGCGTTTCAAGTCGACTCCGTTTAAACCGAGGGTTTGCGGTTCCCTAACCTATACCAGGTTAAGACCAAGGGTTAGTTCGAGGGTGTCCCACATTACCCCCGCCCACGTAATTCGTTATAACAAGGGGCGTCGGCCCGCCCGACCGGAAACGGAAGGCAATTTGAAATTAGTATCCGTCGGACCTCGTTTGCCCACTGTGACGACCGAGTTAGTGGAAGGCGGGTATAGTTTCGCTGGTACAGACTCGTCCACCCGTTCGCGGTCGAACATTCACGTAGAGCTCCAAATTCATGTGACATAACGATAGGTATCAACAAAATAATTCCCTTCACGTTCCATTCAAAATAATAAAAGAACATGATGCAGAATGATCGTATTAGCGAACTTTGGGAGCAGTAGGTATCAATCCCCCCAAAAAACACTCCGTGTAAAAATAAAAAAGCAACTGACTTGTGGAAGTAATAAAAACGTCTCGCAATAGCGCCAAGGGGAGATTTCGAAAGGGGTACGGTGCTTGTGAAGTGGTTAAGCTTTTCATTATACTTAGCTCCTTAATGAGGAAAAGGGCGGGCGGGGAAAGTGGATATCATAACTTTTTCCGGCCTCTGAAGAATGATATTTGCGAGGCGGGGTGATTTTTACACGGAGTGTTTTTTGGGGGGATATCACATCTTTTTGTTGTTGAAGTGGGTCATTTTATAAAGAAGGTCTATGCCAAATTTCAAGTCGATTGGTCCGGTTACCCAGGCTGTAGACTCGTCAAAGTTGCCAAAATTAGCCTAAATTTCAGTTTTTTGTTTCTAAAAGTTTTTGGGTTGAGATAATGGGTTAAACCTTTCAAAAGGCACTGTCTGATGTTGAAACGAAGCTCTGTGCAAAATTTCAAGTCAATCCGTGAAGGTGGAAATGCCTAACTGATTAAGGAGAAGAAGAACAGGTAAGGGTGAAAATCCGGATTTTTGAAGTTATATAACTCGGCTCCCTTTAAAGATATCGACTTGGATCTTTCAAAAGGCACTTGCTACACTTAAAACGAAGCTCCGTGCAAAATTTCAAGTCAATCGGCGAAGGTGGAGAGGCTGTAGCCTTGACCGACTGCAAAAAGTAGAAAAACATGGTAATTGGTTTTTGAAGTTATATAAACCGGCTCCCTTTAGACCTAGCGACTTGAAACTTTCAGGGCTTTCTTCTATCCACACCATAAAGATCCATACCAAATTTCAAGTTGATCGGTCTACTAGGAGCCGAGATATGGCCATAATTAGCCTAAATTACCCTAAATTTCAGTTTTTTTGTCCCTAATTTTTTTTGGGTTGAGATAATTGCTTATTTCGTTCAAATGGCACTGAGCCATGCTATAAAGAAGGTGTGTAAAAAAATTCAAGTCGATTGGTCCTTTTACTCAGGCTGTAGACTCGTCAAAGTGGACAGAATTTTCCTAAGGTTTCTGTTCTTTTGTTTCTAAAACTTTTTTGGGTTGAGATAATGGGTTAAATCTTATATAAGGCTCTGTCTCAAGGTTAAATGAAGCTCTGTGCAAATTTTCAAGTCAATCGGTCAACGTGGAGAGGCTCCAGCCTTGCCTGTCTGAACAAGGAGAAGAAGAAGGAGAAGAAGAAGGAGAAGAAGGAGAAGAACAATCTAAGGCCCAAAAACCGGGTTTTTGAAGTTATGTAGCTCGGCTCCCTTTAGACCTATCGATTTGAAACTTTCAGGGCTTTCTAATATACACTCAAAGAAGACCCACACCAAATTTCAAGTTGATCGGTCAAATAGGAGCCGAGATATGGATACCTCGAAAACGCGTTTCGTGACGTCCGGTAAACATGACTCGGCATCGATCGTTTTCTCAACTTCTTTGCTTGGCGGGGCGGAACGCTACCGCGTTCCTAGATTTGTAGGCAAACATTGAGCCCTCATTGTGAACGAACGGCTGGTGTTAAAATATTGTAAAAAATAAACTCTATCTCAATGTGAACTAAAAATTTTCAAAACATCTGTCTCAGCAATCAAAAGGCTAATTTCGTAGATGGGCAGAATCGGGCCACACTAAGGGGGGAGGGGGGGTTTAGGGGAGTTTTAGGGGGGAAGGGGGGAATTACCCATTGTGAAGCCTGGTGTCGGCCTCGTAGGTTTTTCCCCCTGCTGCTACAGTGGGGACTAGACACTGGGGGCCACGGCCTCCAGATCGAGTTGTCCCAGGGCGGCGTCTGGAAAACCCTCCAAAACGGGGGCGGCAATAACGGGACAGGATTGACTAGAAGAAAACGGGGGAAAAAAGGAGCCTTAAGGCCAAAACGGTTCCTATTTATGCAATACTGGTATTTTATTATTGAATTTGTGCAGTTGGACAGTGAAGGTAAAATGTAAGGTTATTCGACGAATGGGTTGAAATACAATGATATAAGCAAATGAAATTTAGTGAACTTAGTTTCCTAGCTTATCTACTAAATTAGGGTTTCTAGTTGATTGTTCCCGTATTCTAGTCCTACCTAGGCCTCCTGATAACACTTTTCCCGACCCGATATTACCGCGTGACGAATTTGACGGGTACCGACTAACCTTATACTCTCTTGACGAGGGCGGTCCACCCCGGACTTGGGAAGTTTCAGGTGCGAAGCAGGGAGTAGCTACCTCCCTTGGGCGCCTGGGCAGCAAGTCTCCTCGGAACTCAAGTAGCCAGCGGGGTGCTGACCTCTTCCTCCGCTGCGGTCGGTCCTCGGCTGATTTCTTGGGGGACTGATGGGCTCGTCCGGTGGAGATCAAGTGCAAGATGGTACGCACAGTGGCCTCTGGTACACAACCCTGATTCCCGGGTTTCCAGACGGTTTTGTTCTTTCCCCCGCCTTTTGCGGGGATCCAATCAGCCAATTTCCTCTGATTATTACTTGGAGAGGGGATCGCCAATCTCCAATCCGAATCATCTTGGGGCGTCATCATCAGCTCAGGTGGGGGTTCCACGCGCGGACTGTGTTTTCACAACTTGGCGGTTTTCCGCTATCATACCCTACTGCAATTTCTTCGGTGGGAACTGTCTTGTTCGAGGAAAGTCAGGCGGCGTGAATACGATATGCCTCTGACACCCATATATTCCAAAATGAAGCAGTCTGACAAGTGACACCTCATTTTAAAGGGTATTTTTTACGCTGAACACGATGCTGAATCGGAACTGCGATATATTTTTCCGTTCTCAGACAGGAGCACGTTGAACATGAAGAAACGTGGTTGATACTTGAGATGTTCTTCATTGTTAATCAGATTAGCAGATTCTGCTCTAATCTGATAACGGAACAAGATATCGTAATTCCAACTTCCATCGTGTTTAGCGTTGGAAAATCTATAAGCTGATCAGGTTTTTGGGGAGTTTTAGAGGGGGGGGGGGGGGATTACCCACGAATGTCCAAAATGAAACATTCTGACAAGTGACACTTCATTTTAAAGGTTTTTTTTACGCTGAACACGATGCTGAATCGGAACTGCGACATATTTTTTCGTTCTCACACAGGAGCACTTTGAAGATGGAGAAACGTGGTTCATGATGAAGATGTCCTTCATGGTGCATCTGCTCTAATCATTTCTACGCTCAATTCCCCAAAAGCAGCCTAAGCAAGATGTTATCAATGTAGTTTTTCTTAGACCAACTTCTCAAATTTGATCAAAGAACGAATCTAACCTAGAAAACCTGAAACTGTTTAATTGAATATGTAATTATGATTAGGTATATGACATGAAATCCAATCCAAAAGTCCACACTGAAAAGTCCATGAAAAATAGTCCACAGTCTGAAAAGTCCAAAAAAATAAAAACTCCACATATAGATCAAGTGGACGGGGTTGCGGAATAGAAACATCCCCCAATCAACTGATTGGCACCATAACTATCGATTAGTAGTTAGAGGACAAAAAGTCCACACCGAAAAAAAACTTATTTTGGACCTAATAGACTGTGGACTTTTCGGTGTCGACTGTTTGGTTTGGGCTTTTTGTCCTCTTACGGTAATCATACGTAAAACATAACGTAGGTACGCCTAAAACCCAGTCCTAGAAATCCCCATCCTACGAATGAATGGTCGTTATGTCCTGCAATTCGGAAGGTATGTGCCAGTATGTGTTTAAAAACTCTGCAAATTCTTGACACAACGGTTCATTATCTTCTTTGTACAGATCACCCTTCTGTCTAGATCACTAGGTCTAAATGTCTAGATCCTAAAATTTAGATTAATTATTATTATCAATTATCACTAATTATTAACAATTTTATCAAGTACCTAGTGAAAATTATTATAATTTATTGTTAGGTACTAATAATTCGTATTTATTATTAATAATAATTATTATTAATTATGATTAATTAATACGATATAATTCTGGGGTTTTTAATACTACGTCGGTAATAATTTTTCTATAAAGGAAGTACCTACCTACCAACAAACATTCGAAATTACCTTCATTTCCGTAGCACGAAACGCACCTCAGAACAACAAACTCGACATCGCTTAAGCCATATGATGTTCCAAAGAGCTTGTTAGTATGAAAATGGACCTGTATTTCAACAGTTTGATACACGATCGTGTTGTGAGGCACAATCTTTGAGCCCTCATTGTGAACGAACGGCTGGTCATACAAAGCTGCGGATGGTCTTAAAAAATTCTACGGAACAAACTCTATCTAAATATGAAATGAAACTCTGCAAATTCTTGACACAACGGTTCATTATCTTCTTTGTACAGATCACCCTTCTGTCTAGATCACTAGGTCTAAATGTCTAGATCCAAAATGTTAGATTAATTATTATTATCAATTATCAGTAATTATTAACAATTTTATCAAGTACCTAGTGAAAATTATTATAATTTATTGTTAGGTATTAATAATTCGTATTTATTATTAATAATAATCATTATTAATCAATACGATATAATTCTGGGGTTTTTAATACTACGTCGGTAATAATTTTTCTATAAAAGAAGTACGTACCAACAAACATTCGAAATTACCTTCATTTCCGTAGCACGAAACGCACCTCAGAACAACAAACTCGACATCACTTAAGCCATATGATGTTCCAAAGAGCTTGTTAGTATGAAAATGGACCTGTATTTCAACAGTTTAATTCAGGATCGTGTTGTGAGGCACAATATTTGAGCCGTCATTGTGAACGAACGGCTGGTCGTACAAAGCTGCGGATGGTCTTAAAAAATTCTACGGAACAAACTCTATCTAAATATGAAATAAAAAACATACCGTTCTATATAAATGTTTCGAGATATGAGATTTTCAAATTTTCAAAATTCGTTTTGAACACCTTCCCCTTGACCTAGGGTTATGAAAAGCTTCGAGGATCATTGTGGGGCTGGTCCAAACCCAGAAACCAAATTTCGTAATTTTAGCTCAACGTTAACTGGGCAAAGTGGCGCGGACGGCAGACGGCGGACGGCGTACGGCGGACGGCGTACGGCGGACGGACGGATTTTTTTTTTATTCTATTTTCTGAATCTACGTATCTTGAAACGTAAACCAACAAATTTTGAGGGGGGGGTAAACATTTTTTTTCTTTGGGTGATTCCAATGGTTCATTATCGAAGATAATAAACCAAAAACTCTGCAAATTCTTGACACAACGGTTCATTATCTTCTTTGTACAGATCACCCTTCTGTCTAGATCACTAGGTCTAAATGTCTAGATTAATTATTATTATCAATTATCACTAATTATTAACAATTTTATCAAGTACCTAGTGAAAAATATTATAATTTATTATTAGGTATTAATAATTCGTATTTATTATTAATACTAAGTATTATTAATTACGATTAAAACAGTTTGATACACGATCGTGTTGTGAGGCACAATCTTCGAGCCCTCATTGTGAACGAACGGCTGGTCGTACAAAGCTGCGGATGGTCTTGAAAACTTCTACGGAACAAATTCTATCTAAATATGAAATAAAAACCGAGTGAATATTGAAATGTCATCCATTTCTGACCTATATTTAAAATTTCAAGTATCTAGCTCATCATCAAAATTTAATTTGTTTAAACAAATAGGTATTATTTAAACAATTTTACAGACAAGAAACCGAGTGAATCCAGTTCTGTGATCCAGTTCTGACCTATTTTTAAAATTTCAAGTCAATAGCTCATCATCAAAATTTAATTTGTATTATTACAAAAAGGTATCATTTAAACTATTTTACAGATGAGAAACCGAGTAAATATTGCAATGTGGTCTATCCCCGACTCACGGTTAAAATTTCTAGACTATAGTTTACCGGGAAGATGACAAAAGGTAGTTTTATTCTGGGCGTCTGCGGGTTGGGTCACATAACGGCCGTTTTTGACGCGAAAGATTAGTGTTTTTCCTAAACCTTTGCGCGCTCACTGTGAACGAACGGCTGGTCGCACAAAAATCCAATTGGTCTTAAAAGATTCGTAATTTTTCAGGTCATTCAAACGTGAACTGAAAATTACACGTTTCAGTTAAATATTTTGAGATATGACATTGTCGAAATTTTACATTTCGTTTTGAACCCCTTCCCCTTGACCTAGGGTTATGAAAAGTTTCGAGGATCATTGTGGGGCTGGACCAAACCCAGAAACCAAATTTCGTAATTTTAGCTCAACGCTAACTGGGCAAAATGCCACGGACGGCGGACGGGGGACGGCGGACGGCGTACGGCGTACGGCGGACGGACGGATTTTTTTTTATTCGATTTTCTGAATCTACGTGTCTTGAAACGTAAACCAACAAATTTTGAGGGGGGTTAAAATTTTTTTTCTTTGGGCGATTCCAATGGTTCATTATCGAAGATAATAAACCAAAATCCGTCCGTCCGCCGTACGCCGTCCCCCGTACGCCGTCCGCGCCACTTTGCCCAGTTAGCGTTGAGTTAAAATTACGAAATTCGGTTTCTGGGTTGGACCAGCCCCACAATGGTCCTCGAAACTTTTCATAACCCTAGGTCAAGGGGAAGGGGTTCAAAAAGAAATTTAAAATTTCGACAATGTCATATCTCAAAATATTTAACTGAAACGTGTAATTTTCAGTTCACGTTTGAATGACCTGAAAAATTACGAATCTTTTAAGACCAATTGGATTATGACATTGTCGAAATTTTAAATTTCGTTTTGAACCCCTTCCCCTTGACCTAGGGTTATGAAAAATTTCGAGGACCATTGTGGGTCTGGTCCAAACCCAGAAAACCGAATTTCGTCATTTTAACTCAACGCTAACTGGGCAAAGTGGCGCGGACGGCGGACGGACGGATTTTTTGGTTTATTATCTTCGATAATGAACCATTGGAATCGCCCAAAGAAAAAAAAATTTTAACCCCCCCTCAAAATTTGTTGGTTTACGTTTCAAGATACGTAGATTCAGAAAATCGAATAAAAAAAAATCCGTCCGTCCGCCGTACGCCGTCCGCCGTCCGCCGTCCGCCGTCCGCGCCACTTTGCCCAGTTAGCGTTGAGTTAAAATTACGAAATTTTTTTTATGGGTTTCGACCAACCCCACAATGGTCCTCGAAACTTTTCATAACCCTAGGTCAAGGGAAGGGGTTCAAACGAATTTTGAAAATTTGAAAATCTCATATCTCAAAAAATTCATATAGAACGGTATGTTTTGGTTTATTATCTTCGATAATGAACCATTGGAATGTATTGGAATGTATGGTATGTTTTTTATTTCATATTTAGATAGAGTTTGTTCCGTAGAATTTTTCAAGACCATCCGCAGCTTTGTACGACC